>OX393551.1:53432490-54018213 GCA_947650365.1 Chamaelirium japonicum | reverse complement strand
ACACTAGATCGCGTGTTAACCTTAGATGCATACGTGGCACCTTTAGCAATGGCCAACATTAGAGAATTCCACTTTCTCAACATCAGATTGCTTGCCACCTTTGCATTCAAAATAATCACATGATAGCCAGCCACCCCACTCAAAGGTAAAATGATTCCTTGGTTATTTTTTAAAAAAAGAAAAGGAAATCGTGGGACGTATTCTCAGACAAACCGTGTGTGTGTGTGGTGGTGGGGTGTGTGTGTGTGCGCGTGTGGGGTGGGGGTGGGGGTGTGGGTGTGTGGGTGGGTGTGGGTGTGTGTGTATGTGTGTGTGTGTGTGGGGGGGGGGGGGGGGGGGGGGGGGTTTCCGCCAGTGCTCGGTGCATTGGCCGATGCACTGAGCGCACCGGTGCTCGATCCCCCAGCAGCAAAAGTATGAGGGGGGGGGGGAGGTTCTGCCAGTGCTCGGGGCATTGGCTGATGCACTGGGCACCTGTGCTCGATCCCCCAGTGGCAAAAGTATGAGGGGGGGGGGGGCGGGGGGGGGGTTCGATCCACCCCTCTCTCTCTCTCTCTCTCTCTCTCTCTGCTACGAGAGTATGTCCAAAGAACAGTGCTTAAAAAAAAAAGGGGGATGGGGAGAGAAGAAATTTTTCAGGTGCAGACAAAGGAACCTTAAACTATGCAAACATGTCAGCTAAAGGTTTGACAAAGGATTAAAGGCAAAGGAAACAGCATAACAGAACCCCACTGATGTTGTTGAGCATTTGCAGCGCTGACGGCCACGTAAACAGAAGGGGGGGGGGGGGGGGGGTTCCTTTTCTCCACCCAACAGGCTTGGCCTGCATAAAGAGAGCCTACCTCTGCTCCATTTATATATTTCAATAGCTTAACATCTGAGTTTTTTTTAGGGTAAATTACACAGACCCTCTTTACTTTGGGCCCTTTCAGCCCCACATTTTTACAACCCTACAAATGCCCCCCCATGGTTTGAAAAACACATCACAAACACCCCCCTCCCCTCTGAGGGGATACCTTGAACCCCTCAGAGTGGGTGTTTATGCAAGGAATCAAAACTACAGGGGGGAGTTTGTAGGGTTCTAAACACGACGGGCCAAAAGTGATAATCAGTCAATACACATGGGTCTAACTGTAATTTACCCTTTTTTAAAGTATCTGTTCTGATCTCTTATCGAAAAGGGATAAATTACAGTTAGACACCCTAAAGTTTGGGGCTGTTCCAATCATGTCCCCCCAGTTTGCTTTGTAACACTAACACCACCCTAGAGTTCCAAGCCTAAGAAGGGGGTGAAAGTACTGTCTTTCAAACTACAGGAGGTGCTAGTGTTACAAAACAGATTGTGGGGACATGATTGTAACATCCCCCAAACTCGAGGGGTCAACCGTAATATACCCTTTTTCTTTTGGAGATCAGAACAGATAAAAATGAAGAGGAAGGTAAATAAACTTCAACCACACCTCATTCATAGGGAGTAGATGATTACAATGTATTGCTATTGAGGTTGCATCCTATAGTGGCAAAGCACATGCCCCCCATTCAGCAGGTTGTGGTATCAAATCCGGTGGTCTCTCCTCATGACTTTGTGGCGGTCCTATGTCCGTCCCGAGCTAATATTACAGGCAGGGTGATGGTTCGAACCTTGGCCTATCTTGTGTCGATCTGTGATGCAAAAGTCGCATCTGGATTTTAACCCAAAAGAGTGTCATATGGCGGCTTTTGATTGGAGTTGGATTTCTCGAGACCTCAGGAGCTGCTGGAATTCAACACCAAGCCTTTCAGTTCTGGCATCTTACTTTCCAGCAACTCTCTCTTGCTTAGAATCCTGTCAGATGTGCAGTCTTCTTCCTACACAAGCACACAAAAACAAGCACATGAGGACATACATGAAGAGTCCGAAGACATGAAACCATATTGAGAAATTCTATTTCCCATTATACCCTCCATTTCAGTAAAACGGCACTAGGGCGCCATTATAGGATGATAAATTGTCATCCATCTACGTATATACACTGGTGTATTATAAGGTTTTTCTAAATTTTATGAATTTGCTACAAATTCATAGAAGTTACTCGAGCCTAAATCACTGAAAGTATGAAACTATAGCCAAAATGTTTAGTTAGGGCTTGTTGACTAAACCCTAGTTTTCAAACATTAACAATATGGCCTATCAATGGGAATATTCTTTGTTAACTCAAAGTACATCCTCTTTTTTTATCCGGTAATACAAACTACAGTTACTATACTAACCTGATATCAGAAAATAGTAATACACACTTGCATCGGCTTTTACAGTCCATGAACCCTTGTGGTATGTTATCCGTCACGCGAGCACTTTCCTTTTGTGTTACCTGATTCCCCTCTCAGAAGACGTGGGAGACCCTAAAGTCCTAGAAGCACCCCTAAATCTACAAGAAATACTTGATCACGGGGTCCTCAGCGTTTCCCCGCTTGATGCAATCAATGATGCATCAGGAGCCCCTCCAAAGGGATGGATTTTCAGCATAGTCATGAGGCCCTCGTAAAGGCACCCTAGCCTCGGCTCTAAGCAATGTGATCCGACTTGGGCCAAAGACCACCAAGCAGAGTCCTATCAAGCCCATCTAATCAACCAATGGATGATGTGGGACAAACCCAAGATGACCCAGACCTTGGCCAAGCCCAACAGGACGACCCAAGTCCAGAGGCCTGTGTAGAGCGGATAAGGCAGTATCTGCCAAGATTTGATACTAGTTTTAAATTCATATTTTATTCGATTAGACTTCGATAGAATTCAAATTATGGTTGGTATCTATTTGAATTTATTATGGTAGATTTGATTTGATTATGTTTGAAGCCTATTTAAAGGCCCCCATTGTAACCATTGAAAGACAGTTTATTATGAATGAAATTTGATGGCGGATGTCTTCTTTGGCTTATGGATTTGAGTATTCTATTCTACTTCTCTTCCTGATGGATTTCAAGCCCCTTTTCATCCTAAGAAGCACGGACACCGGATACAAATATGACACGATACGAGTACGGCAATACGTCAATTTTTTTTAAAAAAGGACACGGGTATGGCTAGGATACGATAATTTTATTTATATATATATTTATATATATATATACATTTATATATATATATAGAGAGAGAGAGAGAGAAAGGGGAAACAGGAAATAAGCTGTCAACCTATTTTGGTGAAATGGGCAGCCAACCATTTGAAGCCCTTAGGAGTTTTAGAATGTGCTGATATTTTATGAGCATACACACCTTATTTTAGATAGAACACCCACAAAAAATCAGCACATTTAAAAACTTCTAGGGGCATCAAATGTTAGAAGTTTTATCGAACGTTCGTTGTAACCGTTAATATGAAATATAAAATTTAATGCCCCTAAAAGTTTTAGAATGTGTTGATTTTTTGTGGGTGTGCTATCTAAGATAAGGTGCATATGCTCACAAAAAATCAGCACATTCTAAGACTTCTAGGGGTGTCAAATGGGCGGCTGCCCATTTCGTCAAAATAGGCTGCCAGTCTATACCCCGTATCCTCTCTCTCTCTCTCTCTCTCTCTCTCTCTCTCTCTCTCTCTCTCTCTCTCTCTATATATATATATATATATATATATATATATATATATATATATAGGGCTGGGGTCCGTTGACACCCCGTTTCCTTGACAACCCATCATTTGATGGGGTTGGAGGTTTTAGAATTCGCTGATTTTTTGTGAGGATGATCTCCTTACTATAGATACCACACCCACAAAAATTCAACTAATTCTAAAACCTCTAGCCCCATCAAATGTACTCTTCAAATTAAATGTTAAAATTGACGATCTATATTTAAGGAGGACATTTGATGGGCATAGAGGTTTTGAATTTTTTTCGTTTTTTTGTAAGGATGATCTCATTGCTATAGATAGCATCCTCACAAAAAATCAACAAATTCTAAGACCTCTAACCCCATCAAATGATGAGTTGTCAACAGATCTCAACCCATATGAGCTATGAGCTACGGAAGGAGAAAATGAGCTACGATCATTTTGACCACCTTAGAAGTTTTGGAATTTCGTGAAAATTTGTGGGAGTGCTGTCTAGGGTAACATGATCATCCTCACCAATTTTCACGAAATTCCAAAACTTCTAGGGTCATCAAATGGTAGAAGCTTTATCCATCGTTCGTAGTAACCGTTAATTTTGCTTCTACCATTTGACCACCCTAGAAGTTTTGGAATTCCTTGAAAATTGGTGAGGATGATCATGTTACCATAGACAACACACCCACCAATTTTCACAAAATTCCAAAACTTCTAGGGTGGTCAAAATGATCGAAGCTCATTTTCTCCTTCCGTAGCTCATAGCTCACTGTAACATTCTCTCTCTCTCTCTCTCTCTCTCTCTCTCTCTCTCTCTCTCTCTCTCTCTCTATATATATATATATATATTATATATATATATATATATATATATATATATATATATATATATATATATATATATATATATAGGGCTGTTAGGTTGAGCTATGAGCTGCCGGCTTAGAAAGTGAGCTGCACTCACTTTGCCCCCTTAGAAGTTTTAGAATTTGATAAAATTTGGTGAGGGTGTTGTCTATAGGGTAAGATGATCATCCTTACCAATTTTCATCAAATTCCAAAACTTCTACGGTCATCAAATGGTCGAAGCAAAATCTGTCGTCCGCAGTCACTGTTAAAATCTGCAGATTTTGCTTCGACCATTTGATGACCCTAGAAGTTTTGGAATTTGATGAAAATTGGTGAGTTTGCTTCGACCATTTGATGACCCTAGAAGTTTTGGAATTTGATGAAAATTGGTGAGGATGATCATCTTACCCTAGACAACACCCTCACCAAATTTCATCAAATTCTAAAACTTCTGGGGGGTCAAAGTGAGCGCAGCTCACTTTTTCCTTTGACAGCTCACGGTAACATTCCTCTCTCTCTCTCTCTCTCTCTCTCTCTCTCTCTCTATATATATATATATATATATATATATATATATATATATATATATATATATATATATATATGGGTCGGGATCGGATGACCCAGCAATAACCCAGCACCTTTTGATGCAGCTAGAGGTTTTAGAATGGGTTGATTTTTTGTAGACATGTTGTCTATGGTATGTTGATCATCCTCACAAAAAATCAGCTCATTCTAAAACCTCTAGGTGCATCAAATGCGCTCTTTAAATCAACGGTTTTTGACTGTTAATTTTAACCGTTGATTTGAAGAGCGCATTTGATAAACCTAGAGGTTTTAGAATAGGCTAATTTTTTGTGAGGATGATCAACATACCATAGACAACATGCCATCAAAAAATCAGCCTATTATAAAACCTCTTGGTGCATCAAAGGGTGCTGGGTCATCCGATCCTGACTCATATATATATATATATATATATATATATATATATATATATATATATATATATGGGGGCGGGGAGTCTGCACCCGAGGTGTAGCATCGTTGCTGCACCTCTCGCTTGTTTACCCCCTACAAGTTTTGGAATTTGATGAAATTTGGTGAGGGTGTTGTCTAGGGTGAGATGATCATCCTCACCAATTTTCATCAAATTCCAAAACTTCTAGGGGGGTCAATTGTTCGAATCAAAATCTGCAGATTTTAAAGATGACTGCGGACGACTGATTTTGCTTCAACCATTTGAACCCCCTAGAAGTTTTTGAATTTGATAAAAATTGGTGAAGATGATCATCTTACCCTAGACAACAACCTCACCAAATTTCATCAAATTCCAAAACTTCTAGGATGGTCAAACAATGCTTGAGGTGCAGCAACGATGCTGCACCTCAGGTCCAGCATCCCTTTTCCCTATATATATATATATATATATATATATATATATATATATATATATATATATATATATATAGAGAGAGAGAGAGAGAGAGAGAGAGAGAGGATACGGAAGAGGAGGAATTGGAGCTCTCTCACAGCCGATTGCACAGACCCACAGTGCCGCTCGAGGAGAATTTTTGAAGTGGAGGATTTGCATCAGTACGGAAGTGGAGAGAGGAATTGGAGCTCTCTCACAGTCAATCCCAACATCCGCAGTCTTGAGGCACATTGTAGCGAGGTGCAGATCTGAGGACATAATGTTCAGTGATCCATTGATGTACTAATTAAGTGCCTTTTTCTATTCAATTTGAAGCTTTCTATTCATTTTGAAGACACTGGAATGATACAATCCCTTTAGCATGTTGTCTAAAAATCTAGCATTCAATTTTTGAAGCTTTTCTGTTTTCTGCACGTCTAACTTCTCATTTGGTTCATTTGGATCAACATATTTGCAGGGATGAGGGTGAGGGGACAACATAATGATGGGTCTTGATCATCCACCTCAGTTCTGAAGAAAAAACATAGGACATTCCTGCCGTTCTCCCAAGGATCTATCTACGCCTCTCTCTCTCTCTCTCTCTCTCTCTCTCTCTCTCTCTCTCTCTCTCTCTATATATATATATATATATATATATATATATATATATATATATATATATATATATATATATATATATATATATATATATATATATGGTTGGGATCCGTTGACAACCCATCATTTGATGGGGTTAGAGGTTTCAAAATTTGCTGATTTTTTTTTAGGATGCTATCTACAGCAATGATATCATCCTTCCAAAAAATCAGAAATATCCAAAACCTCTAGCCCCATCAAATATCCTCAAATATAGACTGTCCTTTTTAGCATTTAATTTGAAGAATATATTTGACAGGGCAAGAGGTTTCAAAATTTGCTGATTTTTTGTGAGGATGATCACTATAGGAAGTTGATCATCCTCACAAAAAATCAACAAATTCTGAAACCTCTAAGGGCGCCAAGTGATATAAGCATTTTTTAACCGTCTATTTGAGCCATTAATTTGAATAACACATTTGATGCCCTTATAGGTTTCCGAATTTGTTGATTTTTTGTGAGGATGATCAACTTGCCATAATGATCATCCTCACAAAAAATCAGTAAATTCAAAAACCTCAATCCAACGATTGAAGCAAGTTGTAAACGGGTTGTAAATTTACCTCCCATTTTGGGTTGTCAACAGATCCCATATATATATATATATATATATATATATATATATATATATATATATATATATAGAGAGAGAGAGAGAGAGAGGGTTGTTACGTTGAGCTGTGAGCTGCGGTAGGAGAAAATGAGCTGCGGGTATTTTGACCCCCCCTAGAAGTTTTAGAATTTGATGAAATTTGGTGAGGGTGTTGTCTATGTTAAGATGATCATCCTCACCAATTTTCATCAAATTTCAAAACTTCTAGGGGGGTCAAATGGTCGAGACAAAATCTGCAGATTGTAACGGTAACTACGAACGGCAGATTTTGCCTCGACCATTTGACCCCCCTAGAAGTTTTGGAATTTGATGAAATTTGGTGAGGGTGTTGTCTAGGGTTAGATGATCATCCTCACCAAATTTCATCAAATTCCAAAACTTCTAGGGGGGTCAAAATACCCGCAGCTCACTTTCTAAAACTGTAGCTCACAGCTCACTGTAACATTCCTCTCTCTCTCTCTCATATATATATATATATATATATATATATATATATATATATATATATATATATATATAGGGGTGTTACGTTGCGCTGTGCGCTGCCGGCCGAGAATGTGAGCTGCGCTCAGCCGGACCGTCCGATCGGCACGAATCGCCTGCGAACAGCGCAGAGAAAACGAGCCGCGCAGCTACCCTCCATCAGCCCTCCGATCCCCATCCCGATCACAGGATTCAGCCGCGCAGTGAGCTGTATTCGGTCCCATCGATTCCCATCCGTTGGATCGATGGGAATCGAACGGTATAAAATGAATTCGCTATTACTGTAGCGGCTACAGTAACAGCGAATTCATTTTATACCGTTCGATTCTCATCGATCCAACGGATGGGAATCGATGGGACCGAATACAGCTCACTGCGCGGCTGAATCCTGTGATTGGGATGGGGATCGGACGGCTGATGGAGGGTAGCTGCGCGGCTCACATTCTCTGCGCTGTTCGCAGGCGATCCGTGCCGATCGGACAGTCCGGCTGAGCGCAGCTCACATTTCGGCCGGCAGCGCACAGCGCAACGTAACACCCCTCTATATATATATATATATATATATATATATATATATATATATATATATATATATATATATATATATATATATATATATATATATATATATATATATATATATATGGGAAATTTTATTCATACCCCAAAAATCTGTAATTAGCCCCCGTATCCCTAGCGTTTCTCAATAACTTACTCAACAATCCTTTAATACCAACAATGCCCTTTTTTTTATACCCCAAAGCCCAAAGCCCCTGCTCAGCCTCTTTTGTACCCCAACCCAACACAATGTTCGTTTAAACTTAGCCCACGCCCAACCCGTCGGGTTGTGCGGGGTGGGTGCGGGTTAACCTGCCCAAAGTCGGGTTGGGTTCGGGTTGGCCCGCCCAAGTTGCAGCTAGGGGTGGCAATGAGTCGTGTCGTGTCGGGTTCGTGTCGTGTCTAGTTTCGTGTCGTGTCCAAAACCCCTAGACCCGGACCCGACCCGTTTAACTAATCGTGTCTAGATCCTAAACCCGTACCCGACTCGCTAATAAACAGGTAGACACGATAAGACCCGATAAGACCCGTTTACCACCCGGGTCTATTCAGTTGACCTGATCCGACCCAATCCGACCTGACCCGACCTGACCCGAAAGACCCACTGGTTTTATATATTATAGTATCGGATTGCTGGTAGACCCGACCCGACATGACCTATTGAATACTAAACGGGTCTTCCTGGGTCTATCGTGTCCAGACCCTAAACCTGGACCCGACCCGTTTAATAAACGGGTCTATCGTGTTGACCCGTTTACGACCCTAACCCGTTTAGCCTTGACCCAGACCCGCTAATTTCGTGTCGAGTCCTGTCGGGTCGAGGAGAAATAATTCGGGTTGGGCTCGAATTAGCCCGCCCAAATTCGGGTTGGGTTCGGGTTGGGTTCAGGTTGGCCCGCCCAAGTTGCAGCTCTACTTGTGCCTTCAAGTATCAGCCAACTGCATGGGGTTTATTTAAGAGTGGGGTGTATTCAAGAGTGCATATAATTGGGGTATATTTAAGGGGGTATGTGTTTGATTGGGGTATAATCAAGTTGGGGCGGGCCATTTAATTGGGGTGTATTGAAGGTGGGGTGTAAGGGGGAAGGGTATTTTTGGGATAGGAATGGGGTATGAAAAAAAAAATATGGGGTGTGTTCAAGTTTGTTGGAAATGGGGGCTAATTAGAGATTGATGGGGTATGAATAATATTTCCCTATATATATATATATATATATATATATATATATATATATATATATATATTCCCATAGCCGCAATTGTTGACTTTTAACGTACACGTGGCAGCCTCTCCATTCAATTACATAAAACATATATATATATATATATATATATATATATATATATATATATATATATATATATATATATATATATATATGTTTTATGTAATTGAATGGAGAGGCTGCCACGTGTACGTTAAAAGTCAACAATTGCGGCTATGGGAATATATATATACTCCAACCGCAATTGTTGACTTTCAACGTATATATGGCAACCTCTCCATTCAGTTACACCATTTGAAAGGTGAACTCGATTTCAGCTTCCCGAGCCTCTCTCTCTCTAAATATATATATATATATATATATATATATATATATATATATATGGAAAAGGGAGCCTAGACCCGGGTGTAGCAAAGAATGCTACACCCCAATGGTCTTTGATCACCCTAGAAGTTTTAGAATTTGGTGATTTTTGGTGTATGTGTTCTCTTGGGTAAGGTGATCATCCTCACCAAAATTCAGCAAATTCTAAAACTTCTACGGTCATCAAATGTTTATAGCTTTATCGATCGTCCATTCTATCCATTAATTTGGCTTAGCACATTTGATGACCATAGAAGTTTTTGAATTTGTTGATTATTTGTTAGGATGATTAAAAACGTACATTTAAATGTGCTGAAATTTGTTGCAAAATTTAGTCAAAGCCGACACTACAACCATCGCAGCCAAAATAAAGCCGGAAGAATAAAGAAGACTCGGAGACATCGCCATTGTCGTTCGAGGTGAATATCAAGCCAAAACCAAAAAAAAAAAACCCAAAGCCAAAGCCAAGAAAAGCAAGAGCTACGCCCGCGCTAAAGCCATGAATGTGCTGAAGCTAAGCAACTACGAAGGATCACGAGCAAAGCAACGCACTTTTTAGCCAATATGACGCAGTCCGGAAGAACGAAAGCACTGCAAGCCTCTACCCCTTCTACGTTCAAGCGCTATACGTCAAAGCTACGCCGACGCCAGAGCTACGTTAAAGCAACGCCGGAGCTAGACACAAGAAGCTAAAACTAAAGCTAAAGTTAAGCCGGAACCAGACGCCAGAAGCCAGCAAATTCAAAGTTACGCCCGCGCTAAAGCCACGCACGTGCTGAAACCAAGAAACTACAAAGGATCACGAGCAAAGCAACGCACTTTCTAGCCGATACGACGCGAAGTCCGAAAGAACGAAAGCACCACAAGCCTCTAGCCCTTCTACGTTCAAGTGCTAAACGCCAAAGCTACGCCGACCCTAGAGCCACACTAAAGCAAAGCCAGAGCCAAACGCCAGAAGCCAAAGCCGAAGATGAAAGCAAGATCGACGCCGCGAAACCGACCGACGCCGCGAAACCAACGATCAAGAACGCCAAGGTCTAGCAAG
Source organism: Chamaelirium japonicum (assembly GCA_947650365.1). Lineage (NCBI taxonomy): Eukaryota > Viridiplantae > Streptophyta > Magnoliopsida > Liliales > Melanthiaceae > Chamaelirium > Chamaelirium japonicum. Next base: position 54,007,424 of record OX393551.1, on the reverse strand, counting down.
AGCCGAGGGAGACCGAACATCGAGCAAACAACGCCGAAAGCCCCTCCTAGCCGAGAAAGTGCGAAGAACGGAAGGAACAAACGTAAAGACAAAACCACTTGACCTTTTAAGAAACCTGAAACCTTGTAAAGACCTCTATCCTGGGCAACCCCTCCAGAGCTCTCGCACAAAGTAAAGTGGAGAAGCGAATCAAAGGGACCCTCCAGAGGATCTCTCCCATAATCTCCTAATCAAATCTTCGTCGCACCCGGCTCATCACCCCCGAGCCCCCGGGTTCCGACTCTGTAATTTTCGTGTGCTCGCAATAAAGGCAACCCGAATCTTTTTTCTGCACATACAACGGTTAACATGGACGGTCGATAAAGCTCTTCTCATTTGATGCACCTAGAAATTTTAGAATATTCTAATATTTTGTGGACTTGCTATCTAATTGAAGGTGATCATCCTCACCAAATTTCAACAAAGATCCATGTCTAATCAACAAATTTCAGCAACAAATTAAATTTCAGCACATTTAATTTGTTGTTAATTTGTTGATTATTTGTTTGAATTTGTTGATTATTTGTTATAATTTTTCTTAGCACATTTAAATTTCAGCAAAGATCCTCACCAAGTTTCTATTTTACGAATACCCCTGTCGTACTGCGTATCCTAGTTTTTCAAAAATCCACGTATTGCCGTATCCGTATCGGTGCTTCCTAGGTTGCACTAGATTTGTTCAACACCTTGATGCATTTCTCTTGTTTTATCGCACTATAATCAATATGTCCATCTACGATGGATATGTATTTATATTTGAGTCAGACCTGTCTCTTTTTCTAAAATTGTTTTTTTTTATTATTATTATAACTTGTTAGATGAGTGTAGTGCTACTTTGAATTTAGGCATCACATACATTTAAATATTTTGATTAACTTATTTATGCTATGTTCCTTATCAATAATTGTTATCAGTACATCTATGATGCTAGATCTAGAGCATCACAACTTGTGTGCTGGCTCAAAACATACATTATAATCAGTAGAAAGCAAATAAAAATAACCTAAATGTCAAAAAGAAAAACCTAGGCTATCTTAGCAAGCCAGTGGTAGACAGATCTGCTTGTCGTAAGACAGCTTTGAACAATATGGATCGTAATCCATTGAGACCTTGTATGTCTGAACTGCCTCATGGCAGATCGGACCAAATTCCTCGAACACTTCTCCGATGTCAATTGCGCGGAGAGGATGCCGATCGAAGATGACGACGAGGCATTGCTCAAGGATGACAATGTTGATCACTGAACTAAGAGATCTCAAGAGGGAAGATAAAGGGAGAGAGATAAGCTCATGTCTTTGATACCATGTTAACCCTAAAAGGGGGGGAAAAAAGAGAACTTTGGGAGTGAATGGATTGCTTCAGTCAATGGGACAATAGCTCTATATGTACATGAAATTGGGCTCATCCAAAATGAACATACCCCAAGGAAAAGACTAACTAACTAAGAAGCACTGACACTGGTACGGGGACACGGTTACAACACGACACGTGTACACCGACAAGACAAATATTAAAAAATGAGAACACAGGTACAGCGGGGACACGACAAAATAAATTAAAATAATTTTTTATATTTTATGTGTGTTCATAATTCATATATATTTCAATAACCAAAAAAATCTAATAGAAAACAATTAAAATAAAAATTTAATACATACTGAATCGCAACCATTAGTTACACCCAGCCCGATTGGTGATTCACATACAATCCTAAATGGCATGGAAAAGAATGGTTGTGTTTCAGTTTTGAATTCAATCTATCTGAAAACCCAAAGGATCATATAGGTTAAAGCCAAAACTGAATTGTAACCGTCCGTTACAACCAGCCTGACAAGTGAATTATACTCAAGCCCAAATGACATGCAAAAGAACGACTGCGATTCACTTTGGCTTCAATCTATCTAATCCTCTAAGGCAGCTTGTGACCCGACCCTATATCGAACAACCCGTCAACTCGCCGTGTCCGGTGCATGCCCAGCGAGTGCCCGACGAGTTTCCGGCAAGTGTCCGATCGTGTCCGGCTCCCGGAAGCACGTGGGACACGGCACATGAGTGTCCGGTGCGTGTCCGACAAGTGTCCGGCGAGTGTCGGTGTCTGACAAGTGTCCGACACGGGTACGGGAGGCCTGGAGAAGTGTTCGTGCTTCCTAACTAACCTATACATGGCTAAGTATATATACACTCTTAACACTAGATAATATGGTTGGACTCCAAACTCATTGTAATATACCTAAGTTATAACCGAACACATATGTACCCAAACTTACACAACAAAACTAAAACCAATACAATAAGAAATCATAAGAGCTTCTTAACATTGCATTATAAATTATAATACATTGATTTTTTTCTCAAGCAATTGCATATGTAGTGGATACTATCAAAGGTGGTATGCTTTCTTTGCTCGTTACTGGAATATAAGGTCAATGAATGCATAAGTATGCTGGACACATTTCTCATTGCTGCAGTGTGTAGGTGTATATATACATAATTTATGTATATACCAATATCTATGCGTACAAAAATATATTGCAAAAATATAAACATATTGTAGTACAATAAAGCTAAATACTATATGATAGAAATTGAGAAAGATTAACAGCGCATGGATCCACACATGACCAAGAGTTGTAGAATGGCCTGGAATCTACTTCAATGAACAAATTCATTATTATTTCTAGCAGAAACATGTATAAAAAAGCTATAATGTAATACTATGGAACAAAATAATCATAAAAACATGGTGCACCTATACTCACATCTTCTGTCGCAGCAGAGTGTAATGCTAAAAGAGTAACTGTAGCACTATGGTAATCCATTAAGACCTTGTATGTCGAATCTGGTATTTTATCCTGCCATATTTAGAACAAGTTTGAATATATGGATTAAAGTATAACAAAGAATGTCCAACATAAAATAAATCACAAGCGATAAATTTTCTGGTAATTGAACAGAATTTAAACAACTCTTATCATAGGGAGTTCGATCATCCAATTACTATGTCACCAAAGAATAAGGGGTGAGATGTGTTGATAGTGCATGCTTACAAACTCTGGTTGAATATGCAAGGATTCATTCACCCTCAAAAATAAATAACCGCAATATCCTCTTTCTGGCTATCTCCCTCCAATGATACATTCCTCGTGTTTCTTTCAGAATTCACATACAGGGGTGTGCAATCAAAAACTCAAATTTCTTAAGGTGAGAAATTTCTACTTTGTTTCTTAGTATGAATTCAACATTCTATATCTTGACTTCTAGAAACTTTTTATAGAAGAATTTTGTCCTTTATTCAGGTGAGACATTTGTTAGCTAGAGCAATTAGATAGAATTTACCTTGCTAGTTATGATAATAATTAAGGATGTAACTATGTAATTTAGATTCCTTTTTAGGCAAGACCATTGATATATGAAAATTTTATAAATTTTTGGTATTAACAGACAATTAATCCACATTCAATCAGAAAATACAAAATATTGATATGTAATACATAATGTTGGATTTTCAAGACTTGGTAGAAGATACTACCGTTCTTGTCGAGGAGTCCAAGACCTTTCTCTCTGTTGAGCACATTGCTTTTAGTCATATCTAGTTCAGCACTAATCAAATTCTCAACCAATAGATGGTGTTGAGAAATATTTACAGTTTGTAGGAATGTCCTGTTTACATTAGTTCTCATATCTTTTGTAAGGGAGATACCTCTTTTCTACCTTTCTTTATTGGATAAATTCTTCAAAATGGATTTTTTTCATGTCCTAATTTTGGCTTCTCTGGGTATAGAAACTTAGCATTTTTGTCGAGTCTAACATTCGTGCATGTACCTGTACAAAGATTTGTCTCGAACAACCAATAGAAGCAATGTCCTCACCACTCACTAACTTCCTAGGTCAATACTTTCATCCAAGTGTTACTCAGTTCCCCTATCCTTTTCCAACCATTTAACCTGAACTCAAGACCCACCTTCACCAAGGTCATCTATAGCATTAGTTACACATTTAAACCATCACAAACGGTCTTCCCTCTCTTCATCCCCTGTTGGTGCTAGCCCTAAAATTAGTTTAGTGCACCCAATACTAATTTGATCATTATACCATATGTTAACCTAATCATTTAATCTGTAATATACTCTCATCTCGGGCTCATGGGCCCCCTCACTTCCCCGTTCAACAATCTACTCGACAGTCTTGTAACTGTCTCACAATGTTTTCCTTCTCAATCGTTTAAGATGATTACATTTCACCCAAAAAAAAAGGATCTCCACTTGAATCATTGTGCTTACGAGTATTTACATCTTCTCTCTCCACCTATCGGTTTACTACACATATCTTTTGATTTTTTTACATGCTATTGTTGTTTCTGCCATAGTATCTGCATCTCTTACAGACAAAATGCCAAAGCGACAAACAATTTGATTAATTTTATATTGGGAATGAAAAAGGAAACATATAACAAGTTGGCCCCTCAGACCATGCCCCACCATAATAACATAGTGCACTCGCTCATAACATAGGAATTCTTTCAAAGTGCTTATGCTTCCCTTAACTTTCTCCTCTGATAGGTAGAATTCCTTCAGAGTGAATGCTTATGCTTCCCTTAACTTTTTCCTCTGATAGGTAAACCTATCCATGGTAAAACTGTCCATTTTCATCTCAAACCACACCATCAAACCAAGAGGGATCATGCATATCATTTCCATTAAGTTCAAATCCAGTCAGGAACCTCAAAATGAACAAGGAGATCAATGTTTCAAGGGGCTTAAGCCATTTTTTATTTGTACTGTGTGCTTAGAAAGCAGAGCGCGCTAGATTATGGGGTTGAAACCTTTCTCCTAACCCCTATTTCTATAATGGGAGTAACGAGTTAATATGGCTCCATTTGCATTTCTAATCACACCTTCAAACCAAAATTCATTGATTGCACATCAAGTCAAAATTCATCCAGCCACTTAACAAGGAGATCAACAAATGGAGCTTAAACCATTTCTAAATGGAGCTTCAATTTCTAAATTTCTTTGTACTTGAAAGCAATGGGCCTTAGAATATGGGCTTGAACCCAATCCCGAACTGTTTACGCATCCGATCACTCTGTATTTGGGAGTAATATATCAAAATCTCAACTCATTTGCTCACAACCCATGTGGCACTTGGAATTGTGAACAAAAGAGAATTCATTATTCCTACCAATTCTTGTCCCTAGCGTGTAAAAATTTTGTTGATATTTGGCATATGAATCAACTTTCTGAAGACCAAATAAACAAGGTACACGATCAAAAAAGAGCTATACCCAAACAAAGTCGAAGGTGGTCTTTCCCTACCAATTCTAGCTACTAGCGTGTTAAGATTTTTTTATATTTTGCATATGAAACTACCTTTTAAAGACTAATAAACAAAGGTCTACCCTCAGTCGTGAGCTATACCCAAACAAGCGGAGGTAGTTTGTTGTGAGTATTGTGCTTGACGAATGCTTCTTGATGAGAACCTCTCGAAGGAATCAATGATCCTTGTACTGTCCAAATTGGCGCAAATAAGATCCGGGAATCCAAAGAATCAATGCACAATGCAACTAAACAGCAATAATAGAGAAGAAAGTGATCAAATAGCCATTGGTGGAATGCTTTCAATAAATTAAGTAGAAAGAAAGCTGAAACCTGGAATTTATTTTATAAGTTCTGATTTGCAAGACATGGAGACCTTCACAACTCCAAAACTGAATTAATGAAACTGAAATTTGAAGAAGAATAGATACTACCTTTTTATTTTTTCTTTTCTGAATTTCTGTGTTCTTTTTTATTTTATGTGACCTTTTCTGCAGATTTCCAACATAAACAAGAGACCAACTTTCACAAAAGAGAGAGAAGTTGGACTCTACATTCTATATTGAAAATAATTATTCCATAAAAAGAATTTGTCCCCCTTTTATATATAGGTGAGGGTCAACAAGAAGGAGGCTGGGAGTCCAACTCCTCTCCACGGGAGAGTTTCATGTGGACTCATCCCACCCATGGGTAGGAGGGAATCTGAACCTCTCTCCCATGAGAGGGAGGAGCCTGAAACCCCACTTCCAATTTTTATCCAATAAAGTTCCTTAAATTAAGGAAGTGAATAGGTGATTGCCACTTATGGGTTGGCATCCCCTATTTTGAGAAAAGACATTTCCCATTTCATTTAGACCACTATGTTCCTAACAAATGAAACAAAGGTCACTGCAAGGGCAAAAAATTATTATAAAACAGACTGCACAAAGCCTCCTCAACCAACCAACTTAAGAGTGCCTTGGATGCACCGATGATGACCCAGCAATAACTTATTCGTGTCAGGAAAAACTAATCTCCTATGAGAAGGATAGACAATATTGCACTTGAAGAGCTTCAGTTCCTCCTTATTAATCCACGTGCTCTCACTTGGGTGTTTGCCTAGCCATTTGATTATGAACGTAGGATAATGATGGTCACATTTTGATGGGATATTGTGGATATCAAGGACTTCTCCACAATTTCGAGGAATTTATTCCAGCCAATCTGACAGATCTCTTGCTTCTTCACCTTTATCTAACACACAGTAGCGATATAAGTCAGTAAAATTTGATATGGGGTCAACATTAAGACCGTACATAAGATATAGACGTTATTCGCAACCATCTTTATAATCTTGAAAGGAGTGAACTTCTTAGACTTCAAGTTGTGATGGATAGCTCTAAGATCTCTCTTTGCGCAAGTAGACCATAATTATATCTCCTTCATTAAAATTCTAGGAGAAGGATAATGAGAAAGAGAGTGGATGGTTCGAACATACTGACATTGGTAAAGAGAGGGGCTGAAACTTCTTCATCCACATGAAGGTAGGTACATCAAATTCATGAGGAAACAGTTAATGTGAGGTCAGCTATACAGGTGGTCGACCCTTATTATATACTTTACCATCTTTTAATTCGGAGGTTAATATACCTTTAAAAGGCGTTGATTGCAGCATAATTTTTAGTTTTATGCAAATCTAAAATATCATTCTTCCCCTATCTCTTTTTTTAGTGGTAGATTCTCAGTTACATTGAGAAATCACCCTAAACAGTCAGACATGCAGCAGAAATCTGTGAATCAGAATTATTTGAGTGTTCACTTCTTAAAATTTAATTATAATATATCTAGTAGAGCAGATAGATCTGACTTTGAATTGGATCAATACTAAAGTGATATCATAGCAGTATCATCATGAGGAGCACCTACAAAATCAAGTTTTCTTGTACATGATGATTTGGACAATGATGAAAACCTCGACAACACTACAAGAAGTTGAAGCAAAATCAATAGCGCAAAACTGTTAAATCGCTGAAAAGTCAATGGACATTTTCATCAAGTCTGAAAGGAAAAGAGTCATAAGGGTCGAATATTTAACTTGACTAACATATTCAAAGTCCAAGACAATAATCTGCCCATTTATTGTCATGGGTAGCAATATGACGATATCAAAACCCATGGACATCTAACTGCTGGTTTTCTAAATCTTAGAGTCTAATGTTTTGGTTAAGTTCTGGGACAGAACGTGGATGATTTTTGTGTGCACAGCACATGGGTGAATAGGTTTCAATGTTCGCGGATGATTTAGATTTTGAAAATGGAGGGTGCCAAATTTATACCACAAACATGGATAGCATGTACTCCAGTGAATCCCCACGTTGCAGTTAATTCTCATGATCCATGAGGCCTTCACAAGGGTACCTCTTTGGTCCTCAGAAAGTGTTTGGACCGAAAAAGTGGTGAAGCTAGAAGGTACTGAGAATGTTTTAAACAGGGCTATGCAGACCTAAGGCAATGGGGAGTTCCATCTTCCATGGCGGCAAGGCAAAAGGCGCTCAGGAGGGCGCCCAGAGATTGAGACGTTCACAATTTTATAAAATTGATCTATTTGAGCATTCACAATGGACCATGGGAGCCATCGCCATTCTTCTTTCAAGTGATCACAGTTGGTCACATGAGCCACACTATACTAGCAACACATGAGCCACATTATACTAGCAACACAATAGTGTACTAACTGAAGAAAACAAAAGATACGACTAAAAAGAAGAACATGAAGGAGGAGAAGAAAGAAAACATAAGTGGTTGGTTCCGACATGCACATTGACAACCTTTCTTCTTTAGCGAGGAAAACGGCCACAACTTATGCGGTGCCGACTGAGGCAAGAACTACCTAGGCAGATGCCCGAACCGCTATTTAGAACAATAGGTACTAAGTTTTGTGGAAACGATGGGTCTATAACAGCTTTCAAGGGTGGCTAGTTTCTTCTCATGGCATTAGTTGATGAAAATGGCAAAAGTTACTTTGTTTCAACAAAATTGAAATGGTTTACACATACCTGGTGGAATGGCACATGAGATGCAAATTGTTATTGCATATGAGCCTATGAGGAGAAGAAGTTATCGGCATGAGTTAGTGAGGTAGGGAAAATTGCCCTGATGCTAGCCGAAAACATGGACGCCATATCACTGACGAAGACTACTTTGCATGGATTACATAGCTGAATTTTTAAAATTTTATTCTACTTTAGTCCCTCGTGGCATGTTAAGCATTTTATTATTTATTTGGGTTTTATTGGTTACTTGGCGAGTTAGTATATGCGGTCAGTTTATAATTGTTTAGTGTCTTCTGTTAGGATTAGGAATCCTAGTCCTGGTCATTTTAGAGCTGTGGTCTTGGGGGTTTGTTGCCCATTTAAAAGTCCTAGACCCTCTTTTGTTAAATAGTTTTCATGAAGCTTCCCTCTTTCTTGGTGGGCTGAGCCCTGGTAGATTCAAGATTTAGTGTTTTTGTGGATTCAAGAACATCATTAGTGGTTTATTAGGTTTTATTGGAGGTTGACATTGCTCGTCTCTTTCCTCAGACTTCCGACTGGGTCAGTTGAGTATATCCTCATGGAGAGATTTCTTCTTGTAAGTTATGAACAGAGCTTGAGTCAAATATCAATGTTTTTGATGCAAACACAACATAACCAGGTCGCTGCATTCACTCAGTTAACACCCATGTGATCAACTAGCTAGGGATTATTATCAATATAGAGGGCTAAACACCTAAATATTAGTCAAACAAACAATTATTTATCATAGAACTATAGTAGATATGCAATAGAATACTTGGATAGTTAAAATCTAACAATAGGAGTCTATTCTAACATCCACGGCTGAAATCAACACATAATAAACAAAGAACAATCAGATTTTATATAAAGAGCATTCAAAAACGGGCAGCAAAGGTACTAATCAGTCACAGGACCGACAGGCAATGCTCTGGGCGACTCCGGGGTGTCAAAGAGGGTTAGGGAAACGTCGAGGACAGCGGCAAAGGTGGGGATTAAGATGGCAGTGGCGGGTGCGTGATGTGTTGTGGTAACGGCTTGCGCGGAGGCGATGATGTTCCTAAAGGTCTTCTAAAAGGTTAGGGCGCGGTTGCGATTATGAGGCGAGAAATGATGCGCGGTGCAGGGATCTCGTGCAGGTAAAGAAAAGGGATGAAAATGAAGAAAATATCAAAAGACGACAATGAATAAAGATAAAAGGGAAGATTCCACTTGGGATTTTCGTCGTGGGGTGCAAGGATGCGTCGGGATCCTTTCACTGAGCAAGGCCGAGTTTTGAAACACACTGGATCCTTCGGAAAGACAAAACCAAGTCTTCTTGAGGCGAAGTCGATGATAAAGAACCGTTCCGAGGCTAAGTCGGGGAATAAGGGTACGATCGGAGGCATGAGTTGTTCCCATAGAAACTTGTCTCAAACAATTTCTTTATTTGAGCAATTGTCTGAAAGACTCAAACAATTTCATATTCGAAAAATAAAGAGAAGGGTCTCTCTTTTATAATATTAGGATTTCATATGGGCGGTGAGGATCAAAGGGATTGAGGGTTTAAGGATGGGGATCAAAGGGGAATAAGGAGAGAGAAAAGGGGGGGTTTGTGTTTCATGAAAACCGAGAGGAAAGGGGGGTTCACAGCTCGCGGACGGAAAATGAGCGCGAGAAAGGGACACAAAAACCAAGAAAGAGAGAGAGGGGGCTGCGGTTAGGGTTAGGAGGGGTCTCGGGTGCCAATTGGCTACCACGTCATTTAATGACAAGTGCCAGAAGAGTGTTTGGCTGCAATTGACGCGCCACGTCAATTAAGGGGGTGCCAAAATTGCCCAGGAAAGCCAGAATTGCCCAGGAGTGCCAGAGTCGCCCCGAAAGCTCCCGTTGCCAACAATCACTTCCTAAGGCCCGGATTTATGCCGAATAGCCTTCAAAAGCGGTCGTGACAATCCCCCACGACATAGGACTATACTAAATGCAGAAAATGATAAATAAAAGGCCTTAAAACATCCAAACAGACATCGAAACGACTAAATCACAGCAAACAATAACTGAAAGTAAACTAACAAGTCTCTACTACAGATAACTAAAATGAATGACTGAAACGTGTCCAATCGATGCATATTAGGATGCATCAATTTTCCTCAAGGATACAGAGCAAACAAGTATATGATGAAATTTTTTTAGTTATTTCTCTTGTAGATTATCAATAAAACTTGAGTCAAATTTTATGGTGTTCCACAAGAATACAGAGATATGTACACCACAATTTTTTTTGTTATGTCAGCAGACAATCAGAAATTAGAAGACCGCTTAAATTTCAAACTAGAAATAACTTTTTGCCGATAGAATTCCTTTAACCAAATAATCCATCTTGACCCGCAAATAGCTATTGGATAGACCTGAAATCCACATTAAGGTGAAAAAACACCATTACACAAATTCAATTGTTACTGGCCTATCGATCGTCGACTTTACTTCTATACATCTATCTCCATGTCTATAGCCACCAGTATCACTCCTTGTTGAGCTACAGCTATCTTATTGTATAGAGGTCTACTGACTTTACTCCTTCCCATCACAAGGTACACCAATAAGTAGCTTGGGGTTGAACAAGAGTCAGTTTTGGTCAGAACCTGCTCCATTGATATTACCACTTGCATTCAATGAAGTCATTTTCCTTGACAAATTTTTTATTTCTCCAAAGCATCATATAACTTATTTACCCATACCTACCTTGATCTCATTACTTTCGAACACATTATCTGCAAATAGCAAAGATCAAGAACCTTATTCTGTATATTGCACAACAACAAATACAGTCAACTTCCCAGAGAACAATCATGTCACAATAGTTGCTATGCATTAAGTAGATGCTCATATTTTTGCTTTACTTTGAGCAAATTCAATGCCACTATTAGTTACTAAAATTTCTTTTACAAATGTTAATCACTTCCATGTGAACTGTGAAAGCAACATTAACAAAATAGCGTAGACTATATATTTTACCTTCAGTCGGACAACAGCAGCAGAAATGGCCCTCCCAGGTGCTTGAAGAACCTTGTTGTACACCTATAAAATGTCATGGAGGAAAACAATTCAATTCAAATGTACAACACCTATCAAGGCACATTCAAACAACTAGCACAATAACTAACTGACCTGCAAATAAAGTAGGGCAATGATCTTTGGCAGAAGCGCGACCGGATCAGTTTCTGAAGAAACTTGTGATGCCAAGTCCTAAGACACAACATCAAGATAAGTGTCCATGAAAAAAGCATCATAGCTTGTGGTTACAAAATAATCATGCAGGAAATGATTGTCAATAGAGTGATACACAGAAACCAGATGTAGCCCATACGCCAATAGAAAGAAACAAGGTTTACCTTAAAATGTAGGCGCTATGACTTAGAGATTGCATTGAGTAAAATTATTTATGCGAAGAATTTTTGTTATCAATAATGTCAAATGACAACAAGGTAGCTAAATTGTTTTTCAAGTTTTGAAGATGATAACTAATCAAGGTTTTAAATCACATTATCAGCCAACCCTGAATGAGTCAGCTGGTTTAAAACGAAACCGGATCAAGGTCTTTTTATTTTGAAAAAATACAAAAAAAAATTCAAACAAATCAGAAAAATAAAAAAAATCATAAAAAGAGGAACCGATGAGAGAAGATAGAAAAGTTTTGTGAACTTGAGAGTTGAGAGCGTGAGGTGTGTGTGATTTGTGAATGAGAAGAAGCATATTTGCAAGGCCAAAAGGGAAGTGGCAACCAAAGGAATCAAGTGCATGTGTGCTAGATCCAAGAAACATGCCATTGATTCTCACGTTGGGTACGTGGGGGAATAAGCATCAAAACCAGTTGAGAATGGCTCAAAAAATGGGCTTGAATGGACTAAATATGAGCACACAACACATTTGGACAAACATCCAAGACCAAGTTGGAATCGGCCATATCAGACAATACTTGCCAGTATGGGCCGAACTGATACAACTCGGCCGGTACGACCCTGTATCGACACTGGAGGGGTGTCAGTCTTGGTTGGGCCAAAAACCGAGTCGTGACTAGTACAACTCGGTATCGACCGAATTTTAAAACCATGGAAGTGATATCATTTGACCTATGAAGCACGGGTATGGGTACGATACGGGTACGCTGATACGGCAAAACCTTAAAAAACTAGGGTACGAATACGGCAAGGTATATATATATATATATATATATATATATATATATATATATATATATATATATATATGAACCAAAATATCAGATCCAAATGCAACCATAATTTCATCATCATTAAAGCTCTAGCTTCAAAGTTCCAAAACAACAAAAGCAAGATTATTCGATACGAGCTACACAATAATATGGTACTATTCAATGTTGTCCAGACGCACGCCTAGGCGACAAGACGCTCCGGATCATGATTCATTTATCATATATCAATTGTTTACTGTTATGTGATGATTTCAGTCATTTGATCATTTCAACTTCGCGTACTTAATTGTTCACTGATTGTTTGTGATAAACCTCAATCATATCTTCATTTATTGGTGGTTATGGAATCTATCATTATTCATTGTTCATTGTTATGTGACGAATTTCAGTCACTGTATTCATGTTATACAAATTTCATCATGCTAACTTACTACAAATTTCATTATACTTTACATTATTGCATATTCAAATGATAACAAATATCTTAGTTCGCTGTATTTTAAAAAAAAAAAACAAGGTGGCGCCTAGGCGTGCCTAGGCATCTAGGCGCTCCTTAGGCACCTCGCCTCACCTTGCCGCTTGACAACCTTGATACTATTAGGTCCATTACATTAGAACCAAACCAAGCAAAGTAGCAATATAAAAACATAATACACAGTAAAGTTCAATTCCAAACGATTAATAACTAATAAGCTAATAAAAAGAAAGTCATCAAACTGCTAAGGATCTTCATTCCTATCATCATCTCTGAATAGCATGGCCTCCATATCGGGCTCTTCAAGTGATAGATTTGCAATTTCAAGTAAATCGGCACCCTCCAAAGAATCAAATGAATCTCCACCAATGTCCCACAACTTGGTATCCCCTTATGTGTATTGTGGACTCTTTCGTGATAGGAGACAGATATTGTTGTGCACAAAGACCAAGTCTTCACAACGTTGTGGCGTGAGCTTGTTCCTTCTCATGGAGTGAATGAAAGAATAAGTGCTCTAGTTTCTCTCACAACATGACAAGGAACATGGTTGACCGAGTAACTTGAATGCTAAAGCTTGAAGCATAGGAGCCGAAGAACCATAAGCACACCACCAAAGCATTGGATCCACTACTACTCTATCCGCTTTCGAGTCAAAATCCCCAAAGCTTTCCAAACAACCTACGAACTTGGCAAACTCAATGGTAATAGATCGTCTCTCCTCAGGATCAGGTAAGTACTTCTTAAGACACTTGAACCTTATGGTTGAAATTTCATCATCCTTGTGAGGAGGAATACAATTGTGATTTTCATCAAGCCACCTTGCACTATAGTACATATATTCAATTACAAAGAATAAAAGTAAAGATCTGGACAACGGATGGCAACGGTTGGGAGACGAGGGGACGTGAGGGGGGTGGCGACGGATGGCAAAGAGGGGACGCGAGGACACGAATGGCGCCGCACGGGAGTGATTGGTGAAGAGAGGTAGGTCGGATGGAGGGGGGATGCGTATCCCTCGTAGACAAGATGGGAGAAGCGATTTTCAAAGCAACAAAGACAGATTCAATGGCTTCAACAGGTATGATCATCAATATTCTTTTAATCCATCTTGGAAACTTCATCAGTCTTTTTATCAGAGGGGAGATCTTCGTAATGATGGAGGATTCAAAAAACCGATCAGATCTGGGTTTCGCCACATTCCGATGCAAACAAGCACTCCTCGAGACAGAGAGGCGATATCCCAACCTTCCTCTTATGCTGATGTCACTAGATATGGTCGCAGATCCTTTCTACCCACTGATTATCACCATTCCTTCAATCCGAGGTCTCTTCGGAAGATCCGTGGGCCCAACGAATCAGAGCTTTTGGTCGTGGGTTTCCCTCGGTTCCGAAGTCTTAGAAGGGGTTTTCTTAAGGAGGAGTTTCACCAAAAAAATCCAGAGAGGTATTTTGCTTCAGGTGTAGAGAGAGAGAGGGCACTTACACTCTAGTTGCTAAAACGGAGTGATCTGTTTTTCTTGCGAAGGGATAGGAGTCATAGGACATAGAATAGCAAACTGTCCATCTAGAAAGATGGCTAATTCTAGAGGGTCGTCTTCCTATCCCCCTCCACCCTTGAATCCTAGTTCGTTTGAGGTTATGGAGTTCAGTCAAGAGATCTTAGACTCTTTTTACAACTTGAGGTGGTGTGCGATCTGTAAGATCGTTCAGAGGTCAGGGTCCGCTAGAGAGTTATCCAGTCATTTTGCCAGAGCTTGGGGTTCTGATGATGAATTTTTAGTCGAGTTTCCTTCCAAGGCCGGGCTCTCTATTGCCCTGAAGCAAGGCCTTTTTCCTTTGGAGATTTGTCAGTTAGATTTTTCCCTTGGTCAGTTGACAATAGAGCCATTGGCTCTAGGGTGTTCCGCAATATCAAACTATTAATTGGAGGCATTCCATGTCATGCATGGAATTTGAGTCCATCAGAGGTGCGCTTCAGGATCTAGGTGATGTTCTTAGTTTAGTTAACGACTGGGTGGCGGCGAAAGATGTTAGCGAGGCAGATGTGTCCTTCAGCACCTCGAATGTGGAGGCTATACCAGAGTCTATCATACGCCGTCTAGGAAATCGATACTACCAACTTCGACTCAGGCTGATCCCAGAAGCAGAGACATTCGGAGATCGTTTCTTTCGGGAGGTTAAGGAGGCACGTGGCAGGTCTACAGGCGAGATTTCTCCGAGCCATATCCTTCCGACTCGGGGTCCAGGTATGGAATGCAATCCCGATAATCTCGCTGAAACGTTGAATACCGAGAATAATGGCTGGAATGACTTTCTTTCTAAGATTGTCGTTGTGCATCCCGACCTTAATGGTTGTGCTAATTCTAATTTTGAATCAACAAATCAGACGGCCGAATCCCCGGTAAAGAATATGGCGAATATGGTTGATAATATTTTGGATGATTGTGCGAAACTTTTTTTAATGCTAACTTGGTTGATCCATATCCTGTGGAAGATTTGAATGAACAAATAGTTGATCCGGGTTTACGCTTTGACAATTCAGTTGTCCCTGGATCCACTGAAGCTCAGATACGCCACTCTTCTTCGGGGACGGGAGAGGAGATCGGCAAGAGAGCTTCAGTGAGGAGTCAATGTCAGATAATTAATGCCTTTGATAAAACTTACCAGAGAGGGAAGAACAACTTTTTGGGATCTCACCTAAAGAAGCTGGTTGAGAAAAGTTCAGACGAGGAGCTTCAGTCTCTCCTCACCATCCTTAACAAAGATATTGTAATAGTGTTAGCGGGAGAATGCGGTATTGCAGTCAACCGGGATGATTTTGATGCTACAGTGTTTGTAAACACTTTGAGAACTATGGAACAAGGGAGGGTTTTACCCTCGTCTTGATGTTTTTTTGGTGTTTGATTCCTGTTTGTGTGTGTGTGTTTCTTCTTTATCGATAAAATTACTTTCTTGAAATATCAGGGGTTTAGGTGATGTAGACAAGAAGAAATCAGTTAATCTTTATGATAGCTCTCATAAGATAGACATTATATGTATACAGGAAACCAAATGCTCAAACCCCTCTCCTTTTCTTTTGCGATCCCTAGGCGGTAATAGAATCTCTAAATGGTCTTGGATTGATGCTAACGGAACAGCAGGAGGGATGGTCACAGGTTGGAGAGATCCTGAGCACAGTCTAGTTGACAAACATAAGGGAAGTTTTTGTTTAACAGTGGTTTTGAAACATTTTCACTCAGAGGAGACTTGGGTAGTGACAAATGTTTATGGCTCGACGGATTACCAGTTACGCCCAGCCTTGTGGAGTGAGCTTAGAGACATTCGTTCCCATTTTGCAAATCCTTGGATTATCAAAGGAGACTTCAACGTCATGCGTTTCTCGTTCGAAAGGAGTGGTTGTAAAGGTAATCGATCAGATATGCAGGAGTTCGCAGATGTAGTTCACGACCTTGACCTCTTAGACTTTCCGATGAATAACCGGAAATTTACGTGTAATGACAAAAGAGATGATCCCATCTTCGCCAGGCTAGATCTGTTTCTCGTTTCGGTTGAGCTCGAGAATCTTTATCCGAAGGTTTCTCAGATTGGATTAACGGCTTTTATTTCAGACCATGCCCATATTCTCCTAGATACGCACTCTGACATTTCGACTCCCCAGTGACTGTTTCGTTTCGAGAAAATGTGGTTAGAACTTAGAAAATTGACTCTTCATTGTCAAGCTTCCCCTCATGCCTATAGAAAGACGTTTTCACCTTTTCAATCATTGAATCCCACAATTCATAAACCAAGTATAGGCATGGCTTGTCCGTGTCACAATATCGAAGCATCTCATAAATTGGAAGCTTGAATGATAGTACGTACTCTATTTTGTCCCACCAAATATCATTCAACACTTTTTTCCTTCACATGTGCTGCTTTCTCAAGAACATAGCTCCTTCATCGGAAGCCGCCATAAAGTTAATAAACAGGCTCCTTTGAGCATCCATCCATCCATCATTAACAATGCTTAAGCCCTTCTCTTTCCATGAATTCTTAGTAGGTTCCAACAACCTTTCGATATTTGCCCTTTCTTTCTGAATTGGTGTAGTTCTCAAAAGGTTATAACCTGGAGGTACATACCCACTAATTTGATTCTCTGTGGCAAACTGAAACACACTCACAAAATAAGGATTCCTAGCCAAATGGAAAGGTAACCATGTTGAATATATCATGCGAGCAATCAAAGCATGCAAGTGTTCCCTAGCACCTTGATTGAAGGACTTCTCCAAGGCACTAGTTCCACTTCTAGCAACTACCTTCCTCTTTCTTGGCTCAAATCCTTCTAATCTAACCCCCCCAGTGCTCGTAGTAGGACAAGTAGAGAGTGGTAAGGCAACGTTCTTTGGCTTGGCCATCTCCTTCCGCTTCTCGGCTTCTTTATTTGTCCTTTTTATTTTACAATGAGCTTCAACCTTCACTTTGTTACACAATCAGATTCCTTGGCCTTTAATTTGTAATAAATGTGCCTTGACCCTCGAGTATGATCCTCGGAGATCCATATAGCAATAGTTGCACTTGAACTTTGTATTCCCCTTTCCGCTGTCTCCTCTTTCAACTAGTTTCGTGACATACCTCCAAAGAGGAGCATTGTCATCTTGGCTTTCATTAATGGAAGCATTGGAAGAAGAAAAAAAAACATTGTTTGCTCGTTTTATTGATCGTCCATTTTAATAGTTTTATTGATCGTCCATTTTAACCATCAACTTGAGGAGCATTAAATCTAAATAATTTTATTGATCATCCATTTTAACTTGAGAAGCATCAAATCTAAAACCTCTAGGTGCATCAAATCTAAATAGTTTTATTGATCGTCCATTTTAACCATCAACTTGAGGAGCATACTTGACATGCCTAGAGGTTTTGGAATGTGCTGATTTTTTGTGGGTGTGCTATTTAAGGCAAGTGATCATCCTAGCAAAAAATCAGCACCTTGGATTTGTCGATCGAACAATTTGGATGATGGGTAAAACTATGAGTCAAATTTGATGAGTTTACGGATCCTGACCCTATATATATAGTCATATGAACATGGGTGAGTAAGAGCATTTGCTATTATACAAGATATCAAGAGAAAAACATGGTTTACAAGACAAACAAATATTTGTTGAAGGTAGATGCATACCTTCCTATAAGAATGCAATAGTGCCCTCTCTAATTTCTTGTCAAGCTTCTTTAATAGTAGCCCACTGCATAAATGGTTTAAATACTTGAGCGCCAAAGTGATTCCAGATGCTAAACATGATAGTCACCTACACTGCAGTATTTACCTTTCTTCTGATATTGCTCTAAGTGCAGACGTGAATGTATCTACTCGCTGCCCCATATTAATGATAATGTTAATACAGAATATTAAGGAAAACAAATCTGAAGTTAATACAATCAACAAAGTGAAGAGGTTTGAAACTACAAGCATGAAATGATCGTGCTCATAAAAACTGTCAATGGCAATAGCACAAGGATAAAATAAATTTGGATAAAAAACTCCACGAATCTTATATGATATCAATATTTTTTCTTATATATCGCATAGTTTTCTATACAAGGAATGTTGAATTGCTACCACTCTTAAACACTATACATAAGTTTCACCAATTCTGGAATTTATTTGGTACAAACCTGTAATATGACTCTATGAGCAAACAAGATAGTTAATTGACTATGGGAATCAACATGCACATAAGAAAGCTGTGAAATATTCCAATAGTAAGCTTTCTCTACCCAGAGAGGCAACTTTCACCATACAACTTTGTAGAGCGAGAGAGGACAATAATAATCCTTTGAGAGATGCCATCAAGGTTAATTCGGCAAATGAACATTTCGAATGAATGTGCATTCAAGCATCCTTGGGGAGGCTCAAGCCATAGCTCAGTTGAATAACAAGGATATGTACAACCAAGAAATCTCACTACCATATCAACCAAAAAGGATAGAGAGAAGAAAAGGCAAAGCAGATACACTATATGATAGGCCATATATGGGTGCACAAGATACAGAATACCTCATCACAAAATAGCTCCTACTATAAATTAAACAATTTCTACAACTAGGCTAATAGGAACAACTATTCAATCCTTCCACTGTGTAAATTTTACAAGCAAGCATCATCGATGCTTGATGCTTCTGAAGAAGATATACACACGATTGCATTGCTATGTAATCTGATTTACAATAATAATAAAAATTAGACCGTCTACAAAAGAGGTTCAAGCATGAGATCTAGACCGCCTTCTAAAGAGGTTCAAGCATAAGATCACTTTCACGATCCTTCAAGATGAATCTCCAGCATGATTTTGGAGAACAAACCAACAAAGGGAGTAATACTCTATTCTGCATAACTTAGCTTAATATTATCAACTTTCCTGAGAGGAGTAGGTTCCTTATTCACATACCTAATGGAAGTTAAAAGGATATACGAACTTCAATATCAGATGTAAGAAATAGAGAAAATATCATCTACTTCATGTGGACTCCATAGGTGCAGCCCCTCCTAAAAAGACATTCTCCATCATTTTCTTGATAAATGTCGCATGCTCCCTATCTCCGTCTTCTTGCAAATTCAGGACATACCAACTGACATTCTCTCCTATTTTTATTAGTGGGGTCCTAAGACTCCTAACTCAAGATGTTGGATAGTCTATCCCTTCCCTCTTTTAGCAGGCAGCCCCCAAAACTAAACAGTGTCCGATTTATATAGAAGAACCACTAGAGTTTAAAACTTACAGACACAAATAGCTTCCCACAAGGGCCACATCCCATATGATGATCTAATCCTCTCCATCTATTTAATACCTAAAAGTTACTGTTGTCAAACAAAAGATTCTACATATAAAAAAAAATTAACTCCTAAAGCCTCCTAAGTATTAGATGAACCCAATTGAAATGGCTTGGATTTTAGCCTACAGTATGGTGCGAAGTGCGAACAATATTTACTTGGGATAGTATAATGAATTTACATTCCAGCAAATGACCAATCCCCACCTAATCAATCACAGCATACAAGACAACAACACAGTCATGAGAGAAGCTTGGGTAGTATATCCCATAATTTATGTGGCAGCACAATCATTTGGACTATGATAATAACACTCTATAGTGACCCACCTCATGGTAACATGATAATAACCCTCGAGAAGAATTTGAAGTTTTCACAGCGTCTTTGTCTACTAGTGGAGATAGCAAAGATATGACCAAAACTCCTCCTTTTCCTCTTTTCTTTCATCAGACTTGAAAAGTGATATGATCATCTTTAGTACTTCAACAAAAAAAATATTGTGTGCTCATATTGTAAGAATAAGCGCTAGAGATCATAGAGAGTGAAGCTGAAGTGAATACATTGACCTTCAGCCAACAAAGTATTATGCTACCAACAGAGGCCAACGGGAACAAGGGTAGCAACATCGTTATCCATTTCATTAACCTCACAAAGTTTAAATCCTCCTTCCCGCTGCCTGCTCCTTGGTCTCCATCTTTGTTGTTGTTGACTCCGCATTCGGTCTCTGCCAGAGCCTTGATCTTCATATTTGTTGATGTATATTAGGAAACAAATATCACAGAAAAAATAAGTGTCATTATATTTCCCTCTGACACCGGCTTCGTCGACACTGATGCCGCCAACGCTAGCTTTGCATCCAACACCCGATTTGTCATCGTTGATGCCACTACCGACGCCTCCGACTTTGTTGCCGCCGCCTCTGGCATCAACGTTGCCGCCTCCATATTCAACTTTGTTGACGATTCTGACTCCGATTAATCGTCATTGAAGTCGCCTACGGCTATGTCGCCACCGATGGCACATTCGACGGGCATCGACGTCGCCTCCAGCTTCATCATCGCTAACGCTGGCTTCGCCTTTGACTCTCGATTTGTCGTCGTTGTTGCCACCTGCGCTTCTCGCCTCCTCCGCCCTCACCTTCGTCGCCTCTTCACTATTCTCTATAGTGACGAAGCGGATAGATGATTGGGTAAATGGGTGTTGTACGTCATGAACATGTTCAATGGTGCGGGAGCAAAATACAGAGCAAAATCGACTGAGATGGGTAGAAGTGACTATAGGTGTGGAAATTGGAATGAACGAAAAACGAGATATCAAACTTTAACAAAAGCGCTTCTATGAGGATGTCGCACGTCGGGAGCAACTAAGGTTTGAGAGAACAGATGTCGGATATGAGACGGCGACGCCCTCGTGACAACGCTTCTGTTAAAGTTTTGATATCTCGCTTTTCGTTTATTCCACCCTAATCGTCATTTTTGCCCACCTCAACCAATTTTTGCTCCATTTTTTGCTCCTTGGTTATTGATCTGCTACTCGGTGTACCACTACCCATTTTCCCAATCATCTATCCGCTTCGTCACTATGGGGAATAGTGAAGAACAAGGTTTGTAGTTTTGGTCCGCCCAACGAGGATTGGTTTCGGAGTTTCGGATCGAAGTTTTCTTGCTTTCGGTTTCGTTTTTTAAATTTAAAATAATTAGAAAATAGAAACTAATATAAAATAATTACATCGGTACCCACTTCATAGTGGTCTTGTTTTCAAAAAAGTGTGACTTTTGCTTTACCCCAACTTTTTGTCAAAAAGTTGAAAAATCATGATTCTGAATTTTGACTAAGTCTGGATGAAAAGAGAGTTCTTTTGAAATTCTTTATAAATTCAAAATATTTTACCGAACTTTGGGTTTATAAGTTGATCTTATACTTCTAGATTTATAAGATTTTTTTCGGTCCAAAATATTTTTGAATTTTTTTTTCACCGAATTTTCTTTTTTAGCCAAAAGTTGCAAAGTCTGATTTTGTATAGAAACTGAAAAATTACATTTTGATTACTTTGGATTTTCATTTTTCTGATATTTTTATTAAATCCAAATGGAACGGGGTATTTGCTTATTTACATAAAATAACTTAAAGTAAATGGAGAACATAAAGATTGGGGCAAGGGCGAGAACGGCGGAGGATTTGTTTTCTAGAAATAACTGTCCAAATGTATTATGTCCAAAGTTATTAAGGCTCCTAAATAAGAGGTCTTATCCTGGTTTGCTGAAATTTTGTTGGTAGAAATTAATCCTGAATTCCAAAAATCAGAAAAACATATAATATAAACCAGAAAATCATATGAAAATCAAGAAAATAGAAAAAGTTCAGAAAATCGAGAATAAATATTGAAAACTAGAAAAAGGGGATTAGATGTGAATAGGAGACCAATTTACTTAATTTCTAGTTCGTACTTTCCGGTATTTGAGTTCTAGTTATAAACTTAATAAGGGTGTAAAGTCGAATTCATTTTTTTTGTGGATTCATTAATGATTTGTCTATGGTAGTCGTTTGGTCCCTTCATTATGGATGTTTCATGCTATTTTCTTTTGTCAATCGAAAGCACTGGTAATATTTCTTGAGTTAAAGTACTTTATACACTTGATTTTGGGAGCAACCAGATACACTTATTACTTGTTAGGTTTGCTTAGAGATCAGAACAAAAATAGATTGTCTATTTAACATTTTACCAGCCCTAATCTCTACACATCCAATGGTGAAAAACTCCTAATGGAGAATTTTATTACATAAGTCAAACTTAATCTTAACCCACAAACACTTAGTAGAGTCTAGGAAAGAAACAATGATTCTAAGGAAGACAGCTTGATAAACATAATGAATACGGTTCATATACATATAAGAAAACATATCATGTTTGATATATTATGTATTAATAGAAGCTCAGAAACTAAATATCAGGAAAAATATTTCAATAAGGTTCAAACTTGGTAATCTTAAAATACAATGACAATTCTTTTATGGGGTTCTTCTGACCAAGCACTAACCTTTCCTTCCAATGCTTCAACTACTGCTTGAGCCTTAACTGATAGAGAACCAGGTAATCCCTTTGCCTATGTAAAGAAAAACGCACTGAATAAAGGATTCCAAGCAGTCAAATCATATATATATATATATATATATATATATATATATATATATATATATATATATATATATATATATATATATATATATATATATATATATATATATATATATATATATGTATATATATTGCTAGTTGATCCTGAAACTCCTATATAGTACTATATACGCCCTAAATATACAACTTCAAAACAAAAGAAGGTAAATTGCTTATGTCAGAGAAAATTGTTTCAGACCAGAGAAGCACGGTCCACAGGATTCAGAGGGGTAGATTCCACGCTTTCGCTATCTTCAAGTTCAACACCATTCTTCAATTTGTTGTCCATGTCCTACAAAATAATAGTATTGAATGACTGCTGAGATTATCTATATATTAGAGGAGGAGGAGGGGGGCTAGTTGTTGGAGGTAAAAGTAAACCAGTAAGAGCCAGTAGGTTGATTTAAGAACAACTGACTCAGTTAAATCTTACCCAGACATTTGTGTGTGTGTGTGTGTGTGTGTGTGTTGTGTGTGTTGTGTGTGTGTGTGTGTGTGTGTGTGTGTGAACCAGCAAGAATTAGTAGTTTGATTTAACTGATGTAGAACAACTGATACGGTTAAATCTTTCCCAGACATTTAAAGGTATCAAGGGTCCAGAAGAATCTGACATGGGAATCTTCAGATCTGATTGTGTGTGTGTGTGTGTGTGTGTGTGTGAACCAGCAAGAATTAGTAGTTTGATTTAACTGATGTAGAACAACTGATACGGTTAAATCTTTCCCAGACATTTAAAGGTATCAAGGGTCCAGAAGAATCTGACATGGGAATCTTCAGATCTGATTTATGTATGGATGGATGTATATAATGAATGATCAGTGGAACAAGTGCCATATAGTTTGGTAACAATGGAAAGACCATTAATGGATGAAATGATAGGCTTGACAACTTTCATGTCGAAGTGCCAGTCGACATAAAATGGCGATGCCACCATGGTTTGATTTAAAACTGTAAAGGAGGGTCATGTAGTGCCATCCAACACGTCAAGAAAAAAATTGTATGGGTAGCATTAAAGGAGGATACACACTGTTCAAAAAGTACTTCTAAGGTTTCGACAAACGCTTCTACTATATGCACAATAATTAAATTTCATCAAACACATTGCCACCAAAGACCCAAATTTTTCGATAATCAAGAAAATGAAGCATCTAAATACTACTTGTGAAGATGCCTCTTGATGCAGGCACCGATAAGGTGCACTACAATCTTAAACCCTTTTAGGGTTCCCTTTTGTCAATGACTAGGGTTTAGTTATCAATATAGCGCAATATGCCTCAAAAGGACAGCAATCAAGAGTTATTTCACGCAGAATTAAGGGCCTATGTAATCAATTATAAAGCAGATTTCAGATCTCACAATAAGATGCAATATTAGCACATTGACCAAAATTCAGCATATAAAAGGATTAATTCGCAGCAGTAAATATTGAAATAAAACAATAGGCTTGCATCAGATTTTCATAAAGAAAAGGGCTACGGATGCTTGCTAGGGTTACGACAGACGAGAGATGGCAATTATATTAAATGGCAAACGTTATGGCTTCAACTAATAATAAAATAGGGCGAATAGGCTGCGATGCGGAGCGGAGGCAATGGAAACGGATGAGAATGGTGCGGATGCGAAGGGAAAGATAAAGGAAAGAAAAGATACTGCCTGGGGTTTCCCGCCGTGGGTCGATTGCGAGGATGCGCCGATGATCCCGCACACGGAGCAAGGCCGGACGTCGGGAGAAGCCGGATCCTTCGGAAAAACTGCACCAAGGCCTTCACGAGGCGAAGTCGTGGAAGCGGCGATGATCGGGGACACGAGTCTCACCCGGAAGCACTCACGAAGAGGCACAAGTTTCAGCAATTCTTCAAATCTGATTTCTCTTTTCTTCCTTCATCTTTTTGTAGGCTAGGGTTTTGTTTTGGATGGCTAAGATCAAAGGGAATTAGGGTTTGATGGTGTGGATACAAGAGGCCACGAAAGGCAACTAAAAGAGAGAGAAACAAGGGAGAGAAGAGAGAGGAGAGAGATGGAACGGCAAAGGGGTGGGGCCGGCCTTGGGATCCGTGCGGAAGGGAGTAGGGACGGTCGGTTCACGGGAAAAAGAGAAGGGGGGGGCGGTAATGTGAATAGATACCCTATTGGGCTTAAGATAATCCCATTTAACTCTCTACTGAAGCCTATATGTGCCACGTCATCAAAATTATGTTATTTCGCCATCTAACCGTCGGTTTCGAGATCTAATCTCGTCCGTCGGTACCCCGCAAACACACGCACCCATAATTTTATTAATATCATGCTAAAACTCACCCGAGAAGACCCGGATTCAATCCGAAAAGCCCCCGGATGAGATCATGGACATCCCCCATGAACTGGGCAAGAACAGAAATAGAACTAAATGCTGAAATAAGGCCAAAAACAGGGAAAAATGGCCAAAAACTGAAATAAACGACTAACAATCCCCAAATGGCTAATGTCATCCAAACATAAAATAAAAATGACAGTAAATAAATGTCTCCGACGATAATCTGAAGATGTGGCGATGATCCGATGATGCTGATCATGCTGCATCAACTCCCCCGGACTAGAAAGAACTCGACTCTGTCGAGTGGGCGTCCAGCTGCTGTATGAGGTCGGACCGCTGTGCTCGCAACTGTCGCTCCTCCACCCAGGTACAGTCTGAAAGTGGCCTGCCTACCCACCGAACAAGGAACCGTCGGAAGACACCGCGGCGGGTAGCAAGCTCTCTGACGTCAACGACCTCCTGTATCTGCTCTGTCTCGTCTCGCTGCGCATCTGAGAACGGAATCTGTGGCGCTGAAGGCGTGTCTGGCCGGTCTCCGTGAAAAGGGAACAACTCTGAGATGTTGAAGATCGGCGATGTCGGCATGTCATCTGGTAAGTCCAGCAGGTAAGCATTGGGTCCCAACGCTCTGAGAACGCGGAAGGGCCCAAACTTCCACTGGCTCAGTTTCCCATAAGAACCTGTGGGAAACCGCTCTCTGCGAAAGTAGACGAGGACCCAGTCCCCTGGCTGAAAAGTGCTCTCGCGCCTGTGTGAATCCGCGCTTGCCTTATACCTGGCATTGCTTTCCCTCAGTTTCTCAAGCAACTCCCGCTGTACAGTCTTGATGTGTTCAAGGAAGTCATCAGCATCAGCACTCGCAGGACCTGTAGGCGGTAGGGCAGTTCTATCCAAGAAATGGGGAATAACATGGCCATAGACGATTTCAAAGGGGGTTTTACCTACTGAACGATTAATGGAACTATTATATGCGAATTCAGCTTGTGGTAAAACTACATCCCACTGTTTCGGTCTTTCACCAGCTAGACATCGAAGCATATCCCCTAGACTACGGTTGACAACCTCTGTTTGTCCATCAGTTTGAGGGTGATACGCGCTACTGTATTGAAGTTTAGTCCCTAGCTTTGACCAAAGAGTACGCCAAAAGTGGCTCAAGAATCTAGTGTCCCTATCAGATGTGAACGACCTTGGAATGCCATGCAGACGAACAACTTCCCTAAAGAATAACTCAGCTACATGAGATGCATCAGAAGTTTTCCTACATGGTATGAAATATGCCATTTTAGAAAATCGGTCTACAACCACAAAGATTGAATCAACGCGCCGAAGTGTTCGGGGTAGACCTACAATGAAATCCATGGTGATATCCTCCCAAGGGCGAGCAGGGATCGGCAGAGGAATGTACAAACCTGTGTTCTGCTTTCTGCCTTTGAACATTTGACAGGTTCGACATCGTTGCACAAACTTGACGACGTCCTTTCTCAAGTGAGGCCAGAAGTAACGTCTCTCCACTGAATCAATAGTTTTGGTTTGGCCAAAATGACCTCCCAAATTACTTCCGTGCAATTCATGGATTAACGTATCTCTAAAAGATTCGTTCGGATTTTCTTCAGAAGCGGTCCCTTCATGGGTGTTCTGGACAAGACTCTCGCGAAGGGAATACTCAGGGATGCACAGGCGGGTTCCACGGAACAAGAATCCCTCTTGGATAATATAGGATGACGTGGGGTCAGTGCCCGTTTCTTGACAGGATTCCCAGATGGGACCAAAGTACGGATCAGTCGCGTACATGGATTTCAGTGCTTCAAAAGAAACAACGACGGGCTGTAAAGTGACTAGTATCAGACCTCGTCGACTCAAAGCATCAGCAGCTTTATTCAGGACCCCAGCTTTATACCTGAGGTTGAACGTGTACTCTTGCAATAAATTGGACCACTTAGTATGCAGCTGGTTCAAGCTACGCTGAGATTTCAGATAGCGAAGCGCTTCGTGGTCAGAATTGAGCACAAATTCTCGTTGGATCAGGTAATGCCTCCAGTGCTTGAGGGCTTGAACAACCGCGTAAAACTCAATGTCGTATGTCGAGTAATTCAAACGCGCGGCGTTCAGCTTCTCGCTGAAGAATGCGACGGGACGTCCCTCTTGACTAAGGACTGCTCCTATCCCGACGTGAGAGGCATCACAGTCAATCTCAAAGACCTTCTCAAAGTTCGGGAGTGCCAAAACTGGAGCACTCATCATTTTGGTCTTGATGAGATCGAAACTCGCTTCAACTTCGGGGGTCCAAAGGAAACCACCCTTCTTCATACAGTTCGTGAGAGGTGCAATGACGGAACTAAAGTTCTTAATGAATCTGCGGTAAAAGGACGCTAGACCATGGAACCGTCGCACATCACTAACGTTCTGGGGAACGGGCCAAGATTTGATGGCTTCGACCTTCTCTGGATCGACCCGTATCCCTTCGGAGCACACGATGTAGCCCAGAAAGGTCAAGCTGTCTGTTAGAAAAGTGCACTTCTTCAGATAGACGTACAGCTTGTCTTTCCTAAGCGTCTTCAGTACTTCTCGCAAGTGCTCGACATGTTGTTCCGATGTCGTACTATAGATAAGAATGTCATCAAAGTATACGACAACGAACTTTCCTATGAATGGTCTGAGCACCTGATTCATGAACCTCATAAAGGTACTTGGTGCATTCGACAGACCAAATGGCATTACTAGCCATTCATACAGTCCTTCCCGGGTCTTAAAGGCAGTTTTCCATTCGTCCCCGGGTCGTACGCGGATCTGATGGTAACCGCTACGAAGATCAATCTTTGAAAAGATTTTCGCGCCATGTAGCATATCAAGCATATCATCCAATCGGGGAATCGGAAATCTATACTTGACCGTTATTCGATTAATGGCACGACAATCTATGCACATTCTCCACGTCCCATCCTTCTTGGGAGTTAGGAGTGCCGGTACTGCGCATGGACTCATACTCTCTTGGATTAGTCCCTTTTGCAGTAACTCGGTAACCTGTCGACGCATCTCCTCATATTCAGACGGACTCATTCGGTAGTGAGGAAGGTGAGGTAGCGTCGCTCCTGGGACTAGGTCAATGCAATGTTGAATGTCCCTCAGAGGTGGAAGTCCTTCAGGTAGTTCCTCTGGGATGAGATCATTGAAATCTTCAAGTAGGATTCGAATCTCATGAGGAATGCTAGGGCCCTCTGTGGCTTCTTTGGCTACTAGGAAAAAGATGGAGCGAGATTCCCTAAGCTCGTCTTCGAAACAAGCTTGGGTCAGCAATGTTGGTAGGGCTTTCGGTTTCTCTTTTGGCAACTTAGGGGTGACGGTTGGGGGTGTCGGCTCACTAGAAATTGGCTTCAGGGGCTCCCTCTGCGGCACTAAGGTGATATTATAGTCATCCTTGCAGAAGGAGTAAGTATTCTTCTCCCCATCATGTGTCGTCTTTCTGTCGTACTGCCACGGGCGGCCCAACAGAATGTGACAAATGCCCAAGGGCGCCACGTCACACCAAACAGCTTCCTTATACATCTTGCCAATGGTGTATTCAACTAAGCATCGCTCTTTGATAGCGACATCTGACCCTTTCTTAAACCAAGACAAGTTGTATGGCTTGACCAGCTTCTCTGTCTTGAGCCCTAACTTATCGACCATGATCTGGGCGACCAGGTTCTCAGTACTACCACTGTCTATGATGAGGACGCAATGCCTCCCCTTTGAGGTGCAAGTGGTGTGGAAGATGTTCCTTCGAAGCCATCGATTTGGCTCAAGAGCCTTTGGGGTCGACAAAACTCGGTGCATGACTAGTGCATGCGTTGCCTCGTCAGCTTCAGCGATGACATCATGTGTCTCGTCATCCTCCTGATATTCAGCATCTCTAGGATCATCATCATGCCCTTCTTCAGCCATGTTGTTCAGGGTTTCCTCAGTTGACTCTTCACCTTCTGTCAGATGGGTCTGAGGTCTCCTTTTTGGGCATTGGGCGATGAGGTGTCCTACTTCTCCACACTCGAAGCATTTGTAAGTCGCTCCGGGTGGTCGACTTCCTATGGCACCACGCTTACGACTTGCTTGTTCAACCCGGCCAGGGGGTTGATTGGCTCTTGATGGAGTTGTAGTCGGAGTGGGAACATGTGGGGTGACTCTAGCAGGGGGTGCTCCTCTTCCAGCTGAAGGGGCACCTGGGGGCACTCTAGGGGCAACCTCTCTCCTAAAGGCTCGTTGCTGAATTTTCTCAGCCTTGAGAGCTTGCCTAGAAGCTTCCGTCACAGTGAGGATGGTCTGCATTGCGAGCGCATCCTGAATTTGGTAGCGCAACCCTGAGACGTAGCGTGCAGCTTTCTGTTCATCGTCTTCCGGGATGGCATTACGAGTGGTCAGGATGTCAAACTCTTCAGTGTACTCCTGTACGCTTCGATTGCCTTGTTTCAGGCTAAGCAACCTCTGGTACAGTGAGGTACAGTAGTCAGGAGGGAGGTACTTCAGTCGCATCTTGTCACGCATTTTGGCCCACGTGGCGACTTTTTGCTTCCCTTTCCTGAGACGACTTGTCTGCAACTCTCGCCACCAAACTAAAGCGGCTCCTTTCAGTTTCGTTGCCACGAGTTTGACTTTTCGATCATCGGGAAGGTCTCTCCAATCAAAGAAGTGCTCGACGCTATCTATCCAGTCAAGGAATGCGTCAGCATCATGGCTTCCCCTAAAGTCATCGATGTCAACTCGGACTCCGTATCCTTGGGATCTCTCAAGGGCTCGCACAAGACGCTCCTCTATGCCGTGCTGATCATGCGCATGTTGCTCTCTAGGGTTTCGGGGACGACCGAACTGAACGTACTCTCGTTCAAAGTCCACGTCGGACTCGTCCAACTCAGCTTCAGACTCAGGAGGTGACTCAAGATAGTCATCTCGATTTCGCTCGTGCGGCTAGTATCGGTTGGGATTCTGAGGTAGTGCTTGGTTCCGGTTCCGAGGTGGGTCTGGAATTGGATTTTGATTTTGACCCTGGTCTCGGTCTTGCTCTTCGACCCTATGACCCTCGGCATGCGGATCGGTTTCTGCCCCTCCCGGGTCCTCTTCGACCGGTCGGGTATTAGGGCTGACGCCTCTATCTTGTAACAACAATCCTAGCCTATCGGTGATCTCTTGCAACAAGGTTGCATGTTGATCCAACGTGTTTTGGGTCGCTTCTTGCCAAGCACCACGAGGTTGTGGTCCCCGAGGGAAACGTCCTCGATTCCGGGCATCCCGATGCAGATGGGTACGATCAGCCATGGATTATGAGATATGCAAATGCTTCACACGATGTAATCCTAACACTTAATGCAAATCAAGCACACAAGATTATGCCCTATGCAAAATCAGCAAAGGAAAAGATGAGTGTTGCTGAAATTCAGCACTCAAAAAAAACCCGAACAGGTTCTTTCGAGCTCTGATACCAACTTGATGCAGGCACCGATAAGGTGCACTACAATCTTAAACCCTTTTAGGGTTCCCTTTTGTCAATGACTAGGGTTTAGTTATCAATATAGCGCAATATGCCTCAAAAGGATAGCAATCAAGAGTTATTTCACGCAGAATTAAGGGCCTATGTAATCAATTATAAAGCAGATTTCAGATCTCACAATAAGATGCAATATTAGCACATTGACCAAAATTCAGCATATAAAAGGATTAATTCGCAGCAGTAAATATTGAAATAAAACAATAGGCTTGCATCAGATTTTCATAAAGAAAAGGGCTACGGATGCTTGCTAGGGTTACCGACAGACGAGAGATGGCAATTATATTAAATGGCAAACGTTATGGCTTCAACTAATAATAAAATAGGGCGAATAGGCTGCGATGCGGAGCGGAGGCAATGGAAACGGATGAGAATGGTGCGGATGCGAAGGGAAAGATAAAGGAAAGAAAAGATACTGCCTGGGGTTTCCCGCCGTGGGTCGATTGCGAGGATGCGCCGATGATCCCGCACACGGAGCAAGACCGGACGTCGGGAGAAGCCGGATCCTTCGGAAAAACTGCACCAAGGCCTTCACGAGGCGAAGTCGTGGAAGCGGCGATGATCGGGGACACGAGTCTCACCCGGAAGCACTCACGAAGAGGCACAAGTTTCAGCAATTCTTCAAATCTGATTTCTCTTTTCTTCCTTCATCTTTTTGTAGGCTAGGGTTTTGTTTTGGATGGCTAAGATCAAAGGGAATTAGGGTTTGATGGTGTGGATACAAGAGGCCACGAAAGGCAACTAAAAGAGAGAGAAACAAGGGAGAGAAGAGAGAGGAGAGAGATGGAACGGCAAAGGGGTGGGGCCGGCCTTGGGATCCGCGCGGAAGGGAGTAGGGACGGTCGGTTCACGGGAAAAAGAGAAGGGGGGGGCGGTAATGTGAATAGATACCCTATTGGGCTTAAGATAAGCCCATTTAACTCCCTACTGAAGCCCATATGTGCCACGTCATCAAAATTATGTTATTTCGCCATCTAACCGTCGGTTTCGAGATCTAATCTCGTCCGTCGGTACCCCACAAACACACGCACCCATAATTTTATTAATATCATGCTAAAACTCACCCGAGAAGACCCGGATTCAATCCGAAAAGCCCCCGGATGAGATCATGGACATCCCCCATGAACTGGGCAAGAACAGAAATAGAACTAAATGCTGAAATAAGGCCAAAAACAGCGGAAAATGGCCAAAAACTGAAATAAACGACTAACAATCCCCAAATGGCTAATGTCATCCAAACATAAAATAAAAATGACAGTAAATAAATGTCTCCGACGATAATCTGAAGATGCGGCGATGATCCGATGATGCTGATCATGCTGCATCACCTCTAAAAACACAAAGTACTTTTAACGTGGGTGTTGTTATTTGCACCCCACCAATCAATAGGAGACCTAACAAAAATAGAAATGATCATTGTGATTCCGAGGCTTCCGAAGCCATTTAATAAGTGCATTGCCGCCTCCACCGTCGATCCCATACACCCCACCGCCGTTGGTCCTGTGTAACCGACTGCCTCCTCCACCGGTCCCCACCACCCTTCCTCTCTTCGTCTTCCTCCTCCCTCCACCCTCCCCTTTTTTTCTTCCTCTTCCTTATCCTCCCTGCTTGCTTCCTCCTTGTCAAAACCGTTGCCAGATTTTCTTCAATGCAACTTTAACGACATCTATAGATGAGACTGCCACAAACAATATAACTTTATGGTCTCATTATCGGACTACAATGTGACAATCTGCATGAGAGAAACCAATTTTAAAGACTAATGAGATGTCACTAGAAACTATTTGCATAATTGTATCTAACAAATGTTGCAAGGCTATGCAAAAATATACATATTTACACTAAGCAGGCCATAAAAATGTACTTCGAGAAAATACATCTCTCCATTGAGATGCGGACACAAAAATAAAATACTCATCTTCACTTCAAAAAAAGATTAAAACAGGTGAGCATGCAAATTAAGCCAATTCCAAGAACTACTTTATAAACAGTTGATAACCAAACATAACTCTTTAAAAACATGCCTTAGCAGATCTACCCTTACTGCAAGCACCCTTATTCCATGAATTAGATGAATGTTATTAAATTTAGTATCATCAAACCATCAAACAAGAAGAAATATTTCATGCAAAAGAAAATCGATGCGTGCAAATTCTTTTAAAACATTAAAGTGCAGATTTTCAGCGATTAAAAGTTAATTTCAACTCTTTTAAATATTATTTCAGCAATAAAATAAAGCCTAACAAGCTATCACATGCAAACATCAATTACGATTTTCCAATGTATCAACAGGCATACAAATGATGATAACTAAGTAAACAGGATTTATTTAAATTATTCACAGCAAAACAAAAGAGATGATATTACAAAAATAAACCTCTGTTTCAGCAAATAAACAAGATCTAAAGAAAGACACGATGATTATAAAAAGACCTATGAAGCCAAAATATATGACGGTAGTCCAAGATAATCAAAGAAAAAAGGGCAAGGAAAAGATAGAGGGAAGGTTACTGCGATGAAACAAGACTGTTTATCCAATCTGTGCCTCAGGGGATGCTCGCCGCGATCTCAGTACCTGTCAGAAGAAGTGGCGGAGGAGGGGGTGTGGTCCGAAATAAGAGGTGAATAAGTTGTGATGAATCAATCTACGAAGAAAGAGGATCCTCATGCCAATCTCTCACGAAGATGTAGATAAAGTCGGTGCGGAGGGGAAGAAATCTTGAACAAGTAACATGCTTCATTCTCGAAACTAGGGTTTAGTTTTTCAATTCAATATCCAAACCATCTTAGGGTTTAATGGTAGACTTTTATAAAAGAAGAGGAAAGAAGAGAAAAAAAGAGAGAGAAGGGAAATGTCGTATGAAATAGAGAGAGAAGTGTTGCACGTGGCCCAAGTGAAATCCCATCGTACGGATGTCGTACGGGTGGAAGAGAGAGAAAGAAAGAGAGGATGGTGGTTGGGATTCTTTGGGCTTTCCTTTGGGCTCATTCGATCCCTACCACTCATCCGTCCTTAATTAGATCCAATGGATCTTATTAAAACCAGTTCAGAACGACTTAAACCAAATAGGTTCGAGTCGGTTGTGAACCTTCGCACCTATGCAAAAAAGAGGAATTTATAGAATCCAGTAGATCTCTGATCGAGCTTCTGAATCTTCATGGAGAGTTAAAATATGCAATCAGCTGTAGCAAAATCTAGGAGCTCGCCTACATCAAAAGTCAAGTTCTTATCACAAAGAAATTTCACAACAAAGAGATTTTGTGATTCCATGCATGTTTACTATGGTATGAGTTGAACTTCGAATTGATAAGTGATAAAGATGGTTCGGAATTGAACTTCGAATTGATAAGTGACACTATTGGAGTACTCAGCTTCTTTACTATCATGGCTTCTCCCTTGTATCAAATTGTTGAGTTACATCATTAACACAAACATCAAAAATTCCTCAAATTTTCAAACTTCAAATACACACGTTAGAAAAAAATAATGTTCGGAACCGCTCAAATAAAACTACAATGTCAAACCCGAGAATGATCTAGGGTTAGGGTTCCATAATGATAAAAGGGAGGCACATCAAATTGAGGATTTCAATTAGGAGAAAGGATTGGGGCATACACACCCAAAAAGAAAAAGCTTGTAATTATAAGGGAATACTAGGCGAGGACAAAGATCAGCGTGAGGTGTCAGGTGCGCCGAGAGCACTAGAGAGCACGAGTCTGGTGATTGTTGCACTGATTAGCTATGATCGCTGGTGAGGAGTTCGGTCGCGATCGCTGGGAGGCGGAGATTGACTTCTTCATTCGTGATGCAAAGAGTATTCGGTACACCTCAATACCTAATTTCCACAAGGATCATGTTTGGAAGTTTCAAGTTGTTATTTGGTTAAGAATTGAAAACCCACAAGTGGGATCTGATTTCTCCATGAATTCTAACTACTAACAATGATTTGGAAATAGAACATGCCAACTTAAACTCAATTCCAAGGAATTGGTAATTCCTGGGCCAATCCCCACCAAAAGAACACAACAAAATATTTAGATTGTGCTTGGGTTACTACTTACCACCCAAGCTTCAAAAATGGAGTTGCACAACTTGACACATTAACGAATTATAGATAGCAACAGAAATTTGGAGGGTGTTAAAAATCAAGCTCCTCCTATGTTTGCATGCATACTGAGATGCTAGGCTAGCACATCCTGGAGGCAAACTTCTGCATCAAAAGAACAATTTTCATCTAAAAGCGAGCATTATAATACATAGAGGTTACTTAGACGGGTTAAAATAAAATAATAAAATAAACCAAATTCAAACTTGGAACGCCTAGAAATAGCTAGACTTGGACCTAGAGCCTTCCATGGGCACAATTGGCAACATAGGGGGGTGTTTGGTACCATTCCGAAACAACCGATTCCGGGCGGTTATGTGCCAACCGGGACGGTTGGCATTCCGCTGGAATGAAAAGTGGGAACAAAAAATATTTGCGCTGTGTGTTTCTCTACCAACCGGGGTGCGGAGCCAGTAAATTACACTAGAAATCCCCAATGACAGGAATACCCTCTTCCGGAACAGCTTTAGCCAAAACAGTTGTTCCTCATGCCAAACACCCCCATAGTCACCAAATTCTCCGTTTCTTTTGCGTTTAAAACGCAGATTATTCCTCAGCCGATTAATAGTCGTCTTATACCTCCAACTTAATACATAACCAAATTCGGTGTTTCTTTACCCCTTTATTTTCAAAAAAACCATGTTTAAAACGTCGAATATGGTGACACCTTGCCTTTTATCTATCCCACTGTATGTACCCTTCCACGGGGCATGCAGAGCTCCTTGTGCATAAAATCCTTGTTAGGGATTTATATTGCTTGTTTATATGTACTGTTATATGCATGTGTCATGTGACATACGTGCTTATTTACATAGATTTTGCCAACTATAACTATATATAGGCCCCATTCTAATATAATGACACATTCTTGTGCTCAAGTCCCTTTCATTGGGTTTCATTTTCAGAGACAATCCTCTACCCTCAGCTTTGTTCATCTCGATTATCATAGATCTCATCATTAAGTTTTAACCATTCTCATTCACTATAGATTGACTTGTTGTCTTATGAATGCCACGTTCTGAATGTTTTAATTGCTTAAATGTAGACTAAAGTCGAGTCAAAAGTCCCGAGCTTACTTTTTTTTTCAAACTCCACCATTGCTGATTAAATCCAGAACCAGATTTTTCCCTATTTTTTCCCAAACTTTCCGATTTTCACTTTTCCCAAGTTTTACCCTCGCGGACTTATTGCCGAACCCGAACTTGGTGACTATGCTTGGCAAAGCTGTAAGCTAGTGTTCGAATGCATTTCCATTCCTTTTATTATGCTCATTTTACAAAGAATATCCATGAATAAATCTGTGTTTATGATTAGTATAGGAGTTTCACTAGAAATTTTTGTGTATTTCCAACTTGTTTTGGAACACAAACGTTTTCATTATGGGAAGAGCGACACAGCGTGGCAAAGTAGCTAGGATACACCGATACTTCGAAACAGGTGCCGTACCCGTTTCGGATGCTTCCCGATACTTCAATACAATAGGATACATATCCGATATGGCTAGGAAGTATCGGGATTTTTTAAAAAAAAAGAATCGATTCACCGAGGATACGGAGCCTATACTATGGGGATACGGGACTGATACGCCAGGGACACGGAACCAATAAACTGGGATATGTATTGATGGCTATGTTCGAATATGGGTCTAAATTCCATACGTAACTATTTCATTAATGATATCATTTATATGTTTTGTTTTTTGGATGATGCATATGACACTTTGTATTTTGTAATGGATAACGAATGCCAGTGTTATTTGCTAGAGCTTTGTAATGGACGATGAATGTGACACTTGCATAATGTTGTTAGCGTTACTTTTTTGTAATGGATGAATGTGACACTAGCTTTGAATTTTTTGGTTGTATTAGATGTAAATCATGTAATGAATGATGAGCATGGTCATATTTAATTTTCAAACTATTCACTATTCATATTCTAGCACAAAAAAAATATTAATTATATATATATATATATATATATTAAATTACAAATGTATCCCTGCCGTACCGCATATCCTAGTTTTTCAAAAATCCACGTATCGCCATAGTGCTTCTTAGCTAAATAGAAATAGGAGAGTAGCTTAAAGGTTTGAGGAGAATTAAGAGAGATCTTGGGGAAGTAGTTGATAAGGAGGAGGGATTGAGTCCATCAACTGATGAGAAGAGATGAGAGATAACACCCACTACAAAATTGCATAAAAGAAAACCAGGAGCTAAAAGGATAAGGATCAAAGCAAAGAGGTATGACACATAGCCTATCTTCTTAGAGTTATTAGCTTCCCCAAACAAAATCATGATAGGTTAAGATTGCAAGCTATGACACCAAGCATTCTGAAATTGTACACTTACCAAAGTTAGAAGAAGTTTATCCGCAATGGATGTAGCCATAGTTTTTAGCAAATGCTTATGCAAGATAACCTGACAATACAAAAAAAACAACTTTTTCAATCATTCAGGTCATTAAAGAAGGTTGAAAAAAAAGGCACATTGACTGCTTAACCTACAGATATTGAAGGATCGTCTTCAAAGAGATCCAGTGCTTTCACATAAAGCTGCAAATCTAAGAAAGCCTGAAACCAATACGAAATGGAGTTACCAAAACAAACTAACAAGATAAATAATTTTAAGATCAGAGCTTGTGCTTGTCTAGAAGTGGGTATATATACACATGGTTGCAGGCGTTCAAGAAACCTGATATTTACAAACGATTGAAAGAAAAGAAAAGACACTAAGCATCTTACAAGTTACAATAACAAAAAAGAAAAGACACTAAGCAGTTTACAATAATAGCAAACCTCATCTAGCTGCCTCTGTAAATTATCCAGCAAGCGCCGCCTTCTCTCAGAATTTTCCAATAGCACTGTGCTTCTTCTCTTCTTCCATGAATCAATAAGCATTGGCCTCAAATGGCAGGACAAGTGTGTAAGCAATGCATGTGGATCTTCAGGACCTACAAGTGAACCAATTTCTTCAGTCAAATAGAACTGAAGGTAAGCAAATAAGGCATGTAGTTATATCAACAACTAATTATATGACAAACCTCCTGACTCTTCCAGATCTGGGGATAGAGTAAGAATTCTCTCCATTATCCATTCTTCGGATATAATATTCAAGTTGTCCTCTTTCGCTTTATCACAACCTTTTTTGAATCCATATTTTGTATCAGAAGCATTCAAGGAACTTGTATCTTTGATTCTTCGCTGATTTTTCTTGACTTTTGTAGGAAGACTTTCCTGGTTATCATGGTCATTTTCAGATGATCCTGTCCTTGCGGATCCTATAAGTTTTCCTCTTTTCTTCTTTGATCCTTTTTCAGAAACATATTTACTACTGCCTCCATCGTCGCCAATTTCTTTGGGCTCGGAGTACTGACCAGAATTGAGTCCAGCTTTGGGTTCATTGGCTGAATGCAAATGGATGGGCTGCCCTTGACCAGCAGAACTTCGATAACTTAGCGTATCCAGATCTTTCTCCATTCGGTCAAACATATCCTGGCCAATAGATAAGATAATCCAAAAGAGCTACGATCAGGTTCTTCACTTATTAGCATATAAATTTACAATAGAGTTTTCATAAAGTAAATATGGCAAGATTTCAGAAGGTAAATATGGCAAGGTATCAAATGTAGTAGAGTATTTTTGAAATATCAGCTAAGTTGCATGCACGACTAATGACATACAAGTACCATAACCATAACCATCAAAGCCGATGTCCCATCTACTTGGGGTTGCCTTTATGAATCCTTCTTTGTCATTCATTTGAACGAATTAGGATTCATTTCATATTTTGAGTTAGTTTTTTTACGACTGGGTTTCAACCTAACATCAACCTCAACCTTTCTCATCTGGGCTTGGGACCGGCAATGGCAGTTTTTCATACAAGTACATGTGTAACTTAATAAGACTAGCAATGAATAGACTCTCCTCGGAAATTGATGTGCGTAGAGGAAGGACATGCAAAGTTTGTTACTACCCTGATTTAGGTATACACTTATTTATAATAGATGACA
This sequence comes from Chamaelirium japonicum, assembly GCA_947650365.1. Lineage (NCBI taxonomy): Eukaryota > Viridiplantae > Streptophyta > Magnoliopsida > Liliales > Melanthiaceae > Chamaelirium > Chamaelirium japonicum. Next base: position 53,968,448 of record OX393551.1, on the reverse strand, counting down.
CACATCATACAGTGTCCGCAGCCAACGTTACATGCCTTGAGCTCCTTAGAGCTGCCTTAAATATGCTATTGGATACAATACGAGTTACTTTATTACTGATGTATATTGTTTCTGATACATACGGTTAAAGTAGCTGATATACATAGGGAAAATACAAAGGTAACACCCCAAAATCGGTGAATTTTACGAGTCAAAAATTCTTAACACTCCGTTTAAAATTACATATAGTGCCATATCCATTCTGATTCTATGAAGAACAAAAGCCATAGTTTCACCCATTCAACAAGATCAAACAAAACCTATGGGAAAATGAAATATTTTTTTTTCAAAACTGCACTTATACTTCTTTCTGTCTACCTTTCCTCCTCTTTTTCACCCTTTTTTTGTTTTCCTTAAAATTCTGCTCTCCAAAAGCTTTTTATGTCAAACAAAACCTATGGGAAAATGAAATATTTTTTTTTTCAAAACTACACTTATACTTTTGTCTACCTTTCCTCCTCTTTTTCTCCCTTTTTATGTCTTCCTTATAATTCAGCTCTCCAAATGCTTCCCCTTGAAGCTTAGCCTCCAATAAAAAGCCCTACCTTCTTACCTCCACTTCCATTTTCCATCCTTAAAAGCAGTGATTCTTTTTCTCTCCTATCAAAACCCCATCAAATTTCATCATGTATTGTACTTCCGCTACCCTACTTCATTGATATAATGTGTTTCTTTCTTCACATTCAAAGAAACAAATCCCTCTACTTACAAGTAAACACAATGAGAATTTTTGTACGATAATCAAAGGCATAGATCCATGATACTAAATTGATGTAAGACGATCTAAGACTTAAAAGGCTCATTAGAATTTTTGGATGGAACCAGAAAAAATGGATTTGTTGGACTAACGATTCAGATCCGAGTTTTGATACGTTTGAAGTAGAAAGATGCGAGTTTAATAAGGAAAAGAAAGTGAGATGGTGTGTTAGATGTAGGGACTAAGAATTTAGTAGTTAAATTACATTTTGATGGGTTTAAAGGGTAAGCGTGTATCAAATTTTGGATTTGCTAGAATTTTTCTGCACGTCTGACTATTGGGTTAAAAACAGTTATGTAGACATTGAAATATTGCCTAAAGTCAGAAAATCGAAAATTTGGCTAAGTCTGGGAAGCTTTATTTCCCTGATGACCAGGGAAATTTTTCTTCCTTACATATTTGGCTAAGTCTGGGAAGCTTTATTTCCCTGATGACCAGGGAAATTTTTCTTCCTTACATATTTGGCTAAGTCTGGGAAGCTTTATTTCCCTGATGACCAGGGAAATTTTTCTACCTTACATATTTGGCTAAGTCTGGGAAGCTTTATTTCCCTGATAACCAGGGAAATTTTTCTCTACACTCAGAAATTGACTAAGTCTGGAAAACTTTATTTCCCTAATGACTAGGGAAATTTTTCTTCCTTACATATTTGGCTAAGTCTGGGAAGCTTTATTTCCCTGATGACCAGGGAAATTTTCTTCCTTACACATTTGGCTAAGTCTGGGAAGCTTTACTTCCCTGATGACCAGGGAAATTTTTCTCCACACTCAGAAATTAACTAAGTCTGGAAAACTTTATTTCCTTGATGACCAGGGAAATTTTGCTCTCTACACTCAGAAATTGACTAAGTCTGAAAAGCTTTATTTACCTGATAACCAGGGAAATTTTGCTTCCTTACACTCTGAAATTTGGCTAAATCTGGGAAGCTTTATTTCCCTGATGACCAGGGAAATTTTTCTCCACACTCAGAAATTAACTAAGTCTGGAAAACTTTATTTCCCTGATGACCAGGGAAATTTTGCTCTCTACACTCAGAAATTGACAAGTCTAGAAAGCTTTATTTCCCTGATGACCAGGGAAATTTTGCTTCCTTACACTCTGAAATTTGACCAAGTCTGAGAGTAAGGAAAGTACTATATCCCTATCGTCCAAAGGCTATATCTATGTCAATAGAATAATACTTAGAGATGAGCATCCTTCGACAAGCCGATATACAAGGCCGAAGAATAATCAAGCTTAAGCTCTTACAAGTAAGCTTACGCTAGATTCGATAAACTCGTTGAATCCATCAAGTCAAAAAGGACCGGATCAAGAGTTAACTTTGTTAAAATCTGAGTCACAATAAGTCGATTCGGATTTAAGACCCGAACCACAAGTCGTTTTTTAATCAGACCGGTTCACTCAAACTCAAGAGAATTAAACTACCAGTGGAAGTTACAAAACCACTTGAATATGATCCTAATCATCAAGGAGTTATGTAAACCACCTGGAGGTTTCTCTAACCATCCAAGGGAGTTATAGAAACCACCGGGAGGTTGCTTCAACAACCCGAAGTAGTTATTCTCTACAATAACTACTTCGACCCTTATAAAAGGAGGGGCAGGAAAAGAAAAAAAGGATCTTTGGCCATAGCAAGAAGAACCTACAAAGCTCCCGACTGAAGATACTTCAAAGCTCCAAGAAATCCCGGAGAAGAAGGATCGAATATCGAAGCAAACCAAAGAAAATCGAAGACCGAAGATCGAAGCTGGAAAATTGAAGATTCAAGTCCAAAGCAAGTCGAAGAACGAGCGAAGAACAAGTGAAGATTCTAGGAGAAGAAGAGTAAAACAAAGCCCCTAGCTGATCACGCGCAAAGCCCGGAAGGATCAAGCATCGCAACGCTCTTCTCTTTTCATTTTCTCACTTGTTGTAATCTTTGTACTTCGAAATCGAGTATCAAAGGATCAAAGACGGATTTCCCCGCAATCTCCTGATATATATTTTTGTACTCCGCTCCCTCGAAGCGAGCCCTCTGAAATTTGTACTTGAGTGAAAATTCAAATATTTGCTCATACAAGTTACAAAATAAAAATCAACGAGAAAAAACATATTTGAGATGATATGGTTTAGAGAAATCTAATATTCAATAAGAATTTTGAGGGATATAAGTAAGAAATTTGAGGAAGAAAACACTAACTAGCATAATACACATAGAAGATATCTTTGGCGGAATGACCACCACCGTATAAGTCCTAGGGATCATTACATGGAGTTTCATGGAGTCGCCACCATGTAAAGAAGAAAGCATCAGCATTTCGATACAGAAAGAGAAGAAAATTTCTGAAATTTATTCATATCAAATCACTAATTCCTAGCCCCCCACCCCCCTCTTTATATGTCTATGTCTATGAATAGACCCTAAGAATCCAATCTAATTGACATGAAATTTTTCTTAATCTTCCTTCCAAAAAAAAATTCTTAACCTAACGTACATCTAGCTAGGACTCTTTTAGAGAATTTAATACTAGAATAAGACTCTGGAACTCACTTTAATAATTGACCAGAAAACAGGTCAACAAATACAACCAAAAACATTTGTTACATGAATATTAAACTCAATGTAAAACACAATTTCACTCAAACTAGGATCATACCGATAGAAGTTTTACTCAAACTAGCACCGGCAATCTTAATTCATTTGAATAGTAATAAAACAACTAGAAGTTCCTAATAATCAGCTATTACAATTAAATTTGGAGTTTTCATGAGAGGCATCCACTAGATGGTACCCTTATGAGTTCTAATGATGGTTGATGTCCCCTCTTAAACCTCATTTCTTCCTCTTGCATTTCTCTTCTTGTCTTATACTTTTTTGTATTTTATTCTATGGATTCTACAACTATCTAGATCATTCGCTTCGACGTAGTTGAAACTCGACTTAAATTCCTCAAAGTTAGACCAGTCACAATCATAGTTCGACTGACAAAAGACCTAGTGCTGTAATCCCACCAATGAATGATGAAACACATCAAAGGTGTCTCTTGGATCCACTATTGTCATGTGCAACCACATATACCGTCTCAGGACACCGGTTCGCATGGGCAGCCACTGCACCAAAGAACTAAAATCCATATATTTCGTGAAATATATCATTTGGCGAAATATCGCATAAAATATCTCATTCATTAATGATTCTAAAATATCTAATGAAATCGATTTTTTGATCCTTTATCCGCACAAAGATTGTGGAGTTGTATGGCAATGACCTAATGTGTGTGGTCGTACAAGTTACTATGGAACCACATAATAACATTGGGTGACCGCACAAGCCAATGGCTAGCTTTTTAGTCGTTGTAATTGTATAGATGCATAGTGCATTGTGCGGTCGCGCAATACACTCACAGCTAGTTTTCATTTTCAGCTCTATGTGGCATTGTGTGGTCGCACAATGTACCAGCGGCTAGTTTCCCTTTGCAGTTGGATGTATACCCTTCCAACCGCATAATGCACCAACAGCTACTTTCCCTTTCCATCTCTATATAGCCCTCCAACCGCCCTCCCCCATGACATCCAAACATCTTCCTTACCCCTTCGAACCACCCATTTCATACTGAACCTATTGAAGCCCTCTTCTAACACTCATAAACTCTCTCTCTCTCTCTCTCTCTCTCTCTCTCTCTCTCTCTCTCTCTCTCTCTCTCTCTCTCTCTCTCTCTCTCTCTCTCTCTCTCCATGACTTCTATTGGTGTGGGCTCCTCTTCTACCATTTGTGATGGTGGGTGACCATCTGAGATCTTCGAGGTCAAACGATCCAGAATGTAAGTACAAACACTACAAGAAAAACAGATAAAAACAGTAAGGGTGGGATAGTACAACACAAGCAACACTTGGCACATCCATTCTGTATAATGCAAAAACATGCCCCGAGACCAATAAAAAAATCCGAAAAAGATTCTACAGTACATACAAACAACCGCCAAAGCACTGATCCACATCCATCGTCGCCACAGGAGCAAGTACACGGTCAGTAGCTACACATCCTAAGTGCAGTGGGAGGAGGAGTTGTCGGACATCGACAACGACGAGTCCGATGATTTTTCACCAAGAGGGTCGCCTAAGCATTTGCAACCAAAGAAACCAAAGACGAAGGGAAAGGAGAAGTCTAGTTCTCGATGGCATAAATAGATTGATATTACAAATGTTGTTGAATGAGTCATATGAATAAAGTTTTTTGTATGATTGTATTTTTTATACGAATGTAGTTTCTTTATTTGAATGTTCTAACTATTATTTCAAGCATTTTGGGGAATTTTTTAGAAATGTTTGAGATTTTTTGGTAATTTTGACAATTAAAAAAGTGGCGGTGCAATCGCAGTCACATATGCAATGGGAACTAGGATTTCACAGACCGCATAGTACGGTTTGATGGTATTGCTTGGATACCACACAAGTTGTGGTGTCCTACTACATAAGCAACGACCATGCAGTCTAGTAGTAGTAGCATGTAGCCATGTTAGGTTACAAACGCACACTTAACATAGTCATCAAGAGTCAGGGATGCACTCGGTCGTGAAGTTGAAGGGCAAGCGGGGTGATGAATACAATATACATGGACATGTGCATAGGGAAGTATTCTCACCTTAGAGTTCTGCATGCAAGTCCAGTTATATGTGAAGAAACGCAACGGCACATAAGTGGTGAAGGACAAACCAACGAACTTGGTAGTACAAGATGTTGCATCAACCATTGAATTGTGATTGGAAGCATCACGATCAAAAGATTCACAACATTTTAAGCGCTCACTAAATTGTCAGGATTCCTTCCTAAGCTTATTCGACTCAATGCTATGAAGATCTCATACACGAGTATGAACCAGAGCTTCATCATGATTTGGTCCACGTCGGTGTCATCTCTCCATGAAGAAACCATCAAAATCAAAAATTATCCACGTAGAAATAGGCTCTGATACAACCTTGATGTGAGATAAGTCGGTAGAGAGACTGTCGAGTAGGGAACTCAATTAAACATTTATTTCTTGCATGTCAGAATGGCATGGTTAAATCATACATAGCCTTATATAGAACCCTTGGAACTTCTACAAGAATCTACAATGCAAACATCAGTTGCACTTCTGGGTGAATACCATACCCACTTGCATTTAAAGCTGCAAATTTCCAAAGTAAAATTCTTCTAGATGGGACTTTTAACCTACTTAAGCCAAAGCCCAAGTTTGAGGGTTCAGCCGAACCCGAACCGGTTTGCTGATTCGGTTCGGATTTTGGATGATCTGAACCAAAAGAAAAAACAGAATATGCCCAAATTGGATCTGGTTCAATCGACTTTAAAATGTTGACCAAAATTACGAACATATTGAACCTGAAACGGCCGAACCAGTAGAATTAGTTCATTTTTTGGCTAGGTCTGAAACCGATCCCAAATTCACAAACCTTGCCAAAGTCTTTGCATCTCAAATGTCTCGATTTTCTAGTCATACTAACTTAACAAGCATCCATATTGACAATTTGTCTTTGACTAAGGCAGTAGGACTAGATCTTGTCTCATGTTTAGCATCAAAAATCTCGATGGATTCAAGATTTAACCAATAAATTATACTACAAGATATTTTTATGTGCTTATTGGTTTTCAAGATCAAGCACTATCTCACATAGCAAAAGGTGGTGCCAGGCGTAGTGATGGTAGAATGTGCTCAGAATCAGTTGCCTTGTATGTATATTTTTTCCATAACCACAAAAGAACATGTTATCAGTGTATATACAGGAAGTGTTGATCAAGGTGTTTCCATTATCAAAATCTTAACGGTGAAATATTTTGACCAAGAACGGTCATTTTTTATAGGTTAATGAAGTCACAGCTGGAAGTCATATATGTTTTAAGAAATACAGGAACAATAAGGACAAGTTGGGAATTTAATACATAAGAAAGTAAGAAAGAACTCTTGACATTTATGTGAATGAGTCAAACTGTTGGACATGCTATCCAGATTTAAGAACTTCCTCTACCAAAACCATCTTCCAAAACAAAGAGCAACTGGTAGTGGCAGGCAATAGATTATGCATCTTTAAATAGTTATCAAGCATGTACACTGAAACTTACAGCACATGCACAATTAGGAAATGCTAAGAAGTACGCTTTGGAAAAAGTTTACTTCCAACATCTAAAGAGAATAGATAATGGTCATTGTTACTCACTTACTCCAATATAACGGAACCATGCACACTTTGAGAGTATAACTGATATGGAACAATAGTTAAAGTTAGTAGGCTATAGAATGATACCTTGACATAGGTGTTGCTAAATATGCAAGTCTCCCCAAGTATAATGGCTTTCGAAGACTGAAAAACAACATGCAAAAGAATCAAGAAATATACATTAATAAGAAAGAGGAGCAGCACTGAAGAAGCTAACTTTAGTCGCCCTCTGGACAGATGGACAAAGCGACAAGATCTTAGACGCATCTTGACCTCCAAAGTAAGCTGGTAGAACTGAAAGGCTATCAATCCTGCACGAAAATGAATGTTTGCTATATTCTATTAGCATTATGGATCCTGTACAAATTCAAAGACAACATACATTACTGATTTTGTCGTTTTATTCTCTTATCCTATTTAAGCTGTAAAAGAACTTCAAGTACACGAATAGTGAATTAACTAGATTCAACACAAGTGCATCAAATAAGAAGACAAACGTCACAAAACATGTGAAAAACTTCAGCAAACAAAACCCATATTCTGACTGACTGAAACGATGACGGGTTTCATTGGAAATATGAACATACAGGCTGCAGTCAGTCGTGACCCAATTAACATGATAGGGCTACCATGAGGCACTTGCAATACAATTTTGAGCATATATCATGTACCATATTTTAAGTGGGCCCTACCATTATGCCCCCGCATGCCCCACTCCTAAATACCTGTACTTTGGGCATTAATTGTCTAAATACTATATGATGATCAGTGGAAAAAGAGAAAAGCTCACATCTAGATTATCCTTGTTCACAAATACATCAGAGATTACAAACAAATAAGATTTCGTGATCTTCAATGACTTCACAGCAGCTCTTGGTCAGCCTCCTTCCAAACTAGGACTAAGCAGAGATATACCATCTATGATAAAGACTGACACACCCAAAAAAAAAGCAGCAAATGACAGCATAAAATAACAGAAAATATGAAGTAAATTATGTTTAATCCTAGAGAAAATGTCAGATTTTTCGATCATTACTTCAGCATTTATAGGAGACCACCCTAAAGGCCAGCTACCAGCGAAAAGATATGAACTTAATATGATGTTCAGTGAAAAAAATAAATGAGATAGAGAGATGTCAATTCAAGGAACTCTTGCATGAGGTAGCACCAGGAATTGTTTATTTTCAGAGTCGATTATTTACATTCACTCTGTCTCAAAAAAATCAATGAGGTAGCGAAATGTAAATTCGATTTAAGTCTCGAAAGAGGTAGCACCAGTAGCACCAGGAATTGTTTATTTCCATGGAGTAGACTATTTACATTCTTCCTGTCTCAAACCTGAACCCAGTGAGAAAATTAGAAAAATCATTTCAACAGTAGCTAGTATGACTGGACTACATCAATTTGATGTCAAAGGTGCTTTCATATACGTGATCTCTAGGAATAGGCTCTCAAAAAGCAACCACATAGATTTGTCACTAGGGGGGTGAACACAAGGGGGAGCAAGTTGAAGAGTCCAAAAACATGGCTTGAAGCACTTGTTGGAGGGGTTTACCGACAGAGTCACAGATCATTACTCCATGATACCAACCGCCAAAGATTAGCCTCCCTAACACGGGAGGAAAAAAAAACCACCCTAACACAGGAGGAAAACAAAACACGGGACGGGACGAGCGAATATACTATCATCCGTAGTCGGTTATATTCATGGAATCAAATTTCGACATATGCCGGTATTTGGAGGCTCCGACATAAAAAAAAGTCTGAATTGTCGATATTACAATTTGTAGGTCGACATTGTCGGTATATGTCAACAAATGTCAGTGATTTGTCGGCAAAAAGACCCTGCAACTAAACAATTATTTCATTTGTTGGGTTCTTGTCGGTGACATCACCGACATTTGTCGGTTCGTCGGTGGATTTCAGTGGAAAAGCTGGGATTCCCAGTTGTTGCTCTTCCTTTGTAAATAAAATATAAATTTTTTAGTTGGTAGCATTGTATAAATTGTATGCTTGCTTGTATTAATAGTTTGCAGTTGTATGGGACTTGAGCATTCTAGTACTATGTTTGTACTTTGTACTTCGCAGTTTGTACAACTATTCTACAATTGTTGTCTATTCTATGGTTATGGATTCTAATTTCAGTTTCAGACTTTGAGCGGCTTTTAGATTTTGTTTGACATTCTACTTTGTAATTCATTAAGTGGTTTAAAATTTTAAATATGAATCTAAAGTCCTAGATAAGAAGATATGCATATTTATGTCACAAAAAGGTTATCCTGAAGGTTTGCTAAAATATTCCATCTTTTTCATATCAAACAAACAAAATCAAAATCTAACCGAAAAACGACAAATTTCCATTGAAAAACACTAAAATTTGTCTTTCCATTTTACAATTTTTTCACCGACAAATTACCGAATAATGAAAAAATTTCTTTTTTTGGTCAACCGACATGGACACCGAAAATGACATTTAAAACCTTGGTTATATTTACATTGTCCAATAGGTTCACTCGGGCTCTCAAATATAGAACAGGGGTTAGAGTGCACCCCTCTGAGTCGGTCGATGGCGTTGGACCGGCCCATTAGAGGGCAGCTCCATGATAGCCAGGCATGGTGTCCCTCTTGCTTCACTAAGTCCATTCTCGACCCTCGCACATATTATACATCTCATCGCTCATGGGCACGCAGGCCCTCTCATGTACAAACTCACACACGCACCTACTAATACGTATACACTCCCAGACACACGTACACCCACTCGGGTCTCCGGTCTCCACCGTTTTTCAGGTCACTGGGGACCTCTGTCGTCCCTACCATGCACCGTGGGTGGACGCAGTGTAGTCATCGCCTCGTTGGGAACCACCTCGGCCACGGGCGACCTAAGTGGTCGTCATTGTCACTATGGTCTGAGTCCTCGCTACCCACGTCATATCCCCCCTTGCAGTCGTCGCCAGAAGAGGGGAGTCCCCTCTTGCTATCATCTCAATGGAGGGGAAGAGGAGGTGGCTGCCTCCCCCCCTCTCCTTGTCATCTCATCAGAGGAGGTGATGAGGGGGATACCTCCTCCCCTCTCATCACCTTGCTCGAGGAGGGGAGGAAGAGGTGGGTGCCTCCTTTCTCATTGTCATTGTCAGAGGAGGGGAGGAGGAGGTGGTGGCCCTCCTCCCCTATTTGCTACTACTGAATCGTGGAGGGGGAGGAGGGTCAGAAGCTTCCTTCCTCCCTTGCTCTGCTACTGGAATCCAGAATGAGGGGTGGCATCCCTCCCTCCAGTGTAGATCAGAGCCAGTGCGGGAAGGGTGATGGCTTCCCTCACCTCGGGTTGCTGCTCCAGAGGACCGAACAGGGGGAGGGGTGGCAGTCATCCCCTCCAGTGTAGATCAGAGCGAGTTCCCCTCCCCCCCTGAGTTGCTGCTCCATGGGATCGAATAAGGGAAGGGGTGGCGACCCTCCCCTCCAGTGTAGATCGAAGTAGGGGAGGCAATGGCCTCCCCCCTGCCTCATATAGCCATGGCACTTCTTATAGCCCGAGAGAGAGAGAGAGAGAGAGAGAGATGAGGGAGTAAGAGATGGCTAGGGGATTGAGAGAGGGAGAGTCAATCGACAGAGGAAGATCGGACAGATGAGCTCGCATCCCTAAGAGAGATCACTCCCCTGCTCTCCACCTAGCCCGCTCTTCGGGTGCAGCTGCCGCTGCTCATCTGAGCCGAAGGAGTAAAGTGAGGGAGTTTCGGCTCCACCTCCTTTCAATCAAATTCCCATTGAGGATCGGGAGAGATAAGAGAGGTCAGACGAGAGAGAAGAGATTAAGAGATAAGGACAAAAGAGGAGATCGGAGAGAAGTGGAGAGCATAGTGATGTTGAATGGGGGGGAACCCCAGTTGTCCCCCCCCTAAACCCTTGTGCGGCTGCTGTTCCAAAAGAAAGACTCTTTCTTGCTCCTCTTGCCTCCACTTAAATACCCCCCCTAACTCTATGGTTAAGTTGGGGTTTCAATCAGACGATTGCAATGCCATGGGTTGCCGATCGACGGTTTAGGCCATCAAGATGACGATCAGGGCCCTAAGGGAAATGTCAGGTGATATGCGAAGCGCATCAGGCGAGGCAGGGGGCGCTCCAACCACAACCAATGCCTTATGGCCCGCATCCGACACTGACATTGTTCATGCGGTCGATCGGGGTCGCATCCAACGGTGAAAGTTACTGCCAGGGGGTAGTCTTGCCATATGCCATCCTCCGCTCCTGCCACGAGGACAAGCGGGTGACAATTTTGGCACCGACATTACCCCAACCAAGGTTGTGGTCTCTCAAGGCTCCACCCACTCAGGAGCCCGTCGAGGTTGTCCGTGTGGTCCAGCTCGATCCTCGTTCGATCTGCTGACCAACTCTAGTTCTACTGTATTCCACTTCGTGATGGTTGTGGACAATCTCCGATCCCTTTCTTAGGTCAGATGTAGAGTGCTTTGTATCCTATAGTGGACGCCCTCATCACCAGGTCGTCCAATGGTCAGACATGTGTATCATCATGCCACTCTCCTTATTCTTGTTGATAGCCGGACTCCTTGCTCGAGCCACCACAGAGTCAAAGACATCATCAGGCCGCCCACAGGGTATACTTGCATGATTGACATGGCCTTGAACCAAATTTTGGCGACCTTTTGGTCCCTCGACTATATCTTTGGCTAGGCCGACCTCATGACTCCTCTTTAAGGATGGCTATCGAGAATGCCATACCTTTTTTGTCGTGTCCATGCCTTGGGCAGTGGGATTCACCCTAGCGTTTGACGATCTTATGACCCCTTTCTGAGGATAGTCATCAATGCGGCCGAGGTCGGGGCTCATTCGATTCTTAGGCGACCTCATAGTTGTCAAGGCGCAGTGAGGCGCGCGCCTCAGGCGCGCCTCAAGGCGATTCAGCCATATGCGCCTCAGGCGCTTCCTGGTGAGGCGAGCACAGCAAGGCGTGGCTCAGGCGCGCCTTTCAGCGCCTCATGAACCAGGCGCAGGGCGGACAAGGCGCGCGCCTTACTGTGTTTGGTTTTTTTCCGGTTTTTTTTCAGTTTTTTTTTTTACCAGTTTGTTGAAGAAGAAGAGCCTTTTGGAGATGTGGATGACCATGCCAATCAAGATGATGTGGAGGGTTTATTTGATGATGATGATGAGTGATTGGGTGGTTTTATGATTTATGTCCTTTGTTTTTTTTTGCGAGCGTGTCCTCTGTTTTTTAGTACTTATACTTCTTGATTTATTTAAATGGTTTAACTGTTTAAGAATTAAGACAATGTTAACTTATCATGGTTCATGGATGATTTTTTTACTCATTGGTTATGAGTTCTCACTTATCAATTATCACTTATGAGTAATGTATCCCTTCATTTTATGAATATGATGTTGGCATGTTGCCTATAATAAATTGTTCATTTGATGACCACACTAGTTATGACTTATGAGTTAGTGTATACCTTGTGGCTTGCATTGATTTAGTTGAATAATGGTCATATTTTTTTTTTATCATAAAATATATATTTTTTATGAATTTTAGAATTTTTTGACAATTATTATTAATTTTAAAGTAAATTATATATTTTTGCGCCTTACACACTAAGGCGTGCGCCTTATTTGCGCCTTGCGCCTCAGGCTCTAGCGGCCCCTTGCGCCTCAGGCGCGCCTCATCGCCTTGACAACATTGGGCGACCTTCTATCTAACCATTTCCATGATAAAGGTCAAGGTCACACTTGGTACCTCGGTGATCTCGCGACCCCCCTCAGTGTTGTCAAGGTGCAGTAAGGCGCGTGCCTCAGGAGCATTCTGGCAAGGCGCGTGCAGCAAGGGGCGCGCCTTAGGCGCCTTTGGCGCAAGGCACAAGGTGACCGCGGCGCGCGTCTTGATGCATTTTGGGTTTTGGTCTTCAAGTTTTGGTTTTTTTTGTGATTTTGGTTTATTCCGGTTTGTTTTCAGTTTTTTTTTTGGTTTTTTATTTCGATTCTTTTCGGTTTGAATAAAAGAGCCCAGCTCCCCTTAGAGCCCGACTCTTTCATTTTGTTACTCAACATTGTTTGAGTTCTCATTTATCAGTTATCACTTATGAGTATTGTATGCATTTAACTTATAAATATGATGTTGGCATGTTGCATAATAACTTGTGAATTATTATTCTCACTCAAATTGTTCATTTGATGGCCACTAGTTATGAGTTATAAGTATTGTATGCCTTTATTGTGTTGATTTAATTAAATAGTGGTTATATTTCTCTTTTTTCATGAAATATAATTTTTTATAAATTTTTTATTATTAATTTTTTAAAGAAAAAAATATATTTTTGCGCCTTGGCGTGCGCCTTATTTGCACCTTGCGCCTCAGGTTCCAGTGGAACCTTGCGCTTCAAGCACGCCTCCAATCATGGTAGCGAACACGTACGCTCAGAAAATAGTTTGATATGCACGGGAATAATATGTAATCTGTATGCTCACGCAAAAATTCGGTATGCTCGGAGAAATGACTCATAAGCTCGGAAAAAAAGGTGAAGAAAAACAAAGTACATCAAAGAAAGGTTACGAGTCAAAATCGATTGCGAGAATTGAAAAAAACATGTCTGCCTTGTTTTGGAGGTGATCATCGAGAACCCCGGCCTTGCTCATCATGTTCGCACAACTACGGCCAATTTGGACTTACCGTTACCTCCGACACCCACGACCCCCTTTCCGAGGATGGTCCCTGGCACCACTGAGGTTGGGGAGTTACTCTGAGCACCTGGCGACCTGGTTGGACCGTCAGAGGCACCACGACGATCTCAACGCCTCTTTTTCAGGTAGTCTCTGGGAAATCTAGTCTTACCTATTACATCGGCGCGACGGCAGACAATTTGGGACTTACCTCCTTCTCTAGTCACTCATGACCACTTTATGAGGTCGGCCTTCAATCCCGCTAAGGTTTCTGAATTTATCTAGAGCACCCGGTGACTTGGTTCGGCCGCCAGGGGCACCCCAACGATATCAATGCCTCTTTCTGAGATAGTCTTTGAGAACCTCGGGCTTTCTTATCGTGTCCGCACAACGTTGAACAGTTTGGGGCTTACCCTTTGCTCGAAAAACCCTCGACTCCCTCTCCGATGATGGTCGTCGAGGGTGTCTCTGAGTGGACAACCAGACTATCTTCGACTTCCATCCCAAGACGGTTGCTAAGTAAGCCTCTAAGCAGACGAACAGGAAACCTCCAACCCCTTTTTAAGGATAGCTGCCAAGGATGCCTCTGAGCAGGCGATCAGGCGACCTCTAACTTCCTTTTGAAGATAGTCGTCGAGGAGGCCTCAAGGAGCAGGCGACCTTCGACCCCTTTCCGAGGACGATGGTCAAGGGTACCTCTGAGCAGAACAGGAAGGCAGCCAATCACTGACTCCTTTCAATGGTGGTCGAGGGTGCCTCCGAGCAGGCGACCTCCGTCCCCTTCCCAAGGATGGTTGCCAAGGATGCCTATGAGCAAACGAGCAAGCAACCTCTGATCCTATCCCGTCTTTCTGTGATTTGGTCGCCCTCCATCAAACAAATAACAAAGGAGTCATCTTCACTGCCTGTTATTTTTTGGCATGTCCTAAAAGTGATTGATATTTGCTTGGCATGATCGTGATTGTCTGATTATCATCTTGGGCCTGTAGATGATTTAATCATGATCAATCCCTTGACTTGTTGTGGATCAACCATTCGTTAATGGACATTGAACCAAGCAACTATTGTCTGCAACCGGTCATTCCTCTTCCCGAAATGATCCATGTTGGGGAATACCATATCAGTTTGCTCTAGTATCATTTAATACAGGAAGAATCCTGAGGTTTTAACCTAAATTGAAACCTAACCATCCACCAAAGACCTAGATTCACACAAAAACCTCCAAGGACTTTAAATGCAAAAAAAGATGAAAAATGCAGCAAATACAATTAAAATTCTACAACTCAATATCAACCTATAATCCAATAGAGCACATCAAAAACATAGGATACCAAGATACACATAATGACATAGATTGTGGATCCGATATCCATCAAGACTAAATCCACGACCAGTGCTTGTGAAATGGCTGTTAAATTATGGTATAGTCAAAGTGAACCAATGACAGCTGCATAAAGCTCGACGCACCAATCACATCTGACAGTGGAAAGCAACACAGGATGAATCACAATAACTGCGCATAGCTATCTACACAAGCTTGCCAAGACGAATTATGGCGCTCCAGTACCATATAGAGATTTGAGGATGAAGTATTGGAAGATTGCAATGATACTATAAGATCAGCAGATATATATCATAAGCAATGGCCACTTTAGGACAGAAACATTTGCAGTCCATAACTCTATCAACTATTTAACTTTAACTACTAGGCTGCTTTGACGCAATATTCTACTAAGAAAAGAAAAACAAACAGTCACATAACACATACCGTATTTAATAACCAATTCAATAAGTGGAAGACAGAATAAAAGTAATCAATAAAATTCCTTACCAATTGCCATGCTCAACAGCATCATCAATAGCAGCATCCAACATCTCAACCATTGATTGGTGAACAAAAACACCATCTAGTGCAATACCATCAGGATATCTGGACTACATTTGGAGTGTATAAACATAAATGATAACATGTGAATTGAGTAAATGAACCTAATATAGTTTAAGATGTTTCAAATCTGGCTATTCAGAATTACTTAGAATTGAATGAAGCAACAATGATAGGCATGGCATATACCTGCAAGTACTGTTTAGGCTGAGGAATCGCAAGTTTGTGGAGAACATCGTAGCTGATGTACGAATTCTGTAATACAAAGAATGGTTTAAGCACAAAGAATTGATTATCTCCTACAAGAACATACATATTAACAGTTCAATATGAAGTGCAATTTTTATTCAAGAGAACCAGGCCAATATTGTACTTTATAGATATAACTAGCATAGATGTGATGTTAAGCACAGTATCCATAACATTCGTAGAGTCATAGGAACATTGTAAATTGTTTGGAGCACAACAAGCAAAGACTGACAACCACAATCTTATTAATTGAGGCAATAAATTATGACTTCTTTGATCTAGGTAAGTTATTCTTATGGGTCACTAAGGATTGATACAAACGCAATCAATATAGGCACATAGAACTAAGTTGCAAATTTAATAGTATTCTACAATGGGATGCATGCACTTTGCAGTTAGTCCGAAACTAACCAAAAAAAAACTCCGAATTAAAATGGATTTATTAATGCCTAAGTAGGTATACCATAGTCAACTAGCGTAATAAGAAGAGTTTTCTGTCAAAGAAAGTTCATCAGTTCATCATCTCTCTCTCTCTCTCTCTCTCTCTCTCTCTCTCTCTCTCTCTCTCTCTCTCTCTCTCTCTCTCTACGAAATGAGAGATTTCATATCCTATCTTTTTTTGTTTTTTTTTGCTGGACCGGCCAAGCGGTCAGAGGACAGGGCGCTAGAGCAAGGGCTCAAGGAGGTCCGAAGATCGAAACAAGGGAGGTGGAAGCAACTAATTATTAATTCCATAATCCAGTGAACATGACATCAATGGCCAAGATTAGCACGCACAAAGGCACAACGGCCTTGAGGGAAAGTTCGCTCCACGGTGTCCATACCGGGAGTCGAAAAGGAAACCTCTCCAACATGAGAGAGAGGAAGTACCACCACGCCAAGAGCCCGTTGGTCCAACTGGGAGACCTTAACACCTGTCTCTGAATGATTACTAATGGCATAAGGAGAGATTTCCATTCTTGGGTCTATAGTCGATTCCCAGGAAGATATCCTTTGTAAGACCTTGTTTTTTCAAGAAGAATTTCAAAGGGACTGTTCATCTATCTTGCAATGTGATTGGGCCAACCTTGATCTTACAGTTTGGATGAAGATTTTGATAATAAGTACTTTAAAATAGTGGTTTTTGGTCTGGAGGCAGACAGTGATCAGGCCTCGACGACTTTCCTATGGTCTTCTTCCAAAGTTATTGGGACTCTAATGGCCAAGACATCTGCAGAATCCAACAAGTACTACTCTATTGGTTAGAACATCTTGATATCCTCAAATTTTCTCGGGTGGGGATGATCCCTAATAAGGACAAGTCAGAATGCATTTCCGACTTTTGGATGATCAATCTGTCTAATTGTCTCTAAAAGATTGTTACCAAGGTTCTAGCAAATAAGTGGAGCTCTATCCTAGAGACTATCATCCGTAGAAAGTAAACATCCTTCATCAAGGAGAGATTTATCCTAGATGTTAGGGCCATCCGCAGGAGATGATTTTTACCTGAAAGAAACAAGTAAAGAAGGGGAGTTGATTACAACTAGAAAAAATTCGTTGGGAATTTCCATCTACAAGTTTTCAGAGCCAATAGCTTCTCTGAGATTTGCATCAAATGGATCCGGGGTACTTTTTCATCTTACAAGCTCTGCTTGACCAATGGCTTTATAAGTAACCACTTCAAAATGGGGAGAGGCCTCAAACAAGATTGCCCCCTATCTTCTCTTCTCTTCTCTTTATCCTAGTTATCGGCACTTTTGATGTCATACTCAGGAAAAAAACCCTAATGGGCTACATCAATGACATTGCGATGATAGAAGGAACACCTCTAATCTTCACTTTGCAGATGGCATTCTGCTTTTCTATGAGTAAGTTTCAAAAAAACTCGGTATCGAGCCTATATCAACAAGCCAAAAACATAGATGACTTGGCAATATGACTTGGTATCAATCGATATAACTTGGCTGAAAAAATAGAAGGCCTATATACAGTGTTACCAAAATCACCGACTTTTTGAAAAAGTCGCATTTTAATCGCGACTTATTCCCCAAACATTTGCTACGAGAATAAGTCGCGAGTTTTTCAAAAAGTCGGAAATTTTTTAATCAATCGCGAATTGCGCGTATAATCGTGAATTACACGTTTTTTTTCGTATTTTTTCCGAATGATATATACATGATATATTGCTCAAATAAAAATGTTTAAATATATATATATATCATATTATTAAATAATTTACTGATTTTTTCCTATTTTTTACGTTTTTTTCCCTTGCCGATTTTTTCCCGAATTCCGACTTGGTAACATTGTATATATATATATATATATAAGGGATTAAGCTTCCTAAGTGTTAATGGTGTACAGACTGGTCATCCCATAAGCATACCCTATATGCTATGAAGCACGGATACTCCAAAATGCATGAAGTACCCGTACCGGATACGTATCGGACACGGATACGGGCTGAATATGTGTCCAATACGTTTCGGGCATATCCTGGATTAAAAACTCTTAAAATATTGACGGATACGGCCCGAATACGGGAGGGATACGGCCGGCTGGTTTGGTCTTGGGTTATCGGGTTTGGGCTTCGGTTTGGTTAAAAGTTAAACCCAAACCCAGTGACTTTAAAAGTTATACGGCCGGCTGTTTTTCTCATTTCTGTATCAAGTGAGAGGAGAGGGAGAGCGGAGAGCCAGCCCTAGCAGTCGCTCGTGCTCGTCGGCCGCCTGACTACAGTCCGCGCTCATCCGCCTGACGTCCACCCGTCGCCTGCCTGCTTATCGTCCGCCTGATGTCCACCTGCAGCCGCGCCTGAAGTCCGCCGCGCCTGTCGTCCGCCTGCAGCCACACCTGTCGTCCACCGTCTCCCTCTCTCTCCCTCCCTCACAACCCCATCTCTCTCTCCCTCCCTAGCAGCCCCATTTGCAATCCCTCTCTCTCCCTCCCTCGCCCGCCTGCAGCCGTGCTTGTCGTCCACCGTCTCTCTCTCTCTCTCTCTCTCTCTCTCTCTCTCTCTCTCTCTCTCTCTCTCTCTCTCTCTCTCTCTCTCTCTCTCTTTCTCTCAATCCCATTTGCAGCCCCTCTCTCACTCCCTCACTCCCACCCTCGTACGCCTGCAGCCGCCTTCACATGATTAGTTAATGCTTACCTTATTGGATAATAAATTTATAATTTAGTTTTCTATTTAATATTTATATTTAAATAATAATAATTTATTGATGTATCCTTAGCCGTACCCGTATTCTACTTTTTTGAGATTTGTCGTATCGTATCGTACCCGTATCCCGTATTCGTGCTTCTTAGCCTATATGCAACAAGGCATCAAAGCTAGTTGTTGGTGGATGTGGCTATAGACAGGACCAAAACAACATGGATACATCGGGTCTGACTCAGTTGTATCAGATATATGGTCCGAGTTGTATCGGTCTTGTCCAACTTAGGACTTATACAAGTATTGATTCTTGTATCGGTCCCGGTCTATTGAAACAGGTGCGAATCGGCCAATACGGCTCGATATCATACATTTTTATTAACCAAATCGGTGATGCTAACAAGACCCGGCTAATCTCCCTTAAGATTATAATTATACATTGGATCTCTACTAGTCTCAAGGTCAATTTCTCTAAGAGCTGTTTTTTAGCTCAGACATCTAGAGGACAAAAGTACTAAGCTAGCTAGAATCATCAACTGCAAATTGGAAAATATTCTTCGTAAATATTTTGGCCTCCCAATCAGTTACAAGAGACTGTTAAGCCGTGAAGGGACGATTGGTACAAACTAATAGATAACGTAGTTCAATGTGTAGCGGGTCATAATGGTAAGCACCGGTTAATTGGAGTTAGGCTAGTTTAAGTCAACTCTATTGGTGCATGTAGGGTTCTCAAAAAAGGCCCAAGTGCAGATTTTGAATAATAAAGTATAAAACTGATTTTTAGTAATTTAATATTTAATCAGTAATATAGAACCAAAGTTTATCACATGCATCATCCAAATATGTATTTCCAATGCTCCAAATAACATTCAGAAGACGATAAGTAGGCAAAT
The DNA here is from genome assembly GCA_947650365.1 of Chamaelirium japonicum. Lineage (NCBI taxonomy): Eukaryota > Viridiplantae > Streptophyta > Magnoliopsida > Liliales > Melanthiaceae > Chamaelirium > Chamaelirium japonicum. The sequence goes on along the minus strand of OX393551.1, from coordinate 53,948,635 downwards.
ATGATTTTAATTAGTTAATCGCAGCAAATACATAGCAAACAATATCACAAATTAGGCTATGATTCATCAAATAAAAACTAGATCTACCAAAAGGGACAAGGATGGTAAAGACCTATGAAGCCAATATAAATGCTAAAAGCCCGATAAATTTCAGCAAAGAGGCCAAAGGAAAGACGAGTAATAGTTACTGTAGTGGAAGGATGTTACCGCTGAACCTGCTTAGTTAATGCTTGTTGCAATCTGGTACCCATAGCCGTCGGGATAAAGTGATGGAAGAAGAAGGATGGATCAGAAGATGTGGTGAAAAAGCCGAGTCGAAGTGATCTTTGAAAAAGAAGAATCACATCACCAATCTCTCGATGGGTGGATGCGGGGAGGCACAAGCTCATGGAAAGAGGAAGAGTCGAATACGCAAGAGGATCTGTCAGGAATATAGAACGAACAAGCGATCATCGCTACATTCACGAAAGAGGTTTCAATCTCAATCAAAACTCTATTGTGCAGAATTCTTGATGCATATTTATAAGAAAGAGGCATCCTGGTTTCAATATATGAGCCATTGGGTGAAGTAATAAGGGCCATCAGATGAAAGGAGAATAAAGAAAATAAAATAAATAAAAGAAAAGAGAAAGAATAAGAAAGACGTCCGGTGTGAAGAAGGGGAATGTGTGGCATGCGGCCCGAGGCCGTGAAGACCATACAAAACAATTAGGAGAGAGAAAAAAAAAAAAGAGGGGTCACAGCTTGCATGGGTTCGGGCCCTTTTAGGGTTTCTTTCGGGCATCTCTTGGCTTCATTCAATCTCGACCATCCATTGGATCTTAAGTCAGATATGCCGGATCTTATTAAACCCAAGTTCATTAGTCGATTTAAGCCACTTGGGCTCGCGTTGGGTGCAAACATCCTTCGCACCAAGGTTGGCCTGAAATAAAAACTTAAATAACTAAAGATGCGTAAGTCAGATTGACATGAAACAAAACAAAAGTTCTAGATAATGAAAAGAACAATTCAACAAATCAAACAGATCTTCGATCAAGCTCTTGGAACTCCGTGGGGAAGCCAAAAACTTATCAGTTGTAATGAAATTATGGGTGTGACTGACTGACTGTGCCTACACCATCTATCCACAATCCCTTCCTCCTACTCTCGTTCTAATATCTTCCCTCTTGGGTAACTTCTAAGATTGACAACATCAGAAGTAGATTCATATGGAAAGGTGCATATAGGCAATCCAGTTTCTGCCACCTTATGAAGTGGAATATGGTTTGTAAATCTAAAAATTAATTGGGCTTCGACATGATTAACTTTGAGATATCAACATAACTCTAGAACAACCAGGGTGACAATTGGAGTCAAGTTATGTGTGGCAGATACCTCCAAACATTCTCTGTCGAGAAAATCTAGAAAATTTTGTCCATTTTGGAAAGGTGTCATCAAGATCAATGATATCTTAAAATGAAAAAACAAGCACATTCCCGGAAATGGGAGAAACATTCATTGTTGGTTTAGGATCTTTATGGCTATTGCCTGGGATAAATCCGTTCCAATTTGACTTCTCTGCAAGGTGAGAAAGAATAACACTTTCTGGGAATTGAGATTCGCAAGACTATCCCCGCCCCAACTATAGAATCAGTTGGACGATCTTCTTTCTACTCTTAACAACCTTCATCGGTCTAATTCCACTATTTCTCTGGAATTTTCTTCAATAACTCCACCTACAGCTTTATTAACCTAGAAGTTGTTTGTCCAACAGACTTAGAAAATCAAAATATCCCCTCAATGCTAGAATCTTCATGTAGCTAGTTACACATGACAAAATTCTAATTAATGTGAATATGAAGAATAGAAAGTTGTCAGGTTTATCAGATTTGGCTTGAAGCCTATATCGATCGAATGATGATGACTATGCCACTGGCTTCTTCACCACCCCTTCTCTACACAAACCTCGCATTTCCTCAAGAATCGCCTCAGCATCAGAGGAAGGCCTTGGAATCTGCAATCCCTATGGACATTTTGGCAAACAAAAAAATCCTACTAAACATGGGATAGGCATGGGATATATTAGAAACCGCTATTTGCTAGTGCATTTGGGCAAAGTGCAACAACAGAGATTTCTATAAACCCAAGAGAGGGAAGAGACTGGAAACTTCCCCAAAATGGAGATCAACTACACCCGTCAGGAAGAAGACCCACATTGGTACTAACAATTTGTCCCAAAAAAATGTATTTACATGGTTCCTCTTATCGAAATAAAGGCTTCTAGTTGGATTAGAAAGATCGAGCCCTTTTACTCCTCTAGTAAATTAAACCGGGTAGCTTTTAGCACCATCTCACTCATTTTCACACTAACTTAGTGTCTTTAGATATAAAACCAACAGAGTTCTGAAGTAATTCAAGTTTTCATCATGAAGTTTTTTCCCTGTTATTCTTTCTTTTATCCTTCTATTGTTACTCTTGTGTGGTAATCCTATTCTCTCTAAGCATCTTTCTTCTCAAAACCTCATTCTTACTCCTTATTCAATCTGAATTTAATATAAGTTTTCTCACTCTTATCTACAGCAACTCCCAATGACAACACTGAAGCCATTAAACCCAATCAGTAATGAGAAAGAAGATCAATCGCATAACCACAGTTTATAGACCATGTATGCATATAGTAATCTAACATTTCCTGAAGGTACCAAAGAATTAGAGGCATCTAAGAAGGCCTATTGAAATGATTAGACAGACCTATTGGTTAAGATTTTATCTTCTTTCCTTTTCTATGTTCTTTCTTGTTTTCCTATGATCATTGATTGCTGGCACGAAATGGGGAATGTATGGAACAGGAGGTCATAGCATCATGCCACAATTAATATTACTACTGCAGAGTATAAATATGTAGGAATTAAGGAGGTAAGTCAGCATTTGGAAGAAGACAATGAAAGACCAAACAAGCACCTTAGGAAAAAGGAATATGTACATTAAATTATTAAAAGACTCAAGGTACTTGTTAGTAAGTACCGCAATACCACCAAACAATAAGGAAAGGATTACAGGCTAAATCGCAGTGTCTTTTCTAATGACATTATTTTATTATAGGTAACTTATGCCTTCATCATTTCGGTTCTGATGTTGCCCCGACAGCCACAATCAAGAGAGGAATAGGGATGCTGGAACAAAATAACAGGAAAAAAAGGAACATCAAGTCCGAGATTTATTAAGGAATCTGAAAATAAATAATTAATTACCTAATCAGCCCTCTTATAGATATTATAGTTCACAAAGCCTAATATGATTCATGAAATCGCTTTCAGTTGACTTCCAACAAATGGTGAAAACACCAAACGCTTACCTTGCACTTCTGAAAATTTCACGAATACACTATAAGATTAATGCCAAAATTTATATGAAAGAATTATAAGGATGTCCGAAGTATACCCCAAAATCTCCAGTCCAGCATGCATAAACATAGTTACCAAATCGGGCATTTTTTTGAAAAAAACGTGTATAAAACGCATTTCGATCAGAAGTCGTAGCAAACAGAAAAAAAAACTCGTTTTTTGAAAAAAACGTCCGTAAACAGGAAAAACGCGTATAAAACACGTCGGGTTTGGTCCGGGTTTAAATTGGGTTCGGGTTTTATTTTGTTCGTGCTTAATAAATATATGTTTTGAACTTTTGATTACTTAATGTTGGAAAATGACATATATACATACTTGGTATAATTTTTAATTTTTTTTTGTTTTTTCCGATGTTTTCACGTTTTTTTCCCGTTTTTTCCGTTTTCATTGTATCTTTCCGATTTTTTCCCTTGCCATTTTTTCCCGATTTCCAACTTGGTAACTATGTGCATAAAGAAGATACACAGAATTCGATAAATGAATCAATCTCTTAAAGAAGACAATACAAGAAACGATAATCAACATATGATAACCCAACATTACTTGTTCAGATCCAAGAGCAACTAGATATGGATGTGACACAAACATTGAAATTTAAAGTCAAGGATAACCGTTGTCTAGATTCCATGGAAATATTGATCCAGTTTACATATCATGACAGCTTTTGGTATCTTCTTCTTATCCAAAACTAAACATACATTGAAATTACTAATACACGGCTTAAAATTGAGAATCAATAATTTTATATCCATCAAGGCAGAATGTTATTCTAGCAAATATTTTTCAATGAGCATTCTACGAATTTTTATTATGCACCAAGATTCTCAAAAGTCAAAACATTATATTAAGGAAACTTAATTCAAGAAAAATTCAACAATTTCCAGCTACATCTATGCAGACCGAACCCAGAGTAAAATTCTTGCAACATATCTGCCATTTTCATAGCTACATTGATTTTTCAACAAAATAATCAGATGACAAGTACAAAAGGTCCTATTTTGCAGCTATAACACTACAGTGTAGTTCCAAATGTGCCTGACTAAGTCTCACATAAAAAGAAACAAAACCAACAAAAATATAAAGTAGTGCAGATGCCTCAAACCTGAGAAAAGAAAGAATCCACACTTTCCCTTTGGGCATGAGCAAAAACCTACAATTCAAATAACATAGATTATAAAAGAAAAAAAATCCATTAAGAAAATAGTATACTGAAAGAATGAATAGGCCCTACAGCTGGTGTCCACTGAACTCCTGCACGAAGTGATCCAAGAATCTCCCCATCCTTCACCAGTCCATTAAATATAGACTGGAAAAAAGCACCTTCGACAGATACACCATTAGCGCCATCTGTTTCTTGAATTAATTGCTGCAAGGAACTCCAAACAGTAGGTAAGCTTGTTGGAACTGTGATACCCCTTGCAGCACCGCGAACCATTGCACTAATGCGTGCAACATATGCTGGAGTGTACAACTGGCCACCTTCCAGTCTCCCTTTTACCTAAAAAGTACACAAGGATAAGGTGGCATATGTCCCAGAACTAAACAAAATAATGAATATAGAAGGGAAAAAGAGGAATAATGAATTGCAATAGAAGAGGTAAATAAAACATTAAGTTAAAGATCCATGACTCATTCATAATTTGTTGGAAATCCACATTCTGTTTATATTTTATTATGCTATCAAAGATAAAACTGCATAATGTGGTTGAATATTGTCTTGAGAAATAATAATACAACAGGTAAAGCCGCGTAAAAAGTTCAATATAGACAATGATAAATAATAAATTAATCTGATACCAAATATTGTACAGAGTGCAGAAATGGACCATCAGCAGTAACTAGTGAAGAAATACAAGATACAATAAAAATGGGCAACCAATCCCCAACTATACCACACCCAAAAAGCAATAAGAATTGATAAATCGATATAAAGTGCAGGCCCCTAAACGGGATCAAAATCCAGAAAAATTATGTAAGCTACCCTACACATCATCATCTACAATGTATGTTAGAACATGGTTAAGTATCCTCTGCCCAGATTTTATAAAAAGTTTTGTTTTGAATGATCAATTTTTTCTCACTTGTTTATAAGATACCATGAGTCAGATTAATAGATCCTCTCATTAAAACGATATGTAGTTACTATTCAAATTTTGTCATTTCTTTGTAGAAGATAGTATAATCTAGTTTAAAATCCTCATATGAAGAGAGAAGAGGGATTTAGAAGCGAGAGAGAAAAACAGAGAATAGAGAATGGAGAAGAAAAGAAGAAGAGAGAAGAAAGACAAAAGAGAAGAGAAAAGAAGACAAAAATAATTACATACTAAATATTGTATAGAGCATAAAAACAGACCAACAGCAGTAACTAGTGAAGAAATAAAACATACATTAGAAATTGTAAACCAATTCCCAACTATACAGCAGCCAAAAAGCACTGAGCATTAATAACTCCATTAAAGTGCAGGATCTAAAACGGAATCTAAAACAGTAAAATTCAGTAAGCTCATCCTGGAACATGTTATATAGATCAGGTCAAACCCAGCAATCCTAGAATGCGGAGTCCATTAAGCATTAAGAGTAACCAACATGCAGTGCCTCACACCAGATATGCTAAGCAAATTCCTCCAACTGTTCCTACGAGAGAAGCCTGTCCGATAAGCTGCCTTAGTCCCACTAAATGCCATCAAGTCTATTAGCATAAGAAGGGTGGGTGATATAGGGTGCCCCAGGAGGAAACTATGGAAGGACACATCAAGATATATGGAAAACCACGGAAGAAAGAAGGATTTATCCTCTTCCCTTCTGACTAAACACCACTTGTGGCACGATGTAGTGGTCGAATTCTCAATAAAGTCTATCAGAAGCATTTTTCAAGTCCCACTTGAAAATGAAGAATAATTTGTTCCTCTTATTCTCTAGGGCAAGTAAATAGTGCCCTAGCAAAGCATAATCAAAGCATGACATTCTCCGAAAAATCTCCATAAGCTTCATTCAACCTCGGCAAGCTCCCTTCTTAGTCTCCTCGCTGACACTTGGAAGTTTCATAAATCTGATTCGTAAAGGTATTATGACTTTAGGCTTCTTTCTTTTTTGGTCATGACTTTAGGCATTTTACTCTCTTAACACTTTCCTATTTGGCCTCAACTAAGAAATAATGCATCAGTAGCTTCACAAATTTAACATCTAAACGTGATTTACAAATCACTTCAAAGATCTAACCTCCTAACTAGGGGTGGCAATGGGTCGTGTCGTGTCTAGTTTCGGGTCGTGTCTAAAACCCCTAGACCCGGACCCGACCCGTTTAACTAATCGTGTCTAGACCCTAAACCCGTACCCGACCAGTTTATAAACGGGTAGACCCGATAAGACCCGTTTACCACACGGGTCTATTCAGTTGACCCGATCCGACCCAATCCGACTCGACCCGACCTGACTCGATAAGACCGCTGGTACTACATACTACAGTATCGGATTGCGGGTAGACCCGATCCGACACGACACGACCTGTTGAATTTTAAACGGGTCTTCCCGTGTCTACCGTGTTCAGACCCTAAACCCGGACCCGATCCGTTTATTAAACAGGTCTACCATGTCAACCCGTTTACAACCCGAACCCGCTTAACCTAGACCCAAACCCGCTAACTTCATGCCGGGTCGTGTCAGGTCTGCCGTGTCGGGTCCAGAATTGACAGCCCTACTCCTAACAGCTTGTCCACCACTAATTAGATATGTTTCATCTTAATCGTCAAAAACTCAAATTTGTTTTTGATGCATTACATGATCTTATGCAAAAGGAGAGAGAGAGAGAGAGAGAGAGAGAGAGAGAGAGAGAGAGAGAGATAAAATGAAGCAAAGGAACAGACACCCGCTATATTGTTGTCCATGAGTGTTGGTTATGATCTGATGCCAATTGGATGTCCTAATCCTAATAGGAGTTATAGGATTCCCACTTCTAGTGTTTGGGGCCTTCAATGAGGATAAGAGTCCCGTTGAGCAAAATTGAGAGTCTAAAGTTTTTTCTTATTTCATTTTAATTTCAAACCTATTTTTGGTCAATTTTCAATGTTAATTTAGAAATCTTATTTAAGAAGGAAGTGTTTAAAAAGGTAGTAACTTAGTAGTATATGAGGTTAGGGAAGTCTCTCCTAACCTCATATCAAGTTTTAATGAATAAATTGGAGTATTTTCATTCCTTTCCTCTTCTTCAAAGAAAAACTTAGCGTGATGCCTTGGAGAACTGGTGAAGAGATTCCATCGTAGTAATCCATGCAATTGACTCTCCTCTATTATGTTTCTTCTTCCCTACTATCACTATTGTTATACAGCATTGGGTTACAAAATTTGGAAGTTCTAATGAAGAAATATGCTTTACTACAGCAAAAAATACTCTAGTTTCCTGAATTTCGTTAAGTTAGTTTCAGGTGTGATGTAAAATTGTAAATTTACTACATAAATAGGATCAACCAAAATCCTATTTATCCTATTTTGTTGGAACTTAATTTAAAACTGCTAAAATTATTGTTCGTAGAAAAATTTTAAGTGCGTTTATTCTCTAATTGAATTGTAATCGTACTTGAAGTGGTCATGATTCAATATCATAGCGTCACTATGTCATACCATGATCATTGATTCTATTATTGAAGAACATGGGAATCCGAATGTAAGACTTGCTTATCAAACATATGGGTCTACCTATATTGCTCATATTGATTAATTAAACACTTTCCATCCTGGAATTCATTTAGGTGCGAAGGTAGCAAATTTGATTATTGACCATGAGATTGCAAAGAATTTAGTGTTGCGTGTAGTAGAAAAATTGAATTTGCATGATTAATTGTATCCACGCACATACGAAATCGCACTGAAGGGAGATGTCATTGTCCCCATCAAGAACGGTGCTTGATTAGTTTCAAACATGGCATATATATATTCCATTTGGTGTGACATCATACTAATAAAAACATTCATGTCATGTGCGGAAGGCAGTGAATGTATCACCAAGAGGTGCAGAATACTAAGATAAACAAAACAATGGTTTCATGTTAAAGGGGCCAAAAGTTGTGTGAAGCTTTCATATTTTGAAAGAGTGACCAACGAACAAAGTTGAACCAAGTGAGTCCTACCAAGATCAAAAACAAATCAAAAGGCAATATGGAAGAGCCATCTTTGCAAATTAATTAACAAAGATTTCAGCATAATCCAAATCCATGTATGGAAGCGTACATCCCACATGACAATCAACTTGAGCCAGCACATAATCGAGTCATTGAAATGGAGGACGCGTCACTCGACAAAGTGATTTTATATTTCTGGAATCTGGATCAAGAGTATTGTAGTAGCATGGTGGATTTCAGGCTTATAGGGAATTCTGAATCATTCATAGAATGTGTTTGTGAATATAAGCATCCAACAATCATCTTCAACATCAAAGGATAGAATGTCTTACTTGGAACAAGGTTTTGAGCATGGAGTTGGAGTGATTTGCCATCAAAAAGTGTGTCATCGCCATCAAGTATATAGTCAGCAATTGACACATGATGGGTGCAGAAGTTTTAACTTTGATTAACTCCGGACGAGTTTGGACGCAGTGGAAGAAAATAATGCATTACAAATCCTATGAATAAGTAGATAAAAAGAAGCAAAGGAGGCCACCAGCTATGTTATTGTTCACAATATAACGGCCAATGTTCAAAATCTCGCGAAATATCCCGTTTTTTCGAAACCTCGGCACGCAATCCCGCCTGCGGTTTCGAGCGGAATGGAAATCACATATAAATCGCGATATTTCACGAGATATCGTGCGAAATGTAAAGTCTGCGAAATATCGCAAAATATCGCGCAAACATGTGGGTCCCGCATCACGTGCTGTGCAGAGCGCGACCGACCGAAAGCCGGTTGACCGCGATATTTCGCGAAATATCGTGCGAAATTGAAAGAAACGCGAAAGATCGCGAAATCTTGAGTCGACAGCTGGGACCCACCCACATGGGGCGGCCGAGAGCGACAGGCGATTGTCGTTTTCCGGACGATATTTCGCGAAAAATAGCGCGATATTTTGCGGTATATTGGGGATTTTCGCGATATTTCGTGCCGCCTGTCTCTTTCGAGACAGCTGGGGCCTATCCACGTGGGGCGGTCGAAAGAGACTGGCCCGCATGTCGTTTCACTGCGAAATTTCGCGAATCTCTCCGATATTTCGCGATTTGGGGCGATATTTTGCGAAATTCTCACGAGATCAAGTCAAAATCCCATTCCATCAAATCACAATATTTCCACACTGTCGAAATATTTCCACGAAATATTTCCATTTTCCAGAAGGTCGAAATATTGACCGAAATGAAAATTTCGAACCTTGATAACGGCTATGGGTTTGATATTCCATGTGGGAGTCCTGATCCTACTATGTTTCCTGATTTTAGTGTATAGGCAGTCAAACATGACAGAGGACGGTAGGAATCCTAATTAGAGTGAACTTCAGAGCCTAGAATTGTTTCTAATCTTTATAATTTTCAGGCCTTTTTTTCATTTTTCTAACAAAACTTAGGAGCCTTATTCCACAAGGGAAGTGTTTAGAACAGTTCTAGATTAGTATTATTAGGTTAGTGAAGTGTCCAATCAATTAGATTTTAGTATCAGGCCGAGAGTCTATATATACAGATCTAGTAAGGTAAACAATTTACTTTGTTTTGATGAATAAAATTGGTGTGTATGTGTGTTTCTTTTCTCTTCTTTCAAGGAATCCCTGGTGTGATGCCCTGGTGAAATAGCAGAGGGACTTCATCATAGAAATCTACCAAAGCAATATCTCCTCTAATATATTTTTTCGTTGCATTGTTTTTCATGTCACAGGTCATTGGGTTGCGTAATCTAAAGTTCAATTAAATAAATTTCCTTTAGTATAGATTTTTTTGTAATTCAGTAAGTTCACTCTTTTTTAAGTTGATTTCAATTAGTTCAAAGTTTAAACTATATACTTTGTAGTAATCCTATTTTGATGGAATTCAATTAATAATTGCACTTTTTTCTGAATACGAATGGAAATTTTCAAGTGTCATTGTTCTCTAACTAGATCGTCATACTAGCAGTTGCCTAGTGTCGGTTCTCTAAGTTAGGTTAACTATACATCGAGATAATCACAAGATCAATTCTAAAAAATTTTAACCAACTCTAGTCCTTATCTCCCATCCAGCATTGTACAATCTACAATATTATAATTGCCAGCAATTTTGAAGAAATTCTTGCCTTACAACCCTTGTTTTTAAGCCATTTCTCACCAGGTTCTCCATTTGTCTATTTGTTCATCGGAGCAAGTCATCTCATAAGAATATAGTCAAGGCGGCTAGGTGACGGCTAGTCGTTTTGGCCTGTCTAGGCGAGGAGGTGCCTAGGCATTTTGGCATGTCTAGGCGAAGCAGTGCTTCTCCATTTGTCCATTTTTTGTTTTCCTATTCTTCATACCAACAAAAATTAAGTAACGAATATAAAATGATATTTTTTAAGTGCTCAAGAAATAGAATTTACATGGATCAAAACAAAAGTTATCAATGTACGAAATTATCAATACATCAAAATCATCACCATTTCCATGAAGGTCTATGTCATTTAAAACATGACTCTCCCTATAAGAATCACCACAAACTTCAGTATCTTCAAGTGTTTGTGGTTGTGTGCTTCTTCCTCCTCTTTGCCTTTATCCATCATTGTTTCCACTAGCCTCAACAGCAAGATATCATGTTAAAGCATCATCATAAAGACGGTCCCCAAATGGCTACATTTTTCCAATAAAAATTGCCCTGACAAACCAAAAAACTACCCAGGCAGTCTGAGTGGACCACCTAGGAAACACCGCCCGTGTAAGGGGGTGTCTAGGCGCTGGGGGCTCCAAATCACCTAGGCGCCCACCTAGGCATTGCCTTGACTACACTGTCTCAGAATACAGTATCATAGTTTGGAAACCAACCTATCGATGCCCTCCAAACATGTCATCCTTTAGTTTCCTCTCTTCTGCCACTATAATTCACTCATCAGAATAAGCTTCAAATAAGTAAAACATTCCTTCATTCCATCAAATTTCAAACACCTCTTCAGTTGACTTGTTGCAACTTCATTTCCAACAGATACATATAGAAAAATAACTCTAAACTAGATACCACTTTAGTCTTTCAATTATCAATGAACCAGACAAACCTTACGAAATAGAGAAGGTGTTGGTACAACATGATCATGGTTCAAGGCCACTCTAGGTGACGTTTAAGGGTCAACATAGGGAAATTTGACTCCAAATACAGCAAAAACAAGGAGTAACACAAGAAAGGGTGCGATGGTCTTGACTCTTGAGTAATACCACATGAAATCATACTTTAAGGAGTAGGGTACCCACCAATTAATACCTACGGTTTGAAACCAACCTACCATTTCCATATAAATATATAGTCCCCTTTTCCCTTTTTTAAAAAAAAAAAACACCACTAACAGTCTCCCTTATGCGCCATTGTAAATCCAACATTGCATTTACCATTCAAATGGCATCCCCTTCCCTTCTTAAAAAAGACAAGAGTCTCCCTCATGCACCATGGTTAATCCAACCATGCATTTACATAGGACATCCCTTTTCCTTCTTATAAAGACAACCAAAATAAGAGTATCCCTCATGCATCATGGTCAATTCACATTTGCATTTATCAGAAGTTAAAATAGAGTACTTTTCAAAGCATATATATATGGGAATGCTTAGGTGCGGTCTACGGTCCGTGCAGCCCGCAGCCGTCCGATGCACCCGCCGCGTGCATCGGATGCATGAAGTGGTGCATCAGAGCGTTACGGACCGCAGAGTCAGACTGCACCTAAGCATCCCCCTATATATATATATATATATATATATATATATATATATATATATATATATATATATATATATATATATATATATATATATATATATATATATATATATATATGGGTAGGGATACTCTTCCTTATGGAATGGTTACTTATGCAATTACACACCACCCTTTACCTACCCTAGAGGTTTCAGAATTTGATGAAACTTGGTGGGGATGCTATCAATAGCAAGTTGATCATCCTCACCAAAAATTATCATATTCTAAAACCTTTAAGGGCGTCAAATGTTAGAAGCTTTATCGACCGTTCATTTTAACCATTAATTTGAATAGCATATTTGATACACCTAGAGGTTATAGAATTTGATGATTTTTGGTGAGGATGATCAACTTGCCATAGATAGCATCCCCACCAAGTTTCATCAAATTCTGAAACCTCTAGGGTAGGTAAAAGGCGGCATGTAATTGCATAAGTAAGATTCCATAAGTAAGAGTATCCCTCCCCTATATATATATATATATATATATATATATATATATATATATATATATATATATATATATGGAAGAGAGTGACTTTGTATGCCCATGTATTGAAGGTTTCAATGTATGCTCCTCTATTAACATATAGAGGTTTTCAAATTTGCTAATTTTTTGTGGAGATGGTATCTATGTTGAGATGATCATCCTCACAAAAAATCAGCAAGTTCTGAAACCTCTAAGCATTTCAAATAAGCTCATCAAATTAACGGTTAAAATGGACATACGATACAACTTTTACCATTTTGATACACCTAGAGGTTTCAGAATTTACTGATTTTTGGTAAGGGTGATTATCTTGCTATAGATAGCATATCCACCAAAAATCAACAAATTTTGAAACATCTAGGTCCATCAAAATGTTAGAAGCTTTATTAGCCATCCATTTCAACCGTTAATTTGATGAGCTTATTTGAAATGCTTAGAGGTTTCAGAACTTGTTGATTTTTTGTGAGGATGATCATCTCAACATAGATATCATCTATTCATCTCCACAAAAAATTAGCAAATTTGGAAACCTCTATGTATGTTAATAGAGGAGCATACATTGAAGCCTTCAATGCATGGGCATACAAAGTCACGCTCCCCTATATATATATATATATATATATATATATATATATATATATATATAGAGAGAGAGAGAGAGAGAGAGAGAGAAAGGAATGCTTAGGTGCGGTCTGCGGTCCGTGCGATCCACGGTCCGCAGCTGTCCGATGCACCAGCCGCGTGCATCCAATGCACAGAGTGGTGCATCGGAATGCTACGGACCGCGGACCACAGACCGCACCTAAGCATTCCTATATATCTATCTATCTATCTATATATATATATATATATATATATATATATATATATATATATATATATATATATCAATAGAAATTTTACATCCATTCACGCTGCAGGTAATCGGTTTATGAGATGGCACACATAAGTCATTGCCTCAACCCAGAACTCTTTTTCCAATCCAGCATTGGACAACAAACATCGTACCTTATCCAGTAAAGTACAATTCATATGTTGTCACTTCATTATGTTGCAGCATCTCTATGACTGTGCAGTGTCTGACGATGCCCTCATTCTAACACACTTTCAAGAATGGATCTAACTTGTACTCATCGTCGTTGTCTGATCTGATCCTCTTGATCTTTCTGTCAGCCTGAGTCTCGATCATTTTCTTCCACTTGAGAAACACCTCTAAAACCTCAATCTTATGTCTCATTGTATACACTCAAACTCTCCTAGAGTAATAATTAATTAATGAGACAAACCAATGCTTACCACCCAAAGATACAATTTTGGTAGGTCCCCAAATATTCGCGTGAATATATCAAGAGTCCCCTGAGTCTGAAGAACCGCGATACCAAATTTAACTCTTGTCTGCTTACCATAATACAATGTTCACAAAATTCAAGTTTGCTAGGCTATGCACCTTTCAGTAGATGTAGCTCCACCAAACTTCCAATGCCTTTTCACATGTATGCCCTAACCGCATATGCCAAAGTCTGGTAATATCATAATTCACAATTGTTACTTCACCAGTAATTGTGCTTCCAGGCAAGAAGTACATATTCTTTCTTTGAACACTTTTCATCAGAACACGTGCACCTGAAATGACCTTTAAGAGTAATCTTTAGACCCTTCGAATACAAAGCATCCAACGAAATGAGATTCTTCTTCAAATCCGATATATGTCGTACATCTGTCAGTTCTCTAATTGTTCCATCATACAACTTCAATTGGACTTTACCTATCTCGTTTGCTTTACAGGCATTATCATTACCTATAAACACAACACCACCATCCAACTCCTCAAAGCTGGAAAAATAGTCAATGTTGGGACACATGATAAAATACAGCTCGAATCCAAAATCCACTCATCTGAGCGGTAAATCAAAGATAAACCAGTAAGAGCAATATGTGGATAATCATCTCCATTGCTAACAATGTTTGACTTCAATTCCTTCTTGCCCTTGTTTTAACATTGGGCAATCCTTCTTCCAATGGTCTTTGTTGTAACAATAGGCACACTCATCCTTTGCAGGAATTTTCCTATCTGACGGTGTTTCTTTCGACTTAGAACGAAACTTCCCCACTTTTCAGATTTCTTGTTTTCCGATCTACCCCTGATGGTCAAGGATTCAGATGACGAGGCGATGTGAGCTTCCTTGTCCTTCATTTGATACTTCATTATTCGTCAAAGCATTAGATACCTCATCAAAGGTAATCGTCTTCTTCCCATAGCAAAGTAGTAGTCAGATGCTTATAAGTATTGAGTAAGGTGTTTAGCATTGGCTTTGTCCTCATTTGTAACATCCAAATTCTGTAGATCGGAAAGAATTTTATTAAAATCATTCAAATGCTCTGCTAGGGAGTTCTCATCCTTGCACTGGAAATGAAAAAGTTTTTTCGTCAAATAGAGTCGATTTTCAACGCTCTGTCATAACTTATCCTTACTTCCAAAACTCCAAGGTCTTTGTTTCCTTCATAACAAAATACTTTTGACTTTTCGCAAGACAAAGTCAAATCGTGTCACATGCCTGACAATTGATTTTATCACAATCATTGTCCAACATCGACTCTGATTTCTCCTCTTCCAAAGCAACATCCAACTCTTGTTGAATCAAAACATCCATAACTTCGCATTGACACATGCCAAAGTTCTCGTGTCATCAAATTTCTCTACTTCAAATTTTGCGTTTGAGATTGTCATCTTCCTAGATGTTGAAGACTTGTTAGATGATTCACCCATCTTTCTAAACAGTCAAATCCACGAAACAAATCGCCTAGATCAAGAACATGGGTGCTCTGATACCGGTTTGTTGTACAAGGAAGCACAACGAACTAATGCAAATGATATGGATTTGATGCAATCACAATACCAGAAAGAATTAAGAAGTAAATCAAATGCAGAGAGAAAATAAATAAATAAAATCAGAAAAGGAAACAGAGATTTTAGATGGTTCGACCTCTGGCCTACCGCCTACGTCCACTGGTGGCAGCACGAAGAGATTCACTATCAAATTAACAAAGAGAGTTACAATGGGTTCTTCAAACCCTCAATCAAGCCTCTACGACTGCTCCAAGAATTCTTCCAATATTTCAAAAGCTCTCTCAACTCTAAGGTCTCATATCCATATTTATATTGTAGAAACATAAGGGAGAAAACCCTAAAAAAACAGCTCAAAACAAGGTCAATATCGGATAGGCAAACGCATTGATGAATCATCATAAGTGGACTATCAATCATAGGCAAAATTGTTCTATTTCGGTACTACTGCACGCCTAGTTTCAGAGATGATCAATCATCATTCAATCATCTTCAAACATGTTCTATTTAGCCATCAAAACCGAGTCAAATACCTAATAACTCTTAACACTTTTTCCTACATTTGTGTTTGAGATAACTACGGTATCAGCCTGAATATTCGTTCATTTATCTAGGAAGGCTTGTTGGAAACTAATTTGATTGTGCATTTATCTAGATTTTGCTTTTATCAGTCTACTCTTGAGTTGCAGAATTTTTGGCTCACTAAATCTAATATTTTTTATGAAAAAATATCGGTTTCTACACGATTATGTGTTGGTTTTCTCTATGATTTTACAATGTTTTCACGATGTTTCTTATTAAGTATCAAGACTGAATTTACAAGAAAAAAGTTCTTCAAAAACTAAACCAGTATAAATCATATTGAATTTCTCATGGTTTGGTTTGGTATGGTAACTACGGTTTCAAAGGTCTAATTCATTGTGGGTTAGGAAAACCAGAACCAACCCAAGTTGGGGTTGGTTCTGGTTTGAGACAAAATTGAACCATCACGAACCGAGTTGCACACCTAGGTCTCCCTACCTGATTGCTGCCATTTTAGATTTCTTGGCATTGCCCGTCTTCTGCCAAGTTGCCTTGGCAAGGTTTTCAACTCTAAACATAAAGGTTTCACACCAGGTTGACAGGCGATCAAATATTTCTTGTCAATCTTTCTTATAGTCTACCATGTCTTGATGGGATAAGGCTTGGATGATGATGATGATGGCCACAACCTTGTGTCCATTTTGCGACAACACTCAAGAACCCTTCTAGGACCTCCTTATGGAATTGTTGCAGGAAAATTCATAGAAATTGCATCCTTAAAGTGACCATCAAATGGTAATAGTAGAGGAGAGCTACAGCATTCAGGAAGAGTATTTACATCAGTTACAACACTTCCTAACTAACCTAACCCAGTGAGTCGATTACGTTTACTTCATGATTACCATTACCCAAACCCGGCCCACCCTTCCATCTACCACTAGAAGCCACAATATTCGCACACCCCCCTACTTCCCCGCCACCCTTTAAAGACCACTCATCAACCACACTCTCCCTCCAACCCATTTCACATGCAAAACCATATAACTACCGTTATTTTGTCCCAAAAAAGAGTTCACCTGAATTTCAACTTCATGTAATTTGTGAGAAGTACAATACATAAACAATCGATATGAAGATATAGACTTTGGTAAGAACAAGACTCGAATAAAATCATAGGTTTTACTTACAATTGTTCCGAGGCGGGCCTCCAAAACAGACACCACCAACTCCGAGCCGACATGCAACTGCGCGGCGAGCTCGGCCAAGGCGATCTGGCTGCACTCCTGCAGCCTCTCGTTGATCTCCTCTGCCACGGCGTCCCAATAAGACTGCGATATGATCTCCCCCTGAATCAGCATGAGCCCGGGGTCGCTCTCCACGATGCGTTGGGCCTGCCTCTCGACGTGGTAGAGGTCCACGCCGATGATATCGGAGAGATCGATCACAGAAACACGCCCCGACTTGCTGATCTCCACCTCCATCTCGAGCCTCAGCTGGTCCTGAATCGAAATCCCCAAAACATCAACAGCGGAGGGGAAATTGTCGGGGCAAACAATCTAGGGATCCGAGAGGAAGAGAAACCCTAGGAGAGGGAGAGGGATGGGGGGGGAGAAGTTACGGGGGTGATGTATTCCTTGCCGGTGACGGTGTGGAGGAGGTCGAAGTCGATGAATCGGAGATCCTGGAGCTTGCGGACCAGTTCGACGACGTTCCGCTCGGAGAGACGGACGCTCGACTTCGCCTGCTGCGCCGACTCGAACTGCCGCTGCAGTTCCAGCAGCTCTGCGTCCATCCTGCTGATCCGATCGGAGGCGCCCCCTCGTAAGAGTCGACCAGACGGGACGAGGAGAGAGAAATGATAAGAGGAGAACAAGATGTACGTTGTATTTTGTTGCGGGACGGGTGTGAGCTTAGTAAAAGGGCGTTACTCTTCGCGCCCTGGTATTCTCCAAGTACAACCGGATTAAAAGTATCATAAGACAACCCTGGGTAATATTTTCTAAGTACAACCGGGCATCTCTTCGTCCTCCGGTTTTCCCTTCTTTTCTGGTGTCAGTTCTATTCTATCGAGCACCTTGGATTGTGCTTGGCTCTATTCAATGGAGTACTTATGCAGACTGTGTTGGGTTTTGGCTTGAAAAAGTCAATAACCAGAAATAATTGTGTGCACAATTTTTCGATAACGGTAGAAAAGTTAGGCAAGTAAAACCTGGAGACATCGTGCACACGATTGACTTGGACAGCACAGTATGTTGTTTGACGCGGTTGTTTTGGAAAAAACTGAAGTCATGTTTCCCTCGTTATAAAAGGGGGTATGTTGGGGCTTTAAGGTTACAAGTTGCATGTTTGCCGCCGTCGTGAGAATAGATAGAATTTGTGAGAGAAAAGAGAGTGGGAGAAAAGAAGAAGAGGAAGGAAGGAAGAAAGGATGTACGGTGTGCGGGTCATCTCCGGGTTCCTCGACAGATCTACTTCGAGCGGCTTCTTTGGTGCTTCTACTTTCTGTGGTGTTCGTATTATCTTGTGTATCTCTCGTTGGGTTTATCTTCACCGTGTGAATGTTCTGAGATTGTTGAGGGTAGAGATACGGTATGCGGGGATTCGACAAATGACAACCCACTGCTGATAATTATAATATTTTGGTAGTAAATTCTTAATTCTTGATTGCATGTATATTTCTCTATTGTGCTTATGCGTATCATATTCTCCGGTGTGTGATCTCCGGAATATCTCAACTTTGATCCCTTCGACATCACTTTCGCGGAAAAGACCTGGTGGTCGTATCTAGCTCGTCAGAGTCTTCGGTTCTCAATAAGTGGTTTCAGAGCCTCAGGTTCGGTGCAAGGTTTTGAAGTAGGTGGAGCGAAGATGGCATCGAGTGGATCATCCGTGAAGTTTGACATAGAGAAGTTTGATGCGAATATCAACTTTGGCTTGTGGCTAGTGCAAGTTAGGGATACATTGATTCAAATCGGGTTACACGAGGCACTAAAGGGCGTGAAGCCAACGGATATGAAGGATGCGGATTAGAAATAATCTGATTTAAAGGTAGTTAGCGAAATTCGACTATGTCTGGAAAAGATTTTTTTTTGGCAGAAGTGAAAGGGGAAGACTATGCAGCAAAATTGTGAGCAAAGCTGGAGAGTCTATATGACAAAGTTGCTCACAAATCGTCTATACCTCAAACAGAAGTTGTTTTCGCTTCGGATGGAGAAAGGTAAAAATGTGTGCGAGCATCTCAACACCTTTAATCATGTAATCTTGGAACTGGCTAATTTTGGTGAAGATATAAAAGATGAAGACAATGCTCTACTTCTTCTGGGTTTGCTTCTCTCGTCTCTAGAATATATGAGAATCATGTTGCTCTATATGCAGAAAATCATCAAGTCATCTGCTGCCCTTGGTTTTATTATCTATTTATGTCGCTAATTAGTACGCTAGCTTACCAATTGGTGATTATATTTGAAAAATCATGAATTTAAAGAATAAAAATAGTCAGTTATATTGGTCGTTTTGCTAGATTGTGTCGGTGCAAATTATCGGGAGATTGCCCGACAGCGGAACTGGCAGCCGGTTGAAAAGATGGCAATTGGGTGATCAGATCATAACGATTCTCCTAATATTACAATCGCATCAGCGAGAGCTTTTCAACAAACCCTCCCTTTTGGGAATATGACTTAGTATTGAAAGTTGCACCCCGTTCTATTTTTCGGAATTGGTGTGAATCAAACCAGATTAAGCCACCATTAAGAGTAGACTCGAATCCATATCAGCCCATATCCTTATTGAGCCTGAGTGCCAAGCCCATTTAGATTCAGTTGATACCATCCTTGAATTGTAAGGGTAGCATTTATGTGATAAGATGGCACCCATCCTATCGCATTGATCACTCCTTCATTTTCCTCCTAACAGCCCACAACCTCGCCCCTATGTTCACACCCACCCACTCCTTCATTTTCGGCCTTGCACCCCTAGTCCCACGTGTACTCAAGAAATAAGAGGGGTCCAGCAGAGAGAGTACTAAAGAGGTTGAAAGAGGAGTCCCTCATTTATGGGATGTGATAAGTCACATCACATCTTGCACCAAGGCCATGGTCACCCACAATTATCACCCTAGTTCACACCTATCTTCCCGTCCCATCTCCCCGTATTTATAGTGGATTTTAGCTTCCCTTGCATGAACAACAAGATGGGAGAAGACGGGTGGAGAAAGGTAGGAAGAGAGAGAGATTGAAAGAGGAAGAGAAGAAAGCAGCAACTCCTCTGCACCCGTGCAATTCTGTAACATCCACCCCAAACACACAAGATATTGTTCGTTTTGCCTATGCCCGCACGAGAACTTCTCAGGGAGTTCATCCATCCTAGTACTACTCTCACTCGAGCACGCTTAACTATGGAGTTCTTACAAAATCCGTAGTGACGCACGGTTTTAAAACACGTCTTGTATGTTTGAGAGGGGAAATTATATAAGTAGCTCAGGATATCCTTCTGTCCAAGCGATGTGGGGCTAACTCGTGGCCTTGTACACCTTACCTCACCTCATCCATCTTGACATCACTGCCTCAAGAGTCTTGGCTCTTGCTATTGGATCTTGGTCGTCACAATCCACCCCCTTAAGGGCTACAACGTCTCGTGTAGGGTTAAACGCCCCCATTACGAGGAAAACTGGATTTGATACCATTTTGTAACATTCACCCCAAACACACAAGATATTGTCCGCTTTGCCTATGCCCATACAAGAACTTCCCAGGGAGATCATCCATCATAGTACTACTCTCGCCCAAGCACGCTTAACTACGGAGTTCTTACAAAATCCATAGCGGTGCACGGTTTTAAAACATGTCTTCTATATTTGAGAGGGGAAATTATATAAGTAGCTCATGATCTTTTTCTCTCCAAGTGATGTGGGGCTAACTCGTGGCCTTGTATACCTCACCTCACCTCATCCGTCTTGGCATCACAGCCTCAGGAGTCTTGGCTCTTGGCTATTGGATCTTGGTTGCCACAAATTCCCTTCGGCCATTCCTCGGCGAAAGGTAAACACCCATCACCCTATCCTATGTCTTCCATCATTAATTTGCACCCCACCATCTACTTCACCTCCGGCGGCCACACCACAACCGTTACATACTCATATATTGGCTATATACCCAAGCCATCATGCGATCGTTGCTCGCAACGGTGCCACATGAACAACACCCCATGCACCACCTCCACGAAACCACCACCTTCACCAACTCCGGTACACACCCACCCCGAGCACCACCATGACCTCCTACGTTTATGACTACGTCACCATCATCTAAGGCCTTGTACATCATTTGCAGAGACCATCTCAACCACCCAGCTACCATGCAACACCCAACGACCACCACTTACATCGAAACACCTAACTAACCATCGCATTCCCTCAACTCGTGATCGGACCGGCGAGTCCGACAAATTTCGACAGCACTAGTTGGATGGCCGATAGCCCCAGCATGTGCCCTGAATTGGGTACCAGCTCTGGCCAAGGTCGCCAAACCCAAACCCAATAATCCTTCTTATAAATACAAGAGAAGGGAATGGTGGTCACGTGCATGGCTTGTTAACCCATTGATAGAACCACCTCATTTCATCCATGTGTATTCCACCTTTATTATTTAATTAGTTACACGCCTAGCCTTGTTTAATTACATCCTTGCTTATATTATATGAGCAACCACACCATTTACTAGCTAATAAAAGCACTTAGAGATATCTTAGTCCAACCAAAACCAAACCGAAACTCTATGCCGAAAGCGTGTTCGTGCGTATTTTGCACATCCATTTTCTTATTTGTGTGAAATCGGCAGTGTTAGAAAGCAGGCTCTGAGCCTCACCACACCGTGTTGCCTACAATCCTTGGATCTCCCTTGATTTTAAGAGGAGCAACTTTGACCCTTCGGTTATGCCAATCACATGTGCTTGACCCTAAGCCACTAGCACCTTGAAAACCTAAACCCTTGACATAGCTCAACTTCCTTGGCACTGATCTAGAGCCTTAAATAATTTTTTTTTACTTTATACATTTCCTCTTGCATGCATCGAATCGGTTTCAGAGTGCGAGTGCATCGATCGGAGTTCGGGAGTTCATATTCTTTCATCCTTAGGAGTACGGTATGGGAGATTCACTACCCCGGCCAAGGTGAGGGATACTCAACTTTTGCTACCCATGTCTACTCATTACATTCATAGCTATTAATAAATACTTTTTGGGGTTCATATTCACGATTATTCTCGTAAATTGATAGATCGATGCATATGTCATATAATCTCGAAAATCATGACTACTATGTATGTTAATTTGCTAAAAGAAAATCCTCTGAACTATCATACATAAAATCATTTTATAGGACTTGCTGAGATTTTATCTTATAAAATGTTATAAACTAACTTTAGTTCTGGAGAATATAAAAGGTTTTGAAAGATTCTAAATCACACGACTAGGGATGAATCTATATGGAGCACCTTAGTGTTATGGTATTGAATATTTGATCGAAAGCCTGATTCAATCTTTCTTGTACCTGTTCTGGTGTCGAGGCAACTAGCTGGCTATTGGTTTAGATCCGTGTACAGATCATAGGTAAGTGAACCCCTAGATGTGTACAGACTGAATAAAGTAGGGAGGATCACGGGGTTAGGTCATTGGTTATTCCCATAGGGAAATTAAGATGGAGAAAGCTAATCTTGGGATCATGATAGACCTCAAAGAAAGCAAGTTAGGCGGGAGTGCCCCGTGGTGAAAGACCAAGCCCCCTTTTGGCCACTAGCGTAGATTGTGCACAATGCGGTATCCCGTGTACCGAGAGAAATGGTTCCCCTGGTGTGAAAAAGGGAACCCTTAGTAACATGACCAAGTTGGGAATTTCGGCTCAAACTTGGGGTTCACACTTGTTCCTTCCTCTTTTATTTCTCTCTCTTCTTTTCTTCGTATCCCCACCCGGTTACTTGTGGTTTTTAGAATACTTAGTCAAGCTTCTTATTATTTGACTTGCAGCTTTGCAGTTGTACCTTACTGGATTGGTTGTACTTAGTTTCGTATAAAACTATCTAATGTAGTTCTTCAAAAATTTATTATATTATTGTACTTGATTTTAGGTAGTCGTGAGTTTCTTAGGTTGGTACTACTCACTGAGTTTATTTTATAAACTCATCTTTGGAAATATTATTTTTTTTTCAAGACCACAGTAGTAGGACTAAACTTTGGAGGAGTCACTTATCGAGAGGCTACTCGCCGCTTAGAGTGGTAGCGCTTTAGTAGTTATGTTATCAGTTATTGTAATAATATACTTGGATATTGTAATAATTATAATATAAATTATGGTTGTGGTATTAGTTAGATAGAGACTCTGATGAATGCTATGCAGGGCTCCTAGACCTCCCTTCGATTATAAAATTTTAAATATGGAAAGTTGGAAATACCATTTGCAACATTGAGGAAGGTGCACACCCATATCTAGTATGGAATTGAATCCATGTTGACCATTGGTTCCTCCATGAGGACCTCAGCAACCGAATGATACTTCCTTGGAAGTTCAATTCCTTAGAATAGATTATTGTTACCCCCCTTGAGTTTTCCTGAGCGGACTCACCACTCTAAGATCTTTAAACCCTTAATTTCACCTAACCTCTCACCCCCAATCTTGGGCGTAGATTTATGCTCTCTTGAGATCGGGGCATAACATCACCGGATGTTGTCGATGCTCTTCTTTCAAACGAGTTATGGATGAAGGGGGCAAGTGAAAGTTCATAGAATGTTCGATAGGGGTGGATGAGAGTGCAAGAAATAAGAAGTTTCAGTGTTGGATGTGGGTTTTGAATCCAAAACTCTCACTCAATTGGAGGAGCTTCATGTCTCTAACTACACAATTCACTTAACCAGTTGTGAAACAATTGAGATATTTTTATATTAAATATCAGGGTGTCTGAATAAGATTGGCTCTAAAGTTATGAGTGTAAAAGATTTTCAAGGTTGCGCAAGGATAATTTGACTTTCGATTCAGGAGTGGAGTGTTGGTGGTGGTGCGGTTTTGAGGGACAGGCTGTAAAATCTTAAGAGAAGCTTTATAATGATGTGAGTTGTACTTTCTCCATTTTCTAATAAACTGGTTAGAGGCCATGCCTAACCCTCCTCATCTAGAGGGTTCTTAAATAGAAAAAAACGGAACAGCGGTGGCATCTATCAACGGCTATCTCGCCCCGACATCCGTGGGGAATAGAATACTGGCACTTGTCGATCAAGTGCCCACCAGCACCGGCATCTGTCAACGGCGATGGCTCCGACCTCACCGAGGCACAGAATTCAAGCACCGCTTGAGTCCTCACCAGCGTCGGCATCACTCAATGGGGAGGATGACAAGGACGACGGGTATCACACTCCGACGTCGCCGAGGCACAGGATTCTGACACCTCCCCGGACCATGCCCGCACCCATGAAGCCGGCAGCGATTGCTGTACCCCAGGAGGAAGGGCGAGGGCGATGAAGTTTCCCCTCCGAGGACGAAGAAGGACTAGTTAGATGAGGGGTCCACTGCTGATTGACGCATCATCAGCATTTGAAGCATGTTGCTCCGACCATGGTCTTCAGTTTCACGTATCGGGAGTGGGTGAGCCAACGATCTTTGCTCTACTTAGCGGAACCGAGCCGAGCCGGGCCGAACCAAGCCAAGCCAAGCCAAGAGAAACCGGGTTGAGCCGAACCAGACCGGGCCGAACCGAAGCGAAGCGGGCCGAGCCGAACCGGACCGAGTCGAGTCGAACCGAACCAAGCCGAGCCGAGCCGAACCACACCGGACCAAGCCGATCGACATCACTCAATGGCGATGGCTGAGCCGAACCGGTCCGAACCGAGCCGAGCCGAGCCGAACCGGACCGGACCATGCTTCCCAGGACCATGCCCGCACCCATGAAGCTAGCACGATTGCTGTACCCATGGGCGGATCTAATAGTTGGCTCGACCGGGCTATAGTCCGGTCGAGTTTTGAGAAAAACTAGCCCATATTATTAAGTATATGTCTCGGCCCTCCTCAACCAAACTCTCAGCCCACATCAACCCAGCGAGACCCTTGGTCCCTCGCGATACGTACGTGAATTGCTATCGCGTTTGAGTCCTCACAAAACGTGAATCGCCGCCAAAAACACTTAACCCCTCTATAGTTTACTTTGTTCCAAAACGCTCCCTAAAGTTTGAAATGTTAGCACAATACTCCTCTTGTTAACTACTTAATTTTTCTCATTTTGTAATTTTTATTTGACTTCAATGGGGCAAAATATAATTTTTTAATTATAGGGGGGTTAAATGTTTTTGAGCTAAAATTCAGAAGAATAAAGTATAATTAATTATTTTTTATATTAATAGAATTTCTAGTACAGTCGATCGTTTAAAATATTTTGCTTAATATTTCTTTATAAAAAAAAACTAGTTTAGTTTTAGCCCAGCCCAAAAAAAAATTCTTGCTACGCCCCTGGCTGTACCCTAGAAGGAAGGGCACGGGCGACGCCCAGGTGGTGCTTGTCCCGAATCTTGATGAAGCTTTCCGTCCGAGGACCCGAGGACGAAGAAAGACGACTAGATGAGGGACCCACTGCTGATTGCAACATCCACGAATTGGGCCCTTCACACATTGTTCCGTTACCACCAGCTAGCATGGGATTTGCAAACCCTCCCTTGTCTGGTTTTTTGTATCTAGGTACATGCTTTCACCATGAGGCTGGGGGAGCTACAATGGGGAAATGAAAATCCCACAAAAGATGTGATTTCCTGCCCCAGGAAACAAAGCAAAGTGGTTATGGAGGTTGATTTTTTTTTTTTTTCATAGGGTGTGGGGACCGCCCCTTAGGAGGTGCCACTTGCCAACGCTACAAAGAAGCCCGCCTCCCAGCAGAACTACAAATCTACGCCACTCAGACGAAGCCATTGCCGTCACACCGACAGACTAGGAGGTACAAGATACAACCATCACCGCAAAACAAACGCCACCACGGGGGAGGGGGGGGGGGGGAGGCCCATCGGCTCCAGGGAATGCCATCACCAGCGGAGGGGCAATAGAAGAATTTGGGAATGCCGACGAACCCTGAGTTGCCGTTGATCCAGCCTTCTCCGCCACGCATCACCGGGAGCCGCTCTGCTCCGCCACACAGAGGATGGGGATCACGAGACCACGCTAGAACAACTGCCATTGGCGGGCCGGGATCCGGATCTGCCACTTCCAAAGCAGATCGGCAAGATGGACACGATCCTGAGGCGACGAGGCCTGGCCTCGGTTGACAGAACGAGCAAAGGAGCGGCACCGACCCCTCAGATCCTATCTAAAAAATGCCACCGTCGGGGACTCCTATCTATAAGGGAAGGGGGACCCAGATCCAACCCCTGAGCAGCATCGTCCGACACCCTGGACTCACCACGACGTCCGAGGAGACCAAGAGAGGCAAACCGAAACCCTAGATTTGGAGGAAAGGGGAGAGAAGGTGCTTTAGAGATTGTCAACACACACTGAAGTCTCCAGGTTTTATTTCAAGATTATAAAGCATTGGGACCCTATTGGAAAGCAAGCCACTACTCATGAAATAGACCGAACCGGGGTTGCAGCACAAACCAGCAGGCTATATAGCACCCGTGACCGATTCCTTACCCTGTAGATCCACCAACTGCTGCTCATCGTGCTTGGACTTCAGCTCCCTCTCCGATCCTGACCCCGACCCCGACCCCGACCCCGTAGCCGTGGTTGCTCTCTCATCCAACCAGGCGGTGATATCGGCGAAGACGAGATTGATGCTCTCCGGGGGCTCACCGGAGGTGAGCGCATGCCACATCCCGGGGTACAGCTTGAAAGCCTTGTCCCTACTGGACGCCGACTCGTAGAGCAACCTGCTGGTTGATGGGTCGGTAATGACGTCATCGCCACCTTGAACTATCAATAATGGAAACGAGACCTGTGAGAGAAAAAAAAACAAACTCACAATCCTGTAGGCCGCATTTCCAAAGAAATCCGAAAGCTGAAACAAGTTTTGTTTGGACGGAAAACTTATCAGTACTACCTTGTAATATTTTTTTCAAACACACGAGATATTGTCCGCTTTATCCATTCTTGCACGAGGCTTCCTAGGGGACACCCATACTAGTACTACTCTCGAGAACGCTTAACTACGGATTTCTTACGATATCTGTATCGGCGCATAGTTTTAAAGCACATCTTCTATGTTTGAGAGGAGAAATTGTATAAGTAGCTCAAATTATCTTTCTCTCCACGCAATATAGGGCTAACTTGTCGCCTTAGACACCTCAGCTCAGTTCACATGACCACATCCATCTTGGCATCACTGTCTCAGAAATCTTTACTATTGGTTATTGGATTTTGATTGTCACATACCTCATTTCTGAAGTTCCTAAGTAATCATAACCATTGGATGAGACCATGGTTACACCCTTTTTCAACAATTCTATTCAGTCACCCAATTTTCCACTCGGATCAGGCCATCTAACATGGCACCTAATCACAGTAGCCCATGTGCCTGGTAGTTGTAGCTGAGTGTGATTCACTAATTGGAGCTGAGTGCAACGAACGGCTGTGGTCAGGTGTCACATCAGGATGGCCCAATTGGAAAATAGGGTGGCTGAAAAACATTTCCCACCTCAGAAGGATGATGAAGCTCACTCACCCCGACTTTACACTCATCAAACGGTTGTGATTACAATGTGTACTACTGAACATATGGCTAATGTTGATTTGTTTCTATGTGTCATAATTTTTCCCGCACATATGATAATTGAATTCATATCAATTACTGTGAAATTCATGTTGCCCTACAATACTAAAAGACCACATTTTCTTGCTAAATATTTGAGTGCATATTCCTCAAAGTATGTACTCGTCAAAATCAACTACATATTCCTCAAAATAAAACAAATTTCAACTGATATTATTTAATTAAGTACATAGTATTTACTAAAAGTTAAAATAAAAGTATCACATGTATGATACTAGGGTGAAACCTAGACCGCCACCTACAATACTAAAATTAAACCATCACGAACCGAGTTGCACACCTAGGTCTCCCTACCTTATTTCTGCCATTTTAGATTTCTTGGCATTGCCCCTCTTCTACCAAGTTGCCTTGACAAGGTTTTCAACTCTAAACATAAAGGTTTCACACCAGGAGAGGAGAGAGAGAGAGAGAGAGAGAGAGAGAGAGAGAGAGAGAGAGAGAGAGAGAGAGACCTCGAGAGAGAGAGAGAGAGAGAGAGAGAGACCTCGTGTAGCTTCTTCTCGATGTCTAAGCTGGCCATAAGAAGCTCATGGCCGGTCTTCAAGCGAGGCCTTCCCTTGTAGCAATAGGGATTAGACCTAACCTGCCAAATGCAAAAAAAAAAAGGGGGGGGGGGGGGGAGGATTTGACATAAGTCCTTTTTTAGATATGACTCTTAGTTGCAGGACACTTTAATTTCGATATAAAGCAAGTCCCTCTCGAAACATCATGCACTGCAACAAGTACTGCACCTTTCTTTTACCCCCTCAATAATAAAACTGCCCCTCTAGCAAAGAGTATACTTCATCTTCAGAAAGAGTACACATTTGCCGGTTGACATAGTGCATGTAGCGGTTGCTACAGTGATTTCTGAACCCGATCAGTGTACTCTTTTCTGAAGATAAATGTATACGAACTATTGCTACAAAATTACTGTAGCAGTGAAATCACTGTAGCAACCCAGCGAATGTATACTCTTTCTGAAGACGAATGTATAATATTGTTATAGTGATTTCACTGTAGTAGCTACAGTGAAATCATTGTAGCAACACGGCAAATAGATACTCTTTCTGAAGACAAATGTATACTCTTTCCGAAGGGGAATATATATATATATATATATATATATTCTTGCTATGATGATTTCATTGTAGCAGCTATAGTGAAATCACTGTAGCAACCCAGCGAATAGATACTCTTTTTAAGACGAATAAATATTATTGCTATAGTGATTTCACTCTATTAACTACAGTGAAATCATTTTAGCAACTAGGCGAATGTATACTCTTTCTGAAGACAAAAGTATATTGTGTCAACCAAGGCATTCTCGAGTTTATTTTAGTACAAATGTCACAAACGGTTTCTTTAATCTCTTTAGTGAGTGAAATGGAATATCCAATCAGACAACCATGAAATATAGAGACCTCAGTTAATATAGTAAATTATGGTGTCACTGATATTATTGCAAAATAGTTAGGGACTTATACCTAATTAGCCTGAAAAAAAAATTCGTAAAATATAAATGAGTATAAATCCTTTTTTTTTTGGTCACTCTCCTACCCACCAACTAGTCTTCGTAAGGATCTTGTCATAGACCAAGAAGGTTAGATGTGAGGTTGACGGTTATCTAAAATTTGACTCAAACCTATTAATCATCACCATCTTTACTGGGCCAATGTATTATAAATAGGGAAATTTTATTCATACCCCAAAAATCAGTAATTGTCCTCCCGGCTCCCATTGGTTTCTCAATAACTTTCTCCGAATTTTCTAAATATCTATTATACCCTTATCTTGTACTCCACATACAAACTAAAACCTAACTTATATATAGAACCCTTTGAATGCCTATTTGAAAAGAAAACGGTGGCGGTGGCTATGGCGTCATCGATAACAACAACGGCAACAGGGCTCGACAAACCCAACCCCAATTCTCCCAACCAGATTCCTCCATAGGAGATCTAACACCTCTACCAATGGGGAAAGAAGAGGAGTTGGCACCCTCGCCGGATGTATTTAAGAGGGGGGTGTATTCACGAGGGTGTACAATTGGGGTATATTCAAAAGGGTGGGTGTTTAATTGGCGGTATAATTAAAGTGGGACAAACTATTTAACTGGGGTGGGGTGTATTCAAGTGAGGTGTAAGGGTATTTTTGGTAAAGAAATGGGGTATGATAAAAGAAAACTGGGTGAGTTCAAGTTTGTTGAAAATGGGGGCTAATTACATATTTTTGGGGTACGAATAAAATTTCCCTATAAATAAGGGTAAATTACGCATAGACACCCTATAGCTTGACTGATTATCACTTTCACCTCTCAAGTTTAAAATCCTACAAATACCCGCCTTTAGAAAATAGAAAATACAGGGGGGGGGGGGGATTTGTATGGTTTTAAACATGAGGGGTGAAAGTGATAATCGGTCAAACTACATGGGTCTATGTATAATTTACTACCTTATAATAAGTAAATATAAATGAAACCAAGCAAAATTCATTTCTATTTTCTACACGTTTACCTCCTTTCTCTTTTCAGGGCACTTAATGGCTTTATCAATGATATCTTGTGTGGGGATTAACTTCCAAGTGGGGACGATGTCACACAACTTTCTCAACACCTTCACCACCACAGGGTGAGGCCTCATTCCTTCGGCAATCTGAGAGAGAGAGAGAGAGAGAGAGAGAGAGAGAGAGAGAGAGAGAGAGAGAGAGAGAGAGAGAGAGAGAGAGAGAGAGATCTAAATTTACAAATCTTTTCAATAAAGTACAAATTATTTAATTAAATACTACATCAAGGACAGTTAACCTTGCACATAGGAGCCACCAACACAGCACCATCCCAGTAGGCTGGCATCTTCCTGTGTAGCAGTAGGACCACAGCCCCTCCCATGGACTCCCCAAGTAGAAACCTCTGCCTCTTCATGTTCTCCTTCCTCTCTTTAATTTTTTTTAAAAAATATATACATTGAGCATCAATTTTATTAGGATTATTTATAATTAAATTAAAATTAATCTATAGAACATACCGCATATGCTCGAGAAATAGTAGGAACAATCGTCCACGAGGTCGTCGAAGCTCGGTATGTAGCCCTGCAGCCCAGAAGACCTCCCGTGGCCCTCGTAGTCCATTCCGTGTACCGCGAAACCAGCCGCGGCTAGCCGGGTCCCGGTGCCTAGATCGAATTATGCCACCGCCATCATCCATGGATCCTCCGATCACGAAACGTTTAGAAGTCGAACATACATTCGCCTACCTCTCATCGATACGCTGCACTCCATCGCGTATCCTATCGGGTTCGATCGACCGATGGAATCGAATAAAATGGATAAGAGGAGGCCAGATAGATCTAGTTTATGATTAGTAGGGGAGGTAGTATATCAGCACCATGGCATATAAAGATGAGAGCTTTTGGTTCTTGGTTTAGTGGCAGCCATCTACAAGTGAAGAGCTCCATTCCTCTCGAGTTGTGTGTGAATTCCTGAAACCACAGATTTCGAAGAAAACCACCACAGAAAAAATAATAATAATAATATAATAAAGGAATGGGGACCATGGTCCATCTCTCCACCGTACACGTCGGTCCTTACCTCTTCATATCTGATATTCTCATTGCCTTGAGCCTGCAAAATATAAGACAGAATGAGTGTATAAGACAGAATGAGTGTGAGTGTGTGTGTGTGTGAGAGAGAGAGAGAAAGAGAGAGAGAGAGAGAGTACCATGGAGAGTTGAGGAGTTGGAGTGGGGGATGGGTATGGAAGTAGAGAGAGAATTGAGAGAGATTTATTAAGTTAAGATGAGGGATTAGGAGTGGTGTGTGGGTGGCATTGAATTATGGAGGACTTAGTGAACGGTCCAAAACATGAGATCCTAAGTCTAAGGATAGACGACGAAAATACCCCTCAATTGGCTTCAAATTTTGATTTGCATGCCACTATTCGATCTCTAAACTAATCATAAAACCTAAACCTAGTCCTAAAACCTAAGATCTACAAGCCATGGGATGAACCCTAGACCTAATCCGAACCCTAAAATCTAAGATATACAAACCATAAGGTGAGCCTAAACCTAATCCTAAAACCTAAACCCTAAATCTAACCTAAAACCTAAGATCTTTATGCCATGGGGTGAACTCTAGACCTATCCTAAAACCTAAGCCCTAACCCTAGATCTAATCCTAAACCTAATCCGACCCCGCCGCCGCCTCTCGTATCAGCTGCTCGCCCCGCAATTGCCGCTCACCGCCACCGATGTCGACCCCGCTCGCCGTCTCGAGAGAGAACGGGAAAGGGAGAGAAGAGAGTGGGCAATTTCGAGTTTATGAAAGGGATTTGGAACCTCCCCTTAAAGGAATATTGTGAGTGTCATGTTCATTAATCCGATCTGTTCTATGGGACCTAACACCCATTTTCCCTTGAACTATTCTTGCCTATTAATTAGATGATGCGTATCCCGCTCTCACGTAGTAGCGTGGGGATCATTGATAATATTTACTCAAATGGGAAGTGAGACGACGGTTGGCAACTAATTTGACGCGGACCACCGATTAAAGGAAATCACTGATTAGATTTTCCTCAAATGCCAAGTAGTTAAAGGTGGTGTTGATCTAACAATCAAAAGAAATCAAACAACAGAAACAGAGAAATCTTTATTGAGAAAAAAAAAAGAAAAAGAAATGAGAATTTGAACTTCTATGCTAGATTCCAAAGCTTTGATCTCATAATGAAATGAATCAGTAATCTAAAGATTCTAAATTATACAATGTTGATTCAAAACCTGTACAAATACCAATCTAAAGCGTCCAATTTTGAAGTTATTCCGTGCACAAATACAGAACTGCAACGTCTCATTACTAATCCTAAAATAAAACGAAAACTCTAAGGCTGTGTTCTTTTTTCTGAGAATTGGAATTCCCAGAAAATGGGTCCATTCCCATAAGACCACCAAGTACCCTGGAACTTACAAATCTTACCCCATCTGATTTTGCACCCACCCCGATCAGTAGGCATCAGACGGCGTTGACAAGGTGCCACATCAGGATGTTCAGATCAAAGCCACCTACGCTGATGGGGGAACTGCACTCATCCAGACTTTCAGGCATCAGACGGGCTGCGAGTAGGATGTTCAATGTCCCAGCTCCATGTTGGGTTAGCGAGAGGAGAGCAATGTGATCCCGGTCTCCGTCTCCCTTTGCCTGCCGATCGAGGCTGAGTGTGATTCACTGGTTAGGGCTGGGTACAATGGGTGGCTGTGATAACACCATGTCAGGTTGGTGAAAAGTTGGAAAATAAGTTGGCGGAGTAGCTCGGTGCGATCGTGATGCTGAGAGTACCGTACATGATGGGTTATCAATCATTTTCCACATAACAGAGATGATTCTTCAGCATCGCAATATAAATGTTGGGCCATCATTTGATAGGTGCATCCAACCAACCAAACACTCATATTTCAAATTTGCTGAATAGTCGCCGACTTCGATGAATCTAATTTCAAAATTTTAAGGGTCCAAATATCATTCATAGTCTAACAAGCAGACCTGTAGAGACCACCAGCCCAACTATGCCTTGATGGCATACTTCCTCATCGGAAAGTACATCTCTCTCTTCTTCTCGCGTTCCGTCGTCAGCGATGCCTGCACGTCGTTGAAGAACGTTGCAATGATGCACCCAAAATAGAAGTTCAACAACAATGGATTATCATCGGAAAATTTAAATGGATTATCATCGGAAAATTTAAAAAAAAAACACGGAGTATACGAAGAACAGGTTATATATGACATCTTTTTTTTCGGCAAAATAATAAAATATATTCAGTGTTCTGATGATCATGAGTAAAGATTTGCATCAATTGTAGATATTGTTATAGGTCCTCAAATCTTGAATTAGGGTAATGTTTAGATCTAAGTATTAGATTAAGTAAACCTATAAAAAGAAGGGTTCCACTATGGTACCGAATTGGGAAATTTCGGTACCATACCAAACCCATCTCCAGCATCCATCTCATTTTCCATGCATCAAAGTGGTGGGAGCATTATTCTAGGGGACATGGGATGAACCCTAGGGGATGGTCCCTATGAATTTCGGTACGGTACCGAAGTCGGTACCATAAAATTTCCATAAATAAAAAAACCAGATAACCTTTACAGTCAAAAAGGGGGGGGGGGGGGGGGGGGGGGTATTTTTAGGATTTTTTTCTTCTTCTATCATGCTCAAATAAATGCAATAATCGATATTTAACGTGTAGGAATTTTCTTCGCACGCATAGTACCCTTGGCAATCGTAGTTGACGAAAGATCGTTCCACCTTCTTTTGCATATGTTCACTGAATCTCAATTACACCCGTCGGGTTCACTGACGAGCAAACACAATTTGCTTACTGTGTTGCAAATGAGAACAAAATTACGTGCCCTCATTCATTTATGTAGGCCCATCTGAAGTCAATTAAGATCAAGATTCTTGGTAATGTGGGTCTTGGTTATGATCAACTAGACAGCCTTGCCCTGGGCTCCTATTGACAGTGACTAATGTTGCAATGTGTGTTGTTTCCTGTTTTACCCTTGGATAGATGGGGTAAGCATCATCAAAAAATTACAAGACACGATATTATTTCGCCAAAATATTGTTCTAAAAACAAGATATTATGTCTTCAAACAAAGTAATGGGTTATGCTCGAGGCGATGGATGCTTATTTCGAGAGCTAGTCCAGGGGTCAACGAATGATGTCATCGAAAGAGAAATCAAAAGAAAAAGAAACTAAAAGACTGGAAAGTAAAGCTGTAACATCCACCCCAAACACATAAGATTTTGTCCACCTTCAAAAGTCCTATCCTCTCAGTATGTGTGACCTATCGGTGCCACTACATGTTGACAGGAGTCTATCTGAGGGAGCACGAGGCTCTGATACCATTTTGTAACATCCGCCCCAAACACACAAGATTTTGTCCGCTTTGCCCGTGCCCGCACGAGAACTTCCCAGGGGGTCACCTATCCTGGTACTACTCTCGCCCGAGTACGCTTAACTACGGAGTTCTTACGAATTCCGTAGCGTCACACGGTTTTAAAACGTGTCTTCTATGTTTGGGAGGGGAAATTATATAAGTAGTTCAGGATTTCCTTCTCTCCAGACGATGTGGGGCTAACTCATGGCCTTGTACACCTCATCTCACCTCACCTCATCCATCTTGACATTCTCGCGTCAGGAGTCTTGGCTCTTGGCTATTGGATCTTGGTCGTCACAATCCACCCCCCTTAGGGCTACACGTCCTCGTGTAGGGTTAGACCCCCCCCCATCTCGAGGAGAACCGGCTCTAATATTATTTTGTAACATCCGCCCCAAACACACAAGATATTGTCCGCTTTGCCCGTACCGACACGAGAACTTCCCAGGGGGTCACCCATCCTGGTACTACTCTCGCCCGAGCACGCTTAACTACGAAGTTCTTACGAATTCCGTAGCGACGCACGGTTTTAAAACGCGTCTTTTATGTTTAGGAGGGGAAATTATATAAGTAGCTCAGAATCTCCTTCTCTTTAGGCGATATGAGGCTAACTCATGGCCTTGTACACCTTACCTCACCTCACCTCATCCATCTTGGCATTCCCGCCTCAGGAGTCTTGGCTCTTGGATCTTGGTCATCACAAAAGCACCACTTCAAGAAAAACTTACTGCAATGGATCAACTCAATCAGCGGAAGCCTGCTAGCATCTAACAAATGATTTCCTCCAGAGTAAAATAAGCGGGTTTTTTTTTTCTCTTCTGGATGCTACTCTGAAAAAGTAGTTATGGTGTTGTTATCATATCAAATCCTTAGATCAATGCTGGCCCTAAACAATATCTATTATCCAACCCATCTTGATGTTTCAATTGTCAATTCTTTCCTATATCACCACCTACCATTCAATATTTTGTTTGATTCCCTAATAATAATTGGTTATTTCCCCTTTTCTTTTCTTTTTCTTTGGCTTTACGGATCAAGTGTTGGTGTGGGTGAGTGCCACGGCTGCGGCGGGGACGGGGAGGGATACTGTTCTCTGGTTTTTAGGTGATTAATTTGTTGGGGACGGACAATGTAAAAGTAAATCTTCTTAAACCAAGACAAACATATTATAAATAGCTTCGATTAGTCTTTCACCCCTTTACCCAAGTCAAACAAACGATTTGCACGTCAGTATCACTACAGACCTCCACCATAGTTTCCACTAGCTTCGCACCGCTCGGACATAGTTCATCATCTTTCGGGTCCCGACATGCATGCTCCCACTCGAACCCTTCACAGAAGATCGGAGTTGACCGACAGTGCACCCGCATGGAGGATCTTGCCCATCAGCTTCCTTGTGCCTTCCGGGTTTCCACGTCCGTCGGTTCACTCTCATATAGAAGCATGTGAACTATAAACAATGTGGGATTGACCCACACTCGAATACTTCCGCACAACAAATCTACCAAAGACGATCACAATATGGGATTCTAGGGGTCTGTCTGACCAGCCCAATCCAAACTCGACTCGAACAATGGACAACCATGGACAAAGCTAGTCAAAAACTGGACAAAAAAAGATCAACTCGAGTTCAATCTAGATTGGTTTGGGCACCAGTCTTACCCAACCCGAGTAACCCGAGTCAAAAATTGGCTGCCTAGGGCCCCCAATTTCAAAACATCGTCTAGGACTGAACGATAATTTTGTTGAATACACAGATATATTGCTAACATAGATTATGCATCACTTGAGTTATTAAAGTTTGAAGACATAATTCAAAAAAGATTCAACCTAGATCTAACTTAGTATGCTTTATTTTCAATCAAATGGTTTTGATTTCTTAATTTTGTTATTTTTTTTCCCATTTACATATGTTTCACAAGCATTTCTAATTGGGTAATCCGCCCATCCCAACCCTTTTTTTGCAAATTGAACACCTGAAGAACCCGAGCAACCCGAACGGGCAAGCACGGGTTGGGCTTTCACAGGTTCCACGGGCAAAACAAGTTAAGGTGTGTGTAGGTCGGGTTGGGCATGGGCAGACCCTTCAACCCGCCCAAATCCCACTCCTATGTGTATCATAATTTAGGTGGCTCCCATTTTGTCTAGCTAGGATTAGATAATTATGAAGAAATACAATTAGATAATTATGATGAAAGAATGTGAAGGCCAGCCTCCTATGTAGATGTAACATCCGCCTCAAACACACAAGATATTGTCCGCTTTGTCCTTGCCCGCACGAGAACTTCCCAGAAATGTCGTCCATCCTAGTACTGCTCTCGCCTGAGCACGCTAAACTACGGAGTTCTTACGAAATCCGTAGCGGCACACGGTTTTAAAATGCGTCTTCTATGTTTGGGAGGGGAAATTATATAAATAGCTCAGGATCTCTTTCTCTCCAGGCGATGTGGGGCTAACTCGTGACCTTGTACACCTCACCTCATCCATCTTGGCATCACAGCCTCAGAAGTCTTGGCTCTTGGCTATTGGATCTTGGTCGTCACAATCCACCCCCTTTAGGCTACACGTACTCGTGTAGCGTCAGACCCCCCCCATTGCGAGGAGAACCGGCTCTGATACCATTTTGTAACATCCACCCCAAACACACAAGATATTTCTGCTTTATCCGTGCCCACATGAGAACTTCCCAGGGAGGTCACCCATCCTAGTACTGCTCTCGCCCGAGCACGCTTAACTACGGAGTTCGTACGAAATCTGTAGCGGCACATGGTTTTAAATCGCGTCTTCTATATTTGGGAGGAAAAATTATATAAGTAACTCAGGATCTCCTTCTCTCCAGGCGATGTGGGGCAAACTCGTGACCTTGTACACTTTATCTCACCTCACCTCATCCATCTTGGCATCCGAGCCTCAGAAGTCTTGGTTATTGGCTATTGGCTATTGGATCTTGGTCGTCACCGTAGACTTGGGTAAGATTAGAATGTTTCCGATTCTTGGATTTATGCATAAATGGACTAGGTTATCTATGGAAGGGAATATTCAGATTTAGACTTGAGTAAGGGTGTAAAACAACTAGAGCCTAAAATACCTCGGGGCCTAGAGATGCCAAGCCCGGATGGGCCCATCGGGATCATCGGGCCGGGCTGTGCCGGGACAAGGGTCTGAGCCCAGACCTGGCCCGTGTATATATGTATTTGGAATTTTAGGTTGAGTCGGATTTGGGCTAAAAATGGTGTATTTTATTAAAAAAAATACATGTACACAGTATTATCGTAGGTTTGAACTTTGAACACTCAAACCTCAAACAGTTTAAAGATCACCTTGAGCATTGCACTATACTTTTTATTGGTCAATGTATACAGCCTATCTATACATAACAAATGTACAGTATTTGAATCGGGCTTCCTTTTAGGCCGGGACGAGCTGCGAGCCTAGGGTGGTAACCCAAGCCCGGAACATAATATGTTAGGGGCCAGGTTTGGGTAATTCACTTTCAGGTCAAGCTCGAGCCAGTGGGATTTTTTTCCACCTCTATACATGAGTGACATTCGAAACATTGAAATATTGATATCATTTGATGTTCAGTATAAAGGATCAACAATTACAAGGTTGAGAATTTTTCAAAGACCCAATATCTGTAAGTCGATAGTTGGTCCAATTAGATCTAGGAATCTAATCACGCAAGATTGCAAACGAATACATCTTGGAGCAAATCCTCGGCCAAAGAAATAAAACTAACTACACCAGGAGGATAAAAGAAGGCAAAATTAAAAACTTTATATAAATAGTGCTAATATGTTTAACAAATAAAATGCATATCAATAACTTACAAGAGTAGAGAATTGGATATTTTACCTACCTAGTACCACATAGAACTTCGGGTAGGTTGCATTTCATCATCATTGCCTTGTGGAGATGACCGGATGGCGGCAATGTCAAATATTGGAAGAAATCATACACAAATGACTGATATTGAGGCTCCCTGTGCGAACTCCCAACGCTACCAATCGATGATTCTGGTTCCGACTGAGGATAATATGTTGGTGGATAGTGTGGTGGTGGATATCCAAATCCATAATAAGGTTGTTGTCACTGCCTTCTGGCTTCTCTAACTCGACTATCATGTGCATCCCCATTACCTCAATATAAACTCGTAGTAGGATTAATACGAATAAATTCAACACCGACATTCTCACCATCTTCGAAATCCAAACTATGTGAATCGTAGACACATGTTGATACAGGACACCTATGAATCGAGTAATAATGCTATGAGAAATAAGCCTATAGGATTAATGACCAACTCTTGAAAATATAATTTAATAGAATTATCACCTTGCTACTCGAAATTCAGAGAATAATGATTGTCTTGACTATGCTCGTGTTACATGCAGGTAGGGTTAAACGATTCGAGATTCCAAATCGGGTGGCGACCATTTGGGTGTTGAGAAACTCCTGTAGGCCTGGGCAGTCGCGACGGTCTAAAGCCAAAGCCGGCGAACCCGTGGAGGGTTTGAAACAATTTTATTTAGGCTCGAGAATGTAATGGTGAGGGATGGTTCATGTAATATTTAGGGTCTTATCCAAACCAGCAGTGTACTTAAATATGAAATAAATGATAATGCTAGATCTGTGTGTAATCAATCAATAGGTATGTGGATCCAAATGGGAAGTAAAAGGATCGATCAAACCAGGACGAGTGGACGACCGTCAAAGGCGTGGCAGAGGACAATCTTCCCGTTCTTGGATCTGGAGCGGGTACCACGCAGAGCGAGCACGAATGGGTTAGCGCGTCATGCACCCAAGATCATGGCAGATCGGGCCCAACAGCAGACTGGGCAACAGCTAGACCCCGGGCCTAGTCGGGCTATGGCCTAGCGGGCCTGCAGCCTGGTCGGACTGTGGCCTGGCGGGCCTGCAGCCTGGTCGGGCTGTAGTTTGGCTGGGCTGCGACCTGGTCGGGCTGTAGTTTGGCTGGGCTGCGACCTGGTCGGGCTGTGGCCTGGCTGGGCTACGGCCTGGGCGGGCTGTGGCCTAGCCGGGCTGTGGCCTGGCTAGGCTACGGCCTGGTCGGGCTGCGACCTGGCTGGGTGGCCAGAACAGCAGCAAGACGTGGGAGAGGGGGAAGAGGGGATCCTCTTGGTTGCAATCTCCAATGGGGACGTGGGAGATGGAGTGAGGGAGATGAGAGTGGGATACGGAGAGGGGAGAGATGAGAGGAGATGAGGAGAGGGGAAGGGGATGGGGATTTGTAACGGGGATTCCAATCCTTGGATCCGAGGTCCCTCACCTCTCACGAACGCTCCTTGGAGCCATGGCAATCATAGCCGTCATTGTAGAATTTTTTTTATTCATCAAAAGCTGCCCTCTAATGAGGGATCAAGCCATATAAATAGCATCCATCAATATCTTAATCCTAATGGGGAAATAAAAGTCCTAAATGCCCTTATACATGGGCTTACATGCCAAACAAAAAATGGCCCCAATAATAAGCATGAAAATGATATAATAAATAGCAAAGCGAAACCCGAATGATGCGGGCTAAGTGGTATAGCTGTCTCCAAGCCAAAATCCCCTAACGTGGGCTGTCATCTTCCTCCTACGGGTGTAGACGCGTGTCGGAGTGGGCCGAGTCGAACAAGTGTCCCCACCAACTCTCCCGGGGCGTGAAGAACTCGACTCCGTCAAGTAAGAGTCCTGGAGTGCTACAGCAAATCCGGGTCAAGTCTCTGTAGCTCCTCGCTGATGATCCATGTGGCATCGGAGTCTGGACGTCCTGTCCATCTGACCAAATACCTTTGAATGCTAATGTATGCGTGAAAAAAAGATACGGGTCGTCTTTATTGCGAACACACGAGATTACAAGAGTGGCCGGGACCCGGGTGGCTCGGGTGTGGCGAGTCCGGGTTACGGCGAGTGTTGATCAGGAGATTTGTGGGAGAGATCCTCTTGAGGGTCTCTTTGATCCGCGTCTCCACGTGGTGTTCGTGCGAGAGCTCTGAACGGGTTGCCCAAGACAAGGGTCTTTACAAGGTGAGGGCTTTTGAGAGGCTAAGGAATATCCGTTGTTTCTTTGATCCCTTTCGTGTTTCGCGCTTCCTCGGCTAGGGGGTCTTCAGCTTTGTTCCTCGGTCTTCGTGTCTTCCTAGCTCCTTGCTTGACCTCGGCGTCCTTGATTGTCGGTTCGCGGCGTCGATCGTGCTTTTGGCGTCAGCTTTGGCTTTGGCTTTCGGCTTTGGCGTGGCTCTGGCTTTTGCTTTGCTTTGGCGTTTGCGCTTGGACGTAGACGGGAGAGACTTGCGATGCTTTCGTTCTTCCGGACTTCGCATCGTATCGGCTAGAACGTGCGGTGCTTTTGCTTGAGACCGACGTAGTCGTTTGGCTTTGGCACTTGCGTTGCTTCGGCGCGGGCTTTACCGGGGCTTTTGCTTTGACTTCTTGCTTGGGCTTTGGCTTCAGCATCAACTCGGTCTTCTTCTCGAACGACGTGGGCTACTTCTTTAGTGCTTCGACGGTTTGGGTGTCGGCTGGACTTCTCTTCTTCTCCGGGCTTCTTTGGCGTGATCGGAGTCGAAGAATGCTTTTGAAGATAGTGGGGGTAGCATCGATCTTCGTGCGACGGTTGTAGCGCCGGCTTTGCTTCGAAGACGACGGGTGTAGCGACGCTTCAGGTAGTCGTCTCCAGGCTTTCTTCTTTGTGGATGGAGCAGACGTTTGTCGAAGGCGACGGGTTGATGACGCTTCGTTCCTCTTCTCCGGGCTTTGGAGCTTGATCGGAGTTGAGGGTTTGTTGGAGCCGACGGGGTAGATGACGCTTCGTTCCTCTTCTCCGGGCTTTGGAGCTTGATCGGAGTTGAGGGTTTGTTGGAGTCGACGGGGTAGTGCCGCTCCGAGCTTCTTCTCCGGCCTTTGCTTCTGGCGTCTTCGGAGTCAAAGGGTCTTCTTCTCCGGGCTTTCTTCTTCGTGCACGGAGTCGAAGTCTTGATCTTCTCGTGCAAGGGTCTTCACGTTGATGAGGGCTTTCAATGGACTAAGCCGGTCCCGAAGGGATAGTCTTACCCGTGCCTCGTGAAGCCTTGGGTCGATGAAGAAGCGTCTCCTCTTCGGCAGAGCTTCCTCGCTTCGTCTTCAATCTTCGACCCCTGGTGTCTTCCCCCTCCCCCTCTATTTATAGGCAAAGGAGGGAGGGGGGAGATATGGGAAGTTTTAATTTTAAATCCCTTAAATATCTCCCCCATAATTGCCAAGGATTTATTCATCCATTGATGAGGGGAATAAGTCTTTATTCGTTTTCCTTTTCTGGCAGGGCAATTATGGCTGAATTTTGCACGCGAGATCGATGGCGACCCGGCTCTTCTTCTTGTCCGTCGGATCGAGGGATCGGCGCAGATCCACGTGTGCGTAGATGTCATGCGCAACCTTCCCCCGCGCATGGCGGTAGTTCTTTCCTTTTCTTTCTTTTCTTTCCTTTTCATTTCTTTCCTTTTCTTTTCTTTCCTTTCTTTTCTTTTTCCTTTGCAAGGCCGGCCGGCCCCCATGGGGTTCGGATCCCTACTAGGGGCCGGCCCCCGTGGGGTTCGGGTCCCTAGTAGGGGCCGGCCGGGTGGGCCCCACTTGAGGGTGGGCCCGCCCGGTTCCCTTGTCGGGTGCGAGTCGGGTCCGGGTCCGGGTCCGCGTCGATGCGTGCTAGTCGGGTCAGAGTCGGAGCGCGCGTCGGGTTTGTATCCGCGTAGGTGCACGCAAATCGGGTTCGGGTTAGACAAAATTCGTGTGTCTACAGCCACCATCGCTGGTAGAGATTACCTGCTCATCTAAGATTTGATCAATCCTTTCGTGGTGAGGCTGCAAGACAGGTGGTGGTAAACCAATGGGCACAGGGTCGGGTAGAGGCTCTGGGTCATGGATAGGTTCTAGGAAAGGGTCATCAGGGAACACTGCTGGACCTCTGTAGGTTACCAAGTCTTCAACGTTAAACATCGAGCTGATTCCATAATCCGTTGGAAGGTCCACAATGTAAGCATTCGGCCCTACCTTTTTCAGAATCCGGAATGGCCCGGCACTACGAGCATGCACCTTCTTCAAGGCTCCCGGTGGGAACCTCTCAAGGCGAACCCTAATCATGGCATAATCACCTTCTAGGAATTCTTTGTAGTGACGGTGTGCGTCTGCTAACGCCTTATATTTTCAATTATTAATATCAATTTTTTGGCTTATTTCTTTATGCAA
This sequence comes from Chamaelirium japonicum, assembly GCA_947650365.1. Lineage (NCBI taxonomy): Eukaryota > Viridiplantae > Streptophyta > Magnoliopsida > Liliales > Melanthiaceae > Chamaelirium > Chamaelirium japonicum. Next base: position 53,905,592 of record OX393551.1, on the reverse strand, counting down.
CTCATGAACATGTTGTGCAAACATGTGCAAATGCATCGGCAGACTCAGACACCCTAACATGAGAAGGTACAGGAAGGAGATCAATTGGTTTATTAGGATGAAATCCATTGACAACTTCAAACGGGCTCATACCAGTCGTCCTATTAACCGAATTGTTAAATGCAAATTTCGCAGTAAGAAGGATTAAATCTCAATTCTTTGTATGATCCCCAACTAAACACCTTAAGAGATTCCCTAGGCTCCGATTAACTACTTGTTCGACTCGGCCCATCCTGACACGCGTCTACACCCGTAGGAGGAGGACAGCCCACGCTAGGAGCCTTTGGCTTGGAGACAGCTGGACCACTTAGCCCGCATCATTTGGGCCTCGCTTTGCTATTTATTATATCATTTTCGTACTCATTATTGGACTCATTTTCTGTTTGGCATGTAAGCCCATGTATGAGGGCATTTAGGACTTTTATTTCTCCATTAGGGTTAGGGTATTGATGGATGCTATTTATATGGCTTGATCCCGCATTAGAGGGCAACTTTTGATGAATAAAAAAAATTCTGCAATGACGGCTATGGCTGCCATTGCTCCAAGGAGCGTTCGTGAGAGGTGAGGGACCTCGGATCCAAGGATCAGAATCCCCTTTACAAATCCCCATCCCCTTCCCTTCTCCTCATCTCCTCTCCCCTCTCTGTATCCCACTCTCATCTCCCTCACTCCATCTCCCACGTCCCCATTGGAGATCGCAACCAAGAGGATCCCCTCTCGCATGTCTTGCTGCTGCTCCGGCCGCCCAGCCTTCTACTTTCCTATAATCTATGTATGGTACAACGTCAAATAGGACTTTTGTCATCTTTATCTCTTTCCATTAATGGATTGTTTGGTTGGGAGGAGTTGCAGCTGCAAGAGATCCAAATCATGTGTTTTGGCCAACCCACACTGTTTGGTTGTGTGAGTTGTAACTCCATGCAACCAAACAAATATAAATTTTTGGGATGAGTTCCAACCACACCGGGAGAAATTTTTCACCCTAAAAAACTGTGTATAAACTTATGCGGTTAATGTGCTAGGGTCGAAAAAACAGAGAGGGTACCTAACATTATTATCATAATTCAGGTAAGGAAACTGCACTAATCACCACACCACAATAGACTACTATTTAAGAGGCTTCAAGGAAAATAACTAGCTAGGGACCATGGTTACCTTCTATCGCTCCATCATATGCCTATGGGTCTTGAGCAACTAGCATGTATGCTCTACCCTGAGTCTGATTGTCTCCTTCGCCCTGACGGAAAAAATGCCTCTAGTGCAATGGTTAGGGTTGGGGAGGACGTTGCTAAGGCCTCTGCTGCTGAACCGGAGGAGCCGGCAGAGCAGGCCTAAAGGGAGGAGCTGGCAGAAGAGATTGTTGCTGAGCTAGAAGGGGACAATTCCTCCTAAAGTGATTGAGAGAACCACATTGGAAGCAACTACGCCCCTGAGGTGGAGGACCACGGGTAGGCTGGAACTGGCGATATTGGGGTCGTGCCTCTCCAGTCCATGGCTTCTTCTGGGATGGATATCCTCCTCGATTGTTGTTTCCCTGCTTCTCCATAACCTTATGGGATTCATCCTGCTCCTGCTCCACAGCTAGTGCGCAAGCAACCACCTCCTCATAGCTTTTGCCCCAAGAAGGTTGCTACCTTCCTTCGGATTCCAGGCTTTAGACCATGCTCAAAGCGCATGGCCATCCTGGCATTTGTCACCACCTGGTGCTGAGCATAGCGAGCAAGCTCTGAAAACTTGGCCTCATACTCTACAACAGTACGCTTCCCCTGGTATAGCGTTAGGAATTCCTCCATCTTGTTGTGGATGGTTAACGAGAAGAACTTCCTATGGAAGATATCATCAAACTCCACCTAGGTGATGGCTTCGTGATCAGTATCCCTCGAACGCTTCACGGACTGTCACCAAAAGTCCGCTTCTGCCTCAAACTGATATGAGGCATGGGTGACTCGACATTCACCAGTCACCTCCAGAGCGTCCAACACATTCTTTATCTACTGAAACCATCGATCGACCTCCAAAGGGTTTGGCTCATCCTTGAAGGTTGGAAGTCCCATCACCTTAAATTCCTTAAGTAGCTTCCCTTGTCGGTCACCCTCAGCCTGCTGACGAGCTTGGGCTTGGGCAAGGGCAGCCTAAGCTAAGTCAGTCTGTTGCTGAGCCGCATGTTGCTGCTGAGTCACTATAGTATGTTGTTGCTGAATCATTGTAGACATCAATTGAAGCATCACCATCTCCATCATCGTCATTGTGTCGTTATGCTCAGAGGACGAACTAGCTCTGTTACAAGTATTGCTCCTAGTACCTACTATCTGCAATACAACCCTATTAGAATATTATTCCTAAACATATACCCCTATTCTATAGTTATAATCCTTAGAATCATATCCCTAGGTTCTGATACCAACTCACGCCCCATAAATCTGGTAGAGTCCCGGTAGCCAGATTTGGGGGTGAGAAGAGGAAGAGATTTAAGTCAAGTGAACTGGTGATTGGATCAAGGTTCTCATAGCCTCTAAACTATATTCTCACGTCTTATTGAGGTACAACTCGAGCCTCCGACAGCGAGCTAAAGACCTCACCCACTCACCCGGCTTTTGGGTATAAAAGAATAAAAACTGGTGTTCCTATCTATAGGACGTTAGTTTTAGTCTTTTAAATACTTATCATTAGGGCTGGGATTTGGTCCGGACGAACCCGAGCAACCCGACCAAATTTTGAATTTGGATAATCACGGGCAACAATATTTGAGAATTTGGACGGGCATAGATAAATTTTTTTTGCCAGAATTTGAATTTGGGCTGGTCACCCATATGACCAACCCGAGCAACCCGAAGAACCCGATATATATATATATATATATATATATATATATATATATATATGGGCAGGGATACTCTTACTAATGGAATCTTACTAATGAAAGTTATAAATTGCCTTTTACCTAACCTAGAGGTTTCAGAATTTGATGAAACTTGGTGGGGATGCTCTCTATGACAAGTTGATCATCCTCACAAAAAATCATCAAATTCTATAACCTCTAGGGGCATCACATGTTAGAAGCTTTATCGACCGTTCATTTTAACCGTTAATTTGAACAACATTTTTGATGATCCTAGAGGTTATAGAATTTGATGATTTTTTGTGAGGATGATCAACTTGCTATAGAGAGCATCCCCACCAAATTTTAAATTCTGAAACCTCTAGGTAGGTAAAATGCGATTTGTAACTTTCATTAGTAAGATTCCATTAGTAAGAGTATCCCTCCCCTATATATATATATATATATATATATATATATATATATATAGGGGGCTGTTACGTTGAGCTGTGAGCTGTGATAGGAGAAAATGAGCTGCGGGTATTTTGACCCCCCTAGAAGTTTTGGAATTTGATGAAAGTTGGTAAAGGTGTTTTCTAGGGTAAGATTATCATCCTCACCGATTTTCATCAAATTCCAAAACTTCTAGGGGGGTCAAATGGTCGAAGCAAAATCTGCAGATTTTAACGATGACTACGGACGACAGATTTTGCTTCGACCATTTGACCCCCCTAGAAGTTTTGGAATTTGATAAAAATTGGTGAGGATGATCATCTTACCCTAGACAACACCCTCACCAAAGTTTATCAAATTCCAAAACTCCTAGGGGGTCAAAATACCTGCAACTCACTTTCTAAACCGGCAGCTCACAGCTCACTGTAACATTCCTCTCTCTCTCTCTCTCTCTCTCTCTATATATATATATATATATATATATATATATATATATATATATATATATATATATAAATATAAAGAAAGAGGGATTAAGAGGATTGCACATGTTCTATACAATCAAGTTAAACTTGTAATATTTTTCATTGCACGGTTGGCACCAAATTTTTTTTTGCTCAAGTAAGAGGAAACTCCATATTGATTGGTGTAAATTTTAGATCGGACATATCTCTACTTTTTAGTGAACGGTCTGGACGAACTCGAGCAACCCGAGAAACCCGATGAACTTCCATGGTCCAAACACGGGCAAACCCTCTACAAGTTCCCCGAGCAACTCGCGCAATTTGGGCAAATGCAATGTAACTTGGTCCAAACACGGTCAGACCTCCAAACCCGACCAACTCGACCATGTCCACCTTTACTTATCATTGACTAATTACTAGGGTTAATAAGGGCCCCGAGAAAAGGTCTACCAAGTGGATCCCTTATACAGCTGTATAATTGCACAAGTCTAATCCCAAAACTAACTAAATACTATTTCCAATAGCCCTTACATTATTCTAATAAAAAGTAATAGCGTACTGCCAAAAGAGAACATTGAAAGGAAACACCAAAAGAGAAATAATATGCTACTCCACTCCTCCTGAGCTTCTACTAGTGCCTCTAAATCTCCTGTCTTGAAAGAGAGTCTGCCCATGGGAATGGGCAGCCCCCAAAATAAATTGAAAGTTTTGCCGGCAAATGTTAGCTTTTAATAACTAGAAATGAATGTATTTTAATTCATATCACACTCAAAATTATCATTTCTAAACATAGTTTGAAGTTTTATATCCAAATCCAAATTGTACAATAAGTCAATAAAGGTATTAATAATCTACTCAAGTAATTAATTATTTTTTAGTCTAATGTGAAACCTGGTATTGTTTTATTTAACCTATCCCCTAATAGGCATTACTATTGGGCCTCTCTTTTGCATCAGAAGGTCGGCTAGCTCTATCCATGAATGGGATCCATTCATGCAACACTATCCAATTGGCCAAATGGTTTTTTCTGTCCGATGAAGCACTTCCGCCCAACTTGCTTTGCTTTGTGGACTACTGCGGCCCTAGGTCGGGGTTCGCTAAGTCAGGCCTCAAGAAGGGCAGTTACCTGGCTTTACTGAAACGCGTGTCCGTGACCTCAACCTACTTTTGGCTTTCAGCGCACACCCGTGGGAGCTGGTGCGATCTAAACTAATCCTAAATTAAGGCTTTAATTTGATCTAAATTATAACTCGCAAGTGCACGAATCGCTTTGTAGGAGCGGGACGTATTACGAGGTCGATCCCACAGGGATTGCTAATGAGGGAACTATCTAATCTAGAGTTATTAACTATTTAACCTAAATTACTTTAAAAGGTAGTTTAATGGGAGTTGATTGTTTTGAGATTAAAAACGAATTAATTAAAGAAAGAAAAACAAGCTAGTTACGGTAAGTCGAGTTTCAAGTGGAGAAGGTACTAAGGCATTCGAATCCACCTCGGTTATCCATATTACTAGGTTTATTCAGAATGATCTATGCAAACGAGTAGCATGCGGGAATACGATTCCCGTGCTCGACTCGAGGATGTGATCGTTAGGCTCTAAATATGATTTTCTAATATTGGATTCAATTCAAGCATATGTAATAAAACGAAGCATCACACATCTAGGTTAAGCACAACGGATCAAAGCACATGAGCAGAGCATCCGATGTCTGAGTTAAGCATGCAAGATCTGGGTTTTAATTATTCGATTAAAATAGGCCTAATTGCATGACGATCAATTATAGCGCTAACTACAAAACATACATGGCATGGATTGTGAGAGCAAATTGAATCATCAATTAATTAAGAATTGAATCGCATAAAACATTAAAGTGCATTGGCATAGATCACATAAAATAAACCTAAATAATATTTATAACCGGGGTTTCATCTAAGCCTTAGCAATATGTTTAGTTCATCATGAGTTGCATTACATCAAAAGTAAGGGAAGGGAAGAGCAAGATACAGATCATTCTCGGAATACGCTTTTGCTCTTCGTTGTCCTCCTCTCCGATCGATGCTCCTTCACTTCGACTCGGCTGCGGCACGGCTTCGATGGTACGGATGACGGATGACCAGTGGCGGAGCTAGGATTTTTTCATGGGGGGGGGGGGGGCACACAACAATTCAATAGTTGAATATATTTCATAAATATAAATTTTTTAATGGTTGGAATCCCAAACATTCATTTTCAATGACATCAACAAAACTAAAAAAAAACTTTTGAAGATATAAAAACTTAAAGTACATGGAATAAGATTGAAAAGTAACGTTTAATTAAAAAAAGTCAATTACAATTGTCCTCTACGAGTTTTCATAGTCTGGAAGCGGTTCATGATCACCTCATTACCAATTGTGTCAAATACATCTCTTTCAATATAGGTGACCAAGTTATCACTCATCCACTGGTCTCCCATTCGATTGCGTAATCAATTTTTCACAATTTTCATAGCAGAAAATGTCCTTTCTACAGTAGCTGTTGCAACTGGTAGGATTAATGCCAACTTAATAAGATAATAAACCAATGGATATAAAATATCCTTTTTTTTCTCGACCATTTTCTTAGCAAGACCTCCGATTCCTAATACTTCTGAAAACTCACTTGTAGAATGCATGTCCAAAATATAAGTCTCAAGCTGGTTGTCAAGTGTCATGATATCTATACTTGAAAAATCATCCGGATATAATCGAGCTAGCCGGATCAATTTTTCTTTATCAAATAAAGAGAATGAATCACTTAAATTAAGGCATGCCACACAAAGAAGCAACTCTGTATTTGACACAGTGAAGCGGCTGTTGAGCTCTTGAAGTTGCATATCAATGACATTATAGAATAATTCAGCACGATAATGATGTAGATTTGTCATTTCATGAGTTCTACGACGTGGACGACCTCGAACTACAAATATATCATCCATATTAAGAATGATAATATTGTGCTTTTCACAAAAAAGAAGATACTTCAGATAACAGAGAATCCCATCCATGATCTCTCATGATTTGTAGTCGCTGCTTTGATATTTTAACTAAGTTTATGGCATTCAGAATATCTTGTTCTTTTCGCTGTAACGATTGTGACAGTTCATTTGTAATTCCCAATATACTCTTCATCAGATGTAAACTGAATGCAAACTCAAAAGACTGAATTGTATCAAGTAGATTGCATGCTTCGGCTATTTGATCTGAATTTGAACCATCTTTCATGACGATTTCAAGCACATCAATCACAGAAGAGAACATAATAATTAAGTTGATCAATGAATTGTAATACGAACCCCAACGAGTATCACTGGCTCTCTTGAGACTTGTCTCCTGATTTAGACCTTGTCCACTTGAAAGTTCACCTTTATCAATAGCTTCAACAATTCTAGCAGCTTGCTTCTCTTGAAGAATATCTTGACGTTTGCAGGATGCTCCAACAACATTCATCACACTTGCAACTTGGTTGAAGAGTAATGCAACTTGAATATGATTTTTCGCAACAGCAACCAATGCCAATTGAAGTTGATGTGCAAAACAGTGGATATAGTATGCAGAATTATTATCATTCATGATGAGTGTTTTAAGGCCATTGAACTCACCTTGCATATTGCTAGCCCCATCATAACCTTGGCCACGCAATTTAGAGATACTTAATCCATGATTTGCTAGAAATGCTTCAATAGCTTTCTTAAGAGAGCAAGCACTAGTATCAGAAACATGTACGATGCCCATAAAACGTTCAATTACTTGTCCATATTTGTCCACATAACGAAAAGCAATAGCCATTTGCTCTTTGGAAGATATATCGCGAGATTCGTCTACCAAAATAGAAAAGAATGCATCTCCCAGATCATTAATAATAGCATTAGTAGTCTCAGTTGCAGCAGCATTTACAATATCTTTTTGAATATCAGGTGCCGTTAACTTGAGATTTTCTGGCGCATTTTGTAGCACGACGTTGTTAATATCTTCATTATGGTTAGCAAGAAACTGTAAAATTTCAAGAAAGTTTTCTTGATTCTTTGAATCCAAAGACTCATTATGACCACGAAATGTCAATCCTTGTCGTAAAAGAAAACGAACACAGTCAATCGACGCATTCAATCGGGCTCGATATTCTCTTTTTGCTTGATTTGATTGTTTTAAAATAACTGTTTGAACATGGTGCTTTTGGTTCATTAAATCTTCACATTTCTTTCAAGCTTGCATGTGGGCACTATTTGGACCTCCAATGTGAAGCTCAAATCTTTCTTTCTTTTTCCAGTTTGAGAATCCCTCAGCAATAAAAGAATCGCCGCCTAGCTCTCGATTATCTGGCCTAAAAAGATAGCAGCATAAGCAAAATGCAGCATCTTTTATCACGCTGTACTCCAACCAGACAGGATATTCATCAAACCAAGCAAAATTAAATCGTCGTAATTTTTCTTCGATCCTCTTCTGTGGAAAATTATGATCACGAGGTTGAAATGGACATTTTTAAAGATATGCTCTTCGAACTTGATCACGATCATTTGGATGATAATCTAAAATACGGATGCGTAGCCCAGGGTCCACGGGAAGTTCTGCCAAGTTAATCTCAACATGACTTTGTTTTGAAGATGATTGAATTATGTTGCGGTCATCATTGTCTTGAATAGAACTTGGCTCCGAAAGCGTTTTTCTTTTGAAAAACTTCTCCATAGCTGATAAAAATAAATTATAACTTATAATGCTAGTATATATTTTTACAACTATTCACAGGTTCACAGCAACTCATCAATTTGGCTTGGCAACACATTAAATTGTTAATAACATGTGAGTGTTACAAATTATACCTGGATGATGACAACGATAAGAATTCTCCGGCAAGACGACACAGGCGAAGTGGTGTATAATCCAAAAGAGGGTTGCGGTGCACTTTAGTAAGAATATACAGTGGAGAGCTGCAAAATAACCGGATAAAGAAGAAAACAATAAATAAAAATATCAGAGGATAAAAAAGATCAAGAGGCGAACAATTTAAACATGAATAACAAAATAAAACAAAAAGAGTGATAAAATGTATGACGAAGGATAGGCGATAGGGGTGTGCAGGATCTAAACCAAACCAACCAATTTTGATCGACTTCGACACTCAATGGATCGGATGATTCGGATTGGATTGGGTTTTTAAAAAACCGACATTATTGGATATTTGGATCGGTTGACGCCTTGACGGATTTGTAAATTCAAAACTGACACAAACCGAACCGAACCGACATATGTATATACATATAATATTTTATTAAATATACCATATGTCCTCGTATACCTTTGCTACCAATAACCATTGCAATACTATAGGATGACCTCAAAATCAGTTAAAAATCATATTTTGGCCTAATCATTTGATAACAATTATTATTTTTTAAGTTTGAACTAGGTCTTAATAGAAGGGGGGAGCCCAATAAGAATATGGTCCAAAGCCTAAACCTATCATCCAATCCAATCCAAACAAAATTTAGTTGGATTGGATTCCAATCTTAGTTCGGTTTGGATCGGACTGAAAATCCTCAAAACCGACCAAGGTTGGATCGGTTTGGGTTTTGCCTAAATAAGTTGGTTTTGAACCGATGCACACCGCTAATAAGCAATAGCCAAAAACCGTAATCATCGAGACAAATCACAAATGAATAGAACTTGAAAAAATAATTAAGAAATCAACAATTTTAAATAGATCTAAAGAAAAAAACTAAACAACAACGTCGACAAGAACACAAATAATAAATAAAAAAATCAAAACGTAGATCGGTAGATGTATAGATACAAATTTCAAGCAATTATACTATTCAAGCAATCGGAAAGGACGTAGAAAGGATGGAGATCGGACCTCGGCGGCTCGGCAACGATGGCAAGTGTTGATGTGTCGTTGAAACCTTAAGGGCAAGTTGTCACGTGGTGGATCGGCTCGATCTGGAATCGGGATCCTCAACATCGCAGGAGGAGAAGTGGAAGAGGGGCCCACGCCGGCGCCGCCCACCGCCTACGGAGTACGGACCATCGGTCCACCACAACGGCGCCGTTGCCGCTAGCCTGCTGCGTGCTGGAGTGCTGGGGGAGATTAAAAAAAAAAAAGTTCTGATTTTTTGTTTTCACTATTGCACGGTCTCCGGTTAAAAGAAAATCAAGACCCATTCACTTGTGATCGGACGGACCGGACGGTTGTGCAAGATAATGTCTCGCGTGATTGTTGCTCACGTCACCGATTTACGCGGGATGGATCAGCACACAACTTTTGACTTTTTGTTTTCACTATTGCACGGACTCCGGTTAAAAGAAAATCAAGACCCATTCACTTGTGATCGGACGGACCGGACGGTTGTGCAAGATAATGTTTGTTGCTCACGTCACGATTTACACGGGATGGATCCAGCACACAACTTTTGACCTTTTGTTTTCACTATTGTACGGACTCCGGTTAAAAGAAAATCAAGACCCATTCACTTGTGATCGGACGGACCGGACGGTTGTGCAAGATAATGTCTCGCGGGATTGTTGCTCACGTCACCGATTTACGCGGGATGGAACTAGCACACAAGCCACAGCCTGACAGCCCACAAGTAATTGGTTTGGGGGGGCACTTTTACTATTTTTATTTTTTAGGGGTTTATTTGTAAGATAAACTATCTTTAGCAACCTTTTAGGGGGGGCATGTGCCCCCACTTGCCCCCCCCTAAATCCGCCCCTGCGGATGACGGCTCGAACGATGGTGCGATGGCGGCTCGGATGTGGAGGATTAGGGTTTCGGGTTTGGTCGTGAATGGTGGAAGATGAAGGAGAAGATGATGGCTTCGGTCCTAAGTGGTGGGAGCTAAGGTGGTGGATGGTTGGTTCGGTCGTCCCCCCTCTAGTGGTGGATGATTTTCGTCCAAAACCTCTCTCCCCTTGATGGTTCGGATCCCTCCCTATATATAGGAGAGAGAGAGAGTCCGGTGGTGAGAGAGATAAGGAAAGAGAGGGAACGTGCATGGGTTTTAGAGAGAGAAATCCGGGAGAGAGAAAGAAGTTCGGCTGGTTGCGTGTATGGGTCGGGTACAGCTGGGAATCGGACGGCTGTGATCGGGTTGGAGGGATAGCAGTCCGGCGCTGGGTTTCAGTTTTAGAAAGAGAAAGAAATGGAAAGAGAGAGAGAGTATCGGACTTTAGAGAGAGAAAGGCTCGGGCGGTTAAGGAAAGAGAGGGTGCGGTTAATGGGCTGCTGGGTGGTTGGCTTAGAGAGAGAAGTCCGGAGCAAGAGAGAGAGAAGATCGCCTAGAGAGAGAGTAGGAAACGGGAGAGAGAGATCCGGAGCTGATGGTGCAAGGGTGTGTTTGAGGTGCACGGAACGGTCGGCTGTGATGGGTTCGGTGGAATGCAGCTGGGCCTGCATGTGATCTGTAGCACGGCCGGCTGTGATTTATTGGGAAATAAAGAAAGAGGGACGGCTACATGGTGGGAAGGAACGGCTGTGATCAATGGTCCGTGAGAGAGAAAGGGAAATAGAGAGAGTTCGGTGGGGGTTGATCCTGCATGCCATCGGACGGCTGTGATGGTGGGGAGGCTGCATGCATTAAGTGGGATCGGTGTATGCTGATGCACGGGATGAGATCATCGAGTTGGGTTGGTGGGCTGCAATGAAGCGCTGCTGGGCTTGGATTTCAAAGGGTGGTTGTGATGGCTTGATGCACTAAAGGCTGTGATGGAATATGTTGAACGTGCATGGGTATTGTATTGTAAGGGGCGGATGTGATCGGGTCAGACCGAGATGGATGGATGGTTGCGATGGAATCGTATGGGAAAGAGAAAAGAAAGGGCAGAAAGAAATAGAGGAGAGAGAAAAGGTGGTAGGTTCGGGTGTTCTCCGTGCCACATCTGTAAGTCACCATCATGCCTCATTAAGCTCTGTAGAATGTCCGGGGGTCTTCGTCCGCCCGATGAAGTCAATTCTCCGCCAAATCATGTACTTAGTCTTTGCTCCATTGTTCTTCAGAACTGCTTCAAAACATATTATGCATCCTTCATCGGGTCACCGTGAGAGTATCCAACGCTTCAGTATGATGCCCTTGAGCTGACTGCATCGCTTACCGGATCGATTCCTGAAAGACACACATGAAATGACGCCTGTCAGGTTTAAACACGATTATCGATAAAAGAATAATTTGGACTTTCAGGCTCTGTATCTTTCATGCATGCAATGTATGCGAGTGAACCAATATGTCGTTGGGTTCGTATGAGAGTCTACTATATCATGGTGCAAAGAAACTCATGCAGTTTATGTGTATTATGAAAGTTTTACGTAGCAAAGTGACGCTATGTGCATGAAAAAGAAAGGATAATTCGCACCAAATGGACGCTCAACACACCCCCAAACTTGAATATTTCTCGTCCTCGAGAAAGCAAACAAAATAAGAATAAAAATAGCTAACTCACTTTCGCAGGAATCGCGATTGCACTTAGCACGTGCAACAAGCCGTTAAACCCCTAGGTTACCCCAGTGGACGAGTTTTGTCTCGTGAGAGTTTGCAGTGAATCTACCCACAAAATTCAAATTTTTTTTTTTTTTTTTGAAAATATAAATAAGAAATAAGAAAAGTCGGTTTCGTAGAATAATTAAAAAGTACTCAAAAATAGAATTTCTAAAGCACACGACTCACAAGGTACCTAGCCCAAGCTTCGGCTTTCTAAGTAAGCACTTTAGGTTCTAACTATTAGTTTCCCGTTAGAAAAGGTCAAGGTCAACTATGCTCGAGTGCACGGTGTTGTCTGGGCTAAACACAACTGGGGGTTTGGTTCTCTACATTCATAACATTCTAACAGTCTCCTAGAACGGTCAAAGTCGACCTTAGAACCTGAGTCAAAACCAGCTAATCTAGACAGGCTAGTGAGAGTTGTGGATATTCACCTTAATACCTTTCGGCTTTATATGTGATATTCCAGTTTCCCCACATTGTTTATAGCGACGGCTTTCACACTATTTTCTTTTTTTTTTTTTTGGTCTCATTTTTTTCTGGATCTAATTATATATCCCTTCCTAACTTGTACCATGCCAGCTGCACTCTATGCCCATGACACGCTGCCAACGCTCTCATGAGTTAGGTAGCCATCCTCATGTTGCCTTTATATTTGATTCACTCTGCATCCATAGGATTATTCTCATAACCCTATCGACCAGGCTTCACTCATACTAGGGCATACAAGTTAAGACTTTTATATAATCAGGTCCTAGACCATGCTAATAGGTAGCCCTTTCCGCTATACCTTAGAATTCACTGGTCGCTTTTCTACTGATTTTTTTTTTTTTTTCAAACCAAGTGAACCAGATCCGCATGGTTCATCAGGACTCCAAGTGACTATTAGGTGATATGAAAGCTTTGAATCTAGACCCTAGAGGTGTAAGCCAGATGTGAAGTGAAAGTCAAGTCTAGTTTGTTTTGACAATCTCTAAAAGGTTACCAAGGGTCAGAACCATATTAGACATACTCTTTCTAGCTAATCCTTGGACTTTATACCTTGATTACCAAGTGCCTTATAGTCCTATTCGAGTACACTAGAATTATACTACAAAATCTGAAATAAAGGTAAAATATATATATCAATTTTTTTTTTTTTTTCTGAAAGAACGAAAAGGACACCAAAAGTAATACGATAAGAAACTAAAATATGAACAAGAAAATAAAAATATGCAAATGCAAATTCCTATAGACTTCTATACGAACGCTGTAGTTTTGGTAGGGGACTACAGACGAGACACACATACGCCAGGACGTATGTGCCGAGCTGTCCCACTACAGCGTAAGTTGATGCATTATTAATATTATTTTAAAAAAAAATAATTTTTTTTTTTTTGTGTAAAAAAAATTCAAAATAAGAACAGAAAAATTTTGTGGAAATTGAATGCATACAAGATTTTGCAAAAAGGTACATCACACCCCCAAACTTAAATTAGACATTGTCCTCAATGTATGAATTAGACATGCTCATGAATGAGATGATGGCATTATATGATAGCATTTTTTTTAAGGACATATATGAAAAATACAAGTACAAAGTTTTAAGGATGGATAATACCTTAAACGTGTTTTGTATGATAGTTTCCTGCAAAATGTTAGTGCCACGAAGAAAAAGAAAAGACAATCATAGTTTAACTAAAAATAAATAGCAGATATTCTACTGAAACAGAAAAATAGGAGATGATAAAAAAAAACTAACAGCTAATATACAAGAGAGGATTTTTAGTAGATAGATAAATCAATCCTGATAAACAGGATCTTCCAGAAGTACCTCTTCAACCTCTGGGGTCAGATACTCAAGGTATGGTTTCAAGCGATGTCCGTTCACTTGGAAAGTGGTTCCATCCTTATCATTTAAGAGTTCTACCGCACCGTATGGGTGAATTTTGTCGATAATGTATGGTCCCGTCCAACGTGATTTTAACTTGCCAGGGAACAGATGCAATCTAGAGTTGTATAATAGGACTTTTTGGCCTGGATATAATTCCTTTCGAGTTATGATCTTATCGTGCATGATCTTCATTCGATCCTTATATCGCTTAGCGCAATTATACGCATCATTTCGAATCTCATCGAGCGCATTGAGTTGAAGTTTTCTTTGTTTATCGGCCTTATCGAGGTCATAATTTAATCGTTTGATCGCCCAATAGGCCCTATGTTCCAACTCGACAGACAGATGACAGGCCTTCCCATAGACTATGCGATATGGAGACATTCCAATCGGAGTTTTAAAAGCTGTACGATATGCCCACAGGGCATCAGTCAACCGAAGTGACCAATCCTTCCTATTAGGGTTAATTGTTTTCTCTAAAATCGTCTTTATCTCCCTATTTGAAATTTCAACTTGCCCACTAGTTTGAGGGTGGTAGGGAGTGGCTACCTTATGGGTGACGCAGTACTTTTTCATTAATGCTTCAAAAATTCTATTGCAGAAATGTTTACCTCCATCGCTAATGATAGCACGTGGAGTTCCAAATCTAGCAAAAATATTCTCTTTAAGGAACTGGACCACGACCTTGTGGTCATTTGTTCGGCATGCGACTGCTTCAACCCATTTTGAGACGTAGTCAACAGAGACTAGAATGTATTGGCAACCATAAGACATAGGGAAAGGTCCCATAAAATCAATGCCCCAAACATCAAAGATTTCAGCGATCAGAATTGGATTTAAGGGCATCTCATTACGTTTTGAAATTTTTCCTAGACGTTGACAACGATCACAAGATTTGCAATAAGCATGAGTATCTTTAAATAAGGTCGGCCAATAGAAACCACACTGTAAAATTTTTGCAGCGGTTTTCTTACCACTAAAGTGTCCACCACATGCGTGGTCATGGCAAAATGAGATAATATGTTTATGATCGCAGTCAGGGACACATCGTCTGATAATTTGATCAGAACAGTATTTGAATAAATATGGTTCATCCCAGAAATACCATTTGGCTTTCGATATGAATCGCATTCGTTCTTGTTTAATCCAAGTATTAGGCATCTGTCCTGTGACTAGGTAATTTACAATATCAGCATACCATGGGGTGTTAATATGAGATATTAGCATTAATTGCTCATCTGGAAAGGTTTCGACTATAGGTGTAGGTTCTGTCATTGGCTCAACTATCAGCCTAGATAGGTGGTCGGCAACTACATTCTCCGATCCCTTTTTGTCTCTAATTTCGAGATCAAATTCTTGTAGCAATAAAATCCATCGAATTAATCGCGCTTTAGCATCTTTCTTTGCGAGAAGATACTTAAGCGCAGCGTGATCAGTAAAAATAATAACCTTTGATCCAATTAGGTAGGGACGAAATTTGTCTAGGGCAAAGACGACGGCTAATAACTCTTTTTCAGTGGTTGAATAATTGAGTTGAGCATCATTAAGAGTTTTGCTCGCGTATTGAATGACGTGGGGGAGTTTAGCACTTCGTTGCCCTAAAACTGCACCTAAAGCGTAATCTGATGCATCACACATCACCTCGAATGGAGCATTCCAATCAGGAGGTCGGATGATGGGTGCTGATGTTAATTCAGTTTTAAGCCTTTCAAAGGCATTCAAGCAGGCAGGAGTAAATTCGAAAGAGACATCTTTGGCTAGTAAGTCACATAAGGGTTTAGAAATTTTTGAGAAGTCTTTAATGAAGTGGCGGTAGAAGCCAGCGTGTCCTAGGAAGGATCGCACTTCTCTGACAGTTTTTGGAGGTGGTAAATTAGAGATAAGATCCACCTTGGCTTTATCAACTTCTATCCCCTTATCTGACACAATATGACCTAAAACAATACCAGATTTGACCATGAAGTGACATTTTTCCCAGTTAAGAACTAAGTTCTTCTCCTTACAACGGATCAGAACAAGAGACAGGTGATATAACCCTTCATCAAAGTTAGATCCAAAAACTGAGAAATCGTCCATGAAGATCTCTAAAAATCGTTCTACCATATCTGAAAAGATACTTAACATACACCGCTGAAAGGTAGCAGGTGCATTGCATAACCCAAAGGGCATGCGACGGTAGGCAAATGTACCAAACGGACATGTGAACGTCGTTTTCTCTTGATCCTCACGAGCAATTGGGATTTGGTTATATCCCGAATAGCCATCCAAAAATGAGTAGTATGCATGACCTGCTAAACGCTCTAACATTTGATCAATGAAAGGTAAGGGAAAATGATCTTTTCTAGTCATAGCGTTTAACTTCCTATAATCAATACAAACTCGCCAACCAGTTTGGACTCGAGTTGGGACTAGTTCATTATTTTCATTTGCAACTACGGTAACACCAGACTTTTTAGGAACGACTTGTACGGGGCTGACCCATTGACTATCGGATATAGGATAGATAATGCCTGCGTCAAGTAACTTCATCACTTCGCCTCGCACTACTTCCTTCATAACGGGATTTAGTCGCCTTTGTGATTCTCTCGAGGGTTTAGAATTCTCTTCGAGATGAATTTGGTGCATTACTATCGACGGACTAATTCCTTTTATATCAGCTATGGTCCACCCAATGGCTTCTCTATGTTTTTGTAGGACGTCAAGTAATCGCTTTTCTTGGTCCTTGTCTAATTGTGAAGAAATAATAACAGGCAAGGTTTCAGAGTCACCAAGAAAAGTATACTTCAACGTGTCAGGGAGAGGTTTCAATTCTAACTTTGGAGGTTCGATGATTGATGGAATAGGCATAGATTTATTTACTGGTAGGGGTTCTATCCTAGCCTTTCATCGACCTATATCCATGGGAGGAGCAGAATCTAAGAGTGTATTGACTTCTCTAATGGATGCATCCATGTCCATGTCTAGTCCGAAATGGGCTAAGCATTGTTCTAATGGATCACTAAAACAAGAGTTATCAAAAGTATCACCAACCAGAGTATCAATCATATCAACTTCTTCAACGTCATCCATGTCAGAAGGTTGCACGCTATTACGAAAGACATTGAGTTCGACCTTCATATTGCCAAATGAAAGTGTCATTACTCCATTTCTACATCGAATAACAGCATCCGCCGTGGCAAGGAATGGTCGACCTAAGATCACAGGGATGTGTTTATTAGGGTTTAGGACTGGCTCAGTGTCGAGGACGACAAAATCAGCAGGGAAGTAGAATTCGTCCACCTTAATGATGACATCTTCAACAACGCCCTTTGGAATTTTTACAGACCTATCGGCTAAAAGTAACGTCAGGGTTGTAGGTTTTAACTCCCCCAAACCTAATTGAGTGTAAACCGAATAGGGTAGAAGGTTAACGCTAGCACCCAAATCCAGAAGACATTTTTCCACTATTGTGTCTCCTATTCCTATAGAAATAGTTGGACAGCCCGGATCCTTATACTTGGGTGCAACAGTCTGTTGAATAAAACAGGAGGCTTGGGCTGCCATAGTAGCAGCACAAGGAACAGATGTTTTTCTTTTAATAGTAGTAAGGTCCTTGAGAAACTTAGCATAGGAGGGTATTTGCTTAATGGCATCCAAGAATGGGATATTGATTTGCATATTCTTAAAGACTTCTAGGATGCCCTCATTTTGATTAGATTTTTTATTGGCTTGCAGGCGCTGTGGGAATGGGGCCTTGGGTATATAAGGTCTTGCGCAAGATTCAACGACAGGTTCTTTATCTTTTTGAGTTGTCGTATCCTCTTGAGCAGGTTGACTATGACGCTCATTCGAAGTTTCAGTATTGGTTTGGTTTTCATCTGGATTTTGAACTTGATTGTCCACTTCCTTGCCAGATCTTAGGGTATGAATTGCTTGAACTTCCTTATGGGGTTCCCTAGAGGTAGTTCCAACTTCAAACTGGCCTTTTGAAGAGTTTTGGCCATAGCTTTGTCCTTTCGGATTAGGAATTGTTTGGCTTGGAAATTGGCCTTTCTCTCGTGCTCCTACTGACGCTGCAAGTTGTTCGAATTGAGTTTCTAATTTAGCTATGGCAAGTTGATTGACCTTTTCAGATTGCTCATGTATAATTTGTTTCTGTAAAATTTGTTGGAGCATATCTTCCACCGATGGCTTCCTTTGATTAGGAGGGATGTAGGGAGGTGCTTGTGGTGCCGCAGTATTTTGATTCTCTTGATTGAACTGGTTATTGGATCTATATTGTTGATTAGAGGAGGGGTATTGATTAGGACCTTGAAAAGATGATCCTCCTCCATACCCTTGTGGTGGCTTCCAAGCAAGGTTTGGATGGTTTCGCCAACCAGGATTATACGTTTGACTATAAGGGTTATTACCTTGGTTGAACTTACGGAAGGTATCAAGCACATTTGCTTGCTCAGCTTTAACCACTGGTAAACCAGGGCAATCCTCGACCAGATGGTCGGTTCCATCACACAAGACACAGATGGGGGATTCCTTAAATCTAGTAGGTTCAGACGCAGTAGTGTTCGCCTCCTTGTTTACTTCTAAGGCTTCGAGTCTTCGTATTAGTGCGGCCATTTTGGCATCATCCTCGAAACTAGATTCAACTTTATAAAGACCTCCTTTGCTAGTAGCAATGGGTTTCTTAGGGTCAACACTAACTGGCTCCCATTCTAAGGTATTCTCTGCCATTTCCTCGAAATAATTCCAGGCCTCATCGACAGTCTTCTCGGTGAATCCTCCATTACAGAGAGATTCTACCATAGTCTTAGTCGTATAGTTGAGACCTTCGTAGAGGATCTGGATCAGTCGAATTTTTTCAAACCCATGATGAGGGCATTCAAGTAGAAGATCCTTGAATCTTTCGAAGTATGTGTAGAAAGTCTCTCCCTCTAATTGATGAAACATGTTGAGAGATTGACGTGCAATAGCAGTCTTCTGCTTGGAATAGAATTTCTTATAGAATGCTTCAGCTAGACTCTTCCAAGTCGTAAAGGTTCCCGGTTGTATCGAAATTAGCCAAGCTTTGGCCTTTTCTTTCAGGGAGAATGGGAACAACCTAAGTTTGAGAGAGTCATCAGTAACTTGATTAAATTTCATTGTACCGTAGATATCTTCAAACTCCCTAACGTGTTGGTACGGGTTTTCAGTGGCCATGCCACGGAAGACCGGTAGCATTTGGATCATGCCGGATTTAATTTCGAAGTGAGCCGTAGCGGCTGGAAGCGTGATGCTAGAAGGTTGAGTGGACCGAGTAGGGTACATGTACTCCTTCAGGGTCATCGCTTGAGGTGGGTTTCCATTCGCCATTGTATTAAAGATGGAGACGTTACCCACAAAGGTGAGAGGAATTTCTAATGCTTCGTTTCGAACTAAGCGGTCGTTCACGCGAGTCCACGTGGACATACACCGCTCGAAAAGAAGTTTTTGTTTTTTTTTTTTTTTTTGTTTAGAAATAGAGAATAAAAGCTAGCTAATTAAACAAGATAGGGCAAATATGAAATAACCTAAATTCGAAAGCTCCGTTGCAATCCCCGGCAACGGCGCCAAAAACTTGGTGCGATCTAAACTAATCCTAAATTAAGGCTTTAATTTGATCTAAATTATAACTCGCAAGTGCACGAATCGCTTTGTAGGAGCGGGACGTATTACGAGGTCGATCCCACAGGGATTGCTAATGAGGGAACTATCTAATCTAGAGTTATTAACTATTTAACCTGAATTACTTTAAAAAGTAGTTTAATGGGAGTTGATTGTTTTGAGATTAAAAACGAATTAATTAAAGAAAGAAAAACAAGCTAGTTACGGTAAGTCGAGTTTCAAGTGGAGAAGGTACTAAGGCATTCGAATCCACCTCGGTTATCCATATTACTAGGTTTATTCAGAATGATCTATGCAAACGAGTAGCATGCGGGAATACGATTCCCGTGCTCGACTCGAGGATGTGATCGTTAGGCTCTAAATATGATTTTCTAATATTGGATTCAATTCAAGCATATGTAATAAAACGAAGCATCACACATCTAGGTTAAGCACAACGGATCAAAGCACATGAGCAGAGCTTCCGATGTCTGAGTTAAGCATGCAAGATCTGGGTTTTAATTATTCGATTAAAATAGGCCTAATTGCATGACGATCAATTATAGCGCTAACTACAAAACATACATGGCATGGATTGTGAGAGCAAATTGAATCATCAATTAATTAAGAATTGAATCGCATAAAACATTAAAGTGCATTGGCATAGATCACATAAAATAAACCTAAATAATATTTATAACCGGGGTTTCATCTAAGCCTTAGCAATATGTTTAGTTCATCATGAGTTGCATTACATCAAAAGTAAGGGAAGGGAAGAGCAAGATACAGATCATTCTCGGAATACGCTTTTGCTCTTCGTTGTCCTCCTCTCCGATCGATGCTCCTTCACTTCGACTCGGCTGCGGCACGGCTTCGATGGTACGGATGACGGATGACGGCTCGAACGATGGTGCGATGGCGGCTCGGATGTGGAGGATTAGGGTTTCGGGTTTGGTCGTGAATGGTGGAAGATGAAGGAGAAGATGATGGCTTCGGTCCTAAGTGGTGGGAGCTAAGGTGGTGGATGGTTGGTTCGGTCGTCCCCCCTCTAGTGGTGGATGATTTTCGTCCAAAACCTCTCTCCCCTTGATGGTTCGGATCCCTCCCTATATATAGGAGAGAGAGAGTCCGGTGGTGAGAGAGATAAGGAAAGAGAGGGAACGTGCATGGGTTTTAGAGAGAGAAATCCGGGAGAGAGAAAGAAGTTCGGCTAGTTGCGTGTATGGGTCGGGTACAGCTGGGAATCGGACGGCTGTGATCGGGTTGGAGGGATAGCAGTCCGGCGCTGGGTTTCAGTTTTAGAAAGAGAAAGAAATGGAAAGAGAGAGAGAGAGTATCGGACTTTAGAGAGAGAAAGGCTCGGGCGGTTAAGGAAAGAGAGGGTGCGGTTAATGGGCTGCTGGGTGGTTGGCTTAGAGAGAGAAGTCCGGAGCAAGAGAGAGAGAAGATCGCCTAGAGAGAGAGTAGGAAACGGGAGAGAGAGATCCGGAGCTGATGGTGCAAGGGTGTGTTTGAGGTGCACGGAACGGTCGGCTGTGATGGGTTCGGTGGAATGCAGCTGGGCCTGCATGTGATCTGTAGCACGGCCGGCTGTGATTTATTGGGAAATAAAGAGAGAGGGACGGCTACATGGTGGGAAGGAACGGCTGTGATCAATGGTCCGTGAGAGAGAAAGGGAAATAGAGAGAGTTCGGTGGGGGTTGATCCTGCATGCCATCGGACGGCTGTGATGGTGGGGAGGCTGCATGCATTAAGTGGGATCGGTGTATGCTGATGCACGGGATGAGATCATCGAGTTGGGTTGGTGGGCTGCAATGAAGCGCTGCTGGGCTTGGATTTCAAAGGGTGGTTGTGATGGCTTGATGCACTAAAGGCTGTGATGGAATATGTTGAACGTGCATGGGTATTGTATTGTAAGGGGCGGATGTGATCGGGTCAGACCGAGATGGATGGATGGTTGCGATGGAATCGTATGGGAAAGAGAAAAGAAAGGGCAGAAAGAAATAGAGGAGAGAGAAAAGGTGGTAGGTTCGGGTGTTCTCCGTGCCACATCTGTAAGTCACCATCATGCCTCATTAAGCTCTGTAGAATGTCCGGGGGTCTTCGTCCGCCCGATGAAGTCAATTCTCCGCCAAATCATGTACTTAGTCTTTGCTCCATTGTTCTTCAGAACTGCTTCAAAACATATTATGCATCCTTCATCGGGTCACCGTGAGAGTATCCAACGCTTCAGTATGATGCCCTTGAGCTGACTGCATCGCTTACCGGATCGATTCCTGAAAGACACACATGAAATGACGCCTGTCAGGTTTAAACACGATTATCGATAAAAGAATAATTTGGACTTTCAGGCTCTGTATCTTTCATGCATGCAATGTATGCGAGTGAACCAATATGTCGTTGGGTTCGTATGAAAGTCTACTATATCATGGTGCAAAGAAACTCATGCAGTTTATGTGTATTATGAAAGTTTTACGTAGCAAAGTGACGCTATGTGCATGAAAAAGAAAGGATAATTCGCACCAAATGGACGCTCAACAGGAGCTTCACCTTCCTAGTGTATGCGGAATCTCTATTTCTACAAGTAGCTTATTTTATTATTTTCTCTGTCAGTTCTAACTTTCAAATTAGGAAACATGTTCCACTACCGTCTAACTCTCTCTTCTTATAGTTTCAACCGTAAAGACTACTAGTCGCTCAACTACGACTCAACCCCAGGAATACCCATGTTCAACTATTCTAATTTTCCCTACACTCCTATGAGTGTGGGGACTATAATTTAATATTAATTTATTTATCGGGGTTTCTTTTTTTAACTTATTATATTTTAAGAATAAGTTGCTAAGATTACTGTGTCCGAACATGTGTAAATTGTAGATTTTTATTTTAATTGTATCTTCTTACTAATCCATGCATGCGTCAGCAGGCTCGCAACACCGCATGCAAGATGGGATCCCTTGACCACATGTGACGAGTCCGACAGGACCCGTATGCATGCTTATGGCACTAACTCTAATTTAATACATTATAATACTTAATTAATATTAAATATTTCAATTGCAACATTTCATACCATTAAAAACTATTTTTACAATGTAGATGTCACATGTCTGATGATCATGGTTCCAAGCTAGACGTCTAGCTCCCGATGTTATCGCCCACGGGGGTCGTCATGGTCATGCTCTGACAAGGTGAGTACATTACACTACACCAAAACAAACAATTTGTAACGGTCAATTAGTAACGGTTGTTACAAATAGTGTTACAAATATCTGTAACGCCATATTCCTAACGGTTTTTTTGTGTTACTAAATATATTTATAACAGTTGGCTGTGTTACTAAATCCTGATTTTGGTGTAGTGTTAATGCAAATATTAAGAACTGTCATCATGAGATACTTAAATACATGAATTAGACGAATTGGGCCTTGCCATCCACTCGAGGTGTTCTTCGACCTAGATGCGAACAAGGGTTGACTGGAACAACTATAATATATAGACCTTATCAAGTCTAAACTCATTCCAGCACAATCTTAAGGCCGATTAGACATTGACGAGAGGGTCGAGCTTTAACAAAGGACCCAACCTCATATATATAGTCGCCTATCCTTCCTGAAATTTTAGCAATGAATAGGTTTTAGGTGTTGCTATAAACATAAGCAACAAAAGGAAAGTATGAGGGTTCAGGAAGTGCAAAAATCAATTGCTCGATGGGATTTAAGAGCTGACCATGGGGCCAATTTAGAGGTTACTAGTGGCTGTCTCTGTAGTTGTAAAATAGCAATAACAAGAAGGGTGAATAAAGGATTTAGAGATTTTGAAGGTTTGCAAAAATACAGCCAAAGGGAGGAGTGAATGAGGAACTCAAGGGCTGTTTTCCAACGCTGAAAATCAGCAACCAGGTTGGGAGAATTCTTGGATGCTAAAGGGGGTAGATGCGATTTCCTTTGGTTTCCTAAAATCAGTAACAAAAGGGACATCGAATGAGGTAAAAGGGGGAGAATAAGGACCTACCCATGGCTCGTTGGAGCTTCTCCTCCTTGCTTCATTTCATACACGAGAGAGATAAAGATGGGGAAAGATAGAAAGAGACATAGAGAGAGAGAGAGCAGAGGTGGAGGGATTTGAGGGGATTAGGATCATGTGGGCATGAGGGTGCATGGGCTTACTTAAGGGGGGAACATGAGGAGTGAAACATGGAGCAATTTAAGGGGTTTGATTAGATTTGGATAGATATGGTCCCTTGATTATCAAAGATGAAGAGATGACTGTGGGGGGAGTTTACAAAACACTATTTGGCATTGAATGCATGAGGGTCCAGTTAAGAGAACTGCATTCATCTGATCAAATCGGACGAGTGAGTTTATTTATAAAGGAAGAGAGATGATATAGTGAGATAGACATGCCACAATAGGGAGATATTATCACTTGATTTCAAAGAATAAGGGGTGTGGTTGAGGAAAATTTGTCAAATATACTATTGGCCATTAATGTGAGGGATACGATAGGAAGTTTTTGGAGTGTGATAAGACCCGCATGATCTAATATGGGTGGATGTGATCAGATCTATTTGTCGGGGATGACTGCAATGCAATCAACCTTGTGATTTGATGGGAAGAAAAAATATTGGTAGCTCATGATCTATGTTTGAGAGACATGCAATGACTGTCTTGCTTCAGATATTTTATATATATATATATATATATATGTTATTATTAGTTTATATGAGTATATATGCGCACTTAAGTATCCAAGCGTATGTACGTATACAGACACACATATGCACACCTATGTATACAAGAATTCCGCTACAACCATGTCGCTTGGTGGCTTCGACTCGAGACCCATGGTTCGATCCAATACTGTGTCAAATCACACAAGTCAAGCGCCAACAAAGTGCAAACACAACTTATTATTATTATTATATATCAGACGACTATGCATAGGTGCATCAAAAGAAATTTTCAAGAATAATTTTACAGGTATTACAAGAACTATCATGTCCTCGCACCATGACACTAATCCAAAAAATATTACATACAACTATCATGTCCTTCTCGCACCAAGACACTAATAAAAAATATTACATCCAACTATCATGTCCTCCCACCAAAACATTAATCCAAAAAAATTTGCAATCAGCTGTCATGTCTTCATGCTCTAAAAATCATTAGTCTCTGCTACCGAAATATAAAACAAACATTGACTTCAGTTAAATTCGACCTATCCTTTCATCAATTGGTATGTAATTCGTCTTATAAACACCGACATATCTTGTTATATTTATACACAATGGGTTAGATATCAATATTATAATGAATATATATAGAATAATTAATACTATCAAATTTATAAATATTTAAAAATTAACTTATTAAACCAACCCGATTAAAATTAATAAAATGATTGCATATAGCATGATTGACACAGATCATTATGAACATGCCACAATCATACCTACAAGAGCATTTATTACTAATTGACTGAATCATAAAATAATTAGGATAAAATTATTAGCTCTAGTAAGTTACCCACAAGTTTATTTGCTTTGAAAGATTTCGATTGCCCAATAATATCATTTACTCTTTATTAAGAGCATCATTATTCTACTAAAGTATAATATCAAGGGTATAAGGTATAGAAACTTATTTATCTCTTCTGTATATATCTTGAGTGATTTTGTGTAAAACGAATCAACTATAGCTAATATCCATGACTCATTGTATATTATTACCAACCACCAATGCATATTATCGTAGTTGATGAGAATGATAACAAACTGATAATCCCATATTGGTATAGGTCTCTCTGTCTCAAAATATATAATTATATTATCAAACTTTTTTAGATAGGCTAGAAGGTTCTCATTCAATAAGCCAGATTCATAAAATAATTTTTTCACATCGGACAAATAAAGACCTTGTATCTTGTCATTTTTTATAAAAAGTTTAGAATTTGATATACACAGATTGAACTAAAGACAACTCATAACAAGAAGCATTTATCAATAAAATAAACATATGATATAATAAACATGAGTGAAAGAAAAAATTTATTCTTGAAGAAAAATATATAGAACATAATTTGGCAATGACAATGTTAAATTTATCGGGCTGGTTCAGATCGTGAAGTGTCACCATTCGCTTTTCAAGTACGGTATAATATGTATCAACGTACGGATTATGATAATTTTTATGTTAAATTTTTTTCAATTATAAATATTCCAATAAGAAAATTTTAAAACAAATATCTTAACTAACATCGCTCGTAAACTATCATCTGTAGTCATATATCTCCAAAATAGTTTTTGAAGTAATTAAAACTCCATCAATATTACTAAAGGGCCTGCAATAGAACAATGACTAACATAGAAAATCATATATTTTAATAAAACAACGATTAATTTTGAAAGTCATATATTATAAACTTACAATTGATTGCTATTGTTACCCATGAAAGCCAAAATCTTTTACTTCTCACTATCCGAGAGTTTTTTCAAGTATTTCACACCTATCGATTGATATGATGGTTCGACATAATACCGTCTAGAAAGCTTTTTCTTGATAGGATCCATGTATGGGGATAAAATATAGGGCCCGAATTTTCTTTCATGCTTAGACAAATATTTTTTCATAATCTATATACAAACACCATATTGTGATTAAGAAAAAATTTAATGAATAACAATTAGAAATCATCTTATAACTATAATCTATATAAATAATATTATATTTTGAAATCTTTTTTTTTTTGTTGCCATTGTATTTATATCAGTTAGTTCTTGGGATAATACCATGATATAGACATCATCTCCTTCCTCCTTATGGGCCCCTTCACTCTACACATGTCAAGTCCAACATAAAACAACGTAAAATAATATGCAATAGTTTATTAACTTTTCTAATAATTGATTATTTCTAATACTTATAATCATACAATTATAAAGTTCTGTTTGAACTCCGACATGACCATCACATCATCATTCAAATCATATATAGAGTTTATCCTCTATTATTCTACTTCTTCCTTGTCCTTGCCCTCCTTGTGCAAATAATTAATAATTGTGGACTTGTAGGGAATGATAGCTTATTATAATAGCAACAAAATAATAGTATTTATTGGAAGTATCAATAAGAAATTAAATTTAACTAAAGGCTAATTAAAAATAGAGTACATAAGGATTTTAACTATAAATTTTATTAACAAATAGAAATAAAGACAATAACAGATCAAGTAATTAACTAACATACAAGAATAGAGTACGCAATGATTTTAAAATATCATACTCATATCTTGATGCTTTGAAGGTGGAGTAACTTCTCACTGTGATAATTGCATAGATGTCCCCATCTTTAACTCCAAAAGTTGCTCCTCCAATGACTATATTTTTGTATCATAATTATCTTTCATGAGGCAATTATTTTCTAATATATCCTCTCAATCGGGGAGATAATTCTCTGAACATGCTCCTCCATAAATTTTTTTCTTCCAAATTAAGCCTTTTAGGTGGTGGAGGTACCCCATGTTGGGTATGTAAGTGACTTCTTATGCCGACTTAAAAAATATCTCCCTCATCATTCTTTTATTTCCCTCCCTCCTCTAATAAAATATCTCTCTTTTGCCCCCTATCCTCAAAAAAATTGCCTCCTTTATTAATTTCCTCTTCTAAAAACGGTTGTAGAAATTTCAAACACATCTCATGTTCGGCTAGAGCAAGACTCTTTAAAAGTATAAAATATAATAAAAAAGGTGTTATTTTGAATTTACCCCCAAATTTTGCCTTGAATTAGACTATACCCCCATATTTTCATTAATTATACTTTACCCTCCAAAACTAACTATTCCGTCAGCTGACCATCTTAGAGAAATGGTGGGCTGACGAAAAATAAATAAAGTTTTGGGGGGTGAGCTAACGGAATAGTTAATTTTGGAGGGCAAAGTCTAATTCAAGGCAAAAAATTTGGGGGCAAAATCAAAATAACCCTAAAAAAAGATAAATTTATTAAGTTCAAACTAAAACGAACTTAAATACAAGTATATCATTGAGACATTTAATTTACTTTATCTCTCTCAAACTTATGTTTGATATTGACGTAGGTTAAATCTTTCTTGAAGTCGAATTATTTTAGAATTCTCGGGGAATTTATCTTCCAAGCTCATTTAGCAACATAGCGGCCCAAATGGGGCATGCGTTCATAAGCCCAAGGCTATCGAAAGTAAAAATGAATATAAACTAAGTAAACAATAAAAAAAAAGAAAAATATTTATATTGATATGTTGGGAATGAATACCTGTAGAGCATAGGAGCATCATGTGATATTATACTTCTTCAGATTCTTTTCTTCTTTGATAGCTCCTTCAAAGCTGGTTTTTAAAGTATTATAAACCAAGTTACCCCATAAGTAGCGATTGAATCATTCTAAGTTCTGAGCCAATTAAAAATACTTATTTTGGACCCCACTAATTTTGTGGGATCCCAAAAAGTAGCGATCAAGTATCAGAACCAATGACATTTTAACAACGTCATCAATGACTTGACACTTTTGAATATTCTTCCACAAACCATCTTGGGTCACATTCGTATCTTGGAAATAGATATCTTTTAATTAGCCACCATTGGCATCATTAGATATCATCGAATGAGGGACCGTATGACTATACTTAGACCAAGAATCAGAGTGAACTCCAAACGTGTCATAAAACACCCTCGACCTTTGATTGTAAACTCCAAACCACTCTTATGACCTTTAAACAAAAAGTATGCGTGGCCAGACAAAATATGGTACTAGAAGTACAATAGATGTCAAATACAAACCCAAAGCATGATCTTCTCATTTGGTCCATGTAGGTTGTGGACTGAGTCTCCCGATCCCATCGTTGAAATTCTTTCATGATCTCGCTAATATAAAAAAAAATTATTTCTAGCAACTGGGATTTGATTGACCAAGACTATGACGACCAAGATCCAATAGGCCAAGAGCTAAGACTCTTGAGCTGTTGTGATGCCAATATAGATGAGGTGATGTGAGGTAAGATGAGATATACAAGGTCATGAGTTAGCCCCACATCGTTTGCAGATAATAAGATCATGAGCTACTTATATAATTTTCTATCTCAAACATAGAAGACGCGTTTTAAAACTATGCATTGCTATGGATTTCATAAGAACTCCGTAGTTAAACGTGCTCAGGCGAGAGTAGTTCTAGGATGGGTGACCCCCTGGAAAGTTCTTGTGCTGGCACGGGCAAAGCGGACAATATCTTATATGTTTGGGGTGAATATTATAAAATGGTATAGAACCGGTTCTCCTCACAATTGGGGGGGGGGGGGGGGGGTGGCAATGGGTCGGATTCGGGTCGGGTTGAGACATAGGTATAAGGGCAAAACACCAAATCCGAACCCGACCCGTTTAATAAACGGGTCAAAAACTTAAACCCAAACCCGACCCGCCTAATAAACGGGTCGACCCGACCCATTTACTAAACGGGTCAGGTTGTGTCGGGTTGGGTTGTTTCGAGTTGGGTTAACAGAACCCATGTAAACCTGTCGGGTTGGGTCAAGACAAGTCGGATTGGGCCGAGTTTGATCGGGTTGACTCGTGTTGGTACGTGTCGGTTCGGGTCAGGTCGAGTCGGGTCAGGTTGACATGACCCATTTGGTAAACGGGTCAAGTCGGGTCAATCGGGTTATAAATACAAACCCAAACCCGACCCATTAAATAAACGGGTCAATCAGGTCGACCCGTTTATGACCCGAACCCGTTTAGGCCAAACCCAAACCCGCTAACTTCGGGTCGGGTTGGCGGGTCGGGTCAAGGATTGCCACCCCTAGGGGGGGGGGTCTAACCCTACATATGGACGTGTAGCCCTTAACGGGAGTGGATTGTGATGAGCAAGATCCAATAGACCAAGAGCCAAAAGCCAATAGCCAAGACTCCTGAGGCTGTGTTGTCAAGATGGATGAGGTGATGTGAGATAAGGTGAGGTGTACAAGGCCATGAGTTAGCCCCACATCGCTTGAAGAGAAGGAGATCATGAACTACTTATATAATTTTCCCTCCCAAGTATAGGAGACGTGTTTTAAAACCGTGCACTGCTACGAATTTCGAAAGAACTCCGTAGTTAAGCGTGCTCGAGCGAGAGTAGTACTAGGATGGGTGACCCACCTAGAAAGTTCTTGTGCGGGCACGGGCAAAGCGGACAATATCTTGTATGTTTAGGACGGATGTTACAAAGCCAGACCCTTTTCCTACCTTCTTTTTTTTCTTAGCTTTTACCCTTTTATAAAAGATGGAGGCCTCTTCTTGGCTCTTCCTTCTTTCTTATGTTTATATAGAGTCCGACTACTTTGTGATCTTGTCTTCGGAGATATCTAACTGAAGTGCAGATAAAAATTTGGAAATAAAATAATCTCACGAAAGTTTAAGTAAATACAAAGGTTCTAGCACTTCCATAATAATGTACAGAATATAGAATATGCTAAGAGCAGATAAACGCATAAACTTTATTCTTAAAAACATGTAAATAATATAGAAACTGCTAAGCGTAGAAACCACATGTTTAAACAATCTGTAAATAATCTAGAAACTGCTAAACACAGATAAACACAAAAACTTTACGCCTAAAACAATATGTTAATAATATAGAAACTCTAAAAGCAGACAAACATATATTTATGCCTACAAAATTATGTAAATAAAATCGAAAATACTAAGCGTAGATATACGCCTAAAACAACCTATAAATAATATAGAAATTCTAAGCGCAACTAAATACAAATTTTGCGCATAACAACCGATAAAAATCTGTAAAAATTTTAACGAATTTGTAAAAATTCTAAGAACAATATAGGTTTATTAAGCACTGGTAAAACAATATATTAAAATTTTAACAAATTTTTAGATATATATACTTCTCAATTCGTGTATCAATCAATAGATTATACTTTGATTTAATTTAGTACGTTTTGAAAAGAATAAAGCATTGTAAATTAAAAATTCAAATATCTATAATATATAGTGCTTAATTTTTTCGGGTTATTACCTTGATTTCAGTCGATTGCAATAATAAGTGTTCTTCCTTAATCAAGCAATGGTAGTTCCGATAGGATTTAGGTGTTATTCCGGCATGCCTCAATTCACGAAATCCGATCATCAACGATTTTCTAGCGTGTGACAGTTCCTCTCAAGTGTCGGACGAAGAAAAACTTAGGAAAAATGGGTTCTAGTATCGCTCCGGCATGGTGTCGACGTGGTTTTCGTCGTTTTTTGTTGATTGAAGGGTACTGGAATGCTCACCGGTGATGGCAAGGAAGACAGCAACGAAAGAAATGGCTCCGATGCGGTTAATAGAAGCGGTTAAAGGAATGGACGTTTTTGGGAGAAAAAAAATGGATGCACGCGTGCAGAGGGATTTCATATTTGTAAGTGATCGTAATAGAAAATAAAAAAACCTGATGATCATTCTTGGGTATATGGAATACTAGATGATCATTTAGAAAAATTTCTCCAAGAAAACTCTAACTAGGGCTGTAAATGAGCCGGGTTCAAGTCGGGCCATCCAATGTTCAAACCCGGCCCAAACTCGCGAGTTCTTGCCAAACCTGGCCCATGCCCAAATTAAATATTTTGGGCTTGGTCAGAACCTTACCCATAGGTGTTTTGTTAAAACCATGGCCAAATCTGACCCAAATTAAGCCCACATTGCAAAAATATATATGTAAATCTTCTTTCTTTTATCGCTCACATGACAAAAAAGAGAAAATTGTATTGCTTATGATAGATATTGAAAGGATATATGTAAAGATGCTCCCAAAGTAAGGCATTAAAATTTATGAAGCAAATGTACATAAAAATCTATATTTATTGCTCAGGAAAAATAAGAAAGGAAAATAAGTTGGGCTTTGGGTCGGGTTGCGGTTAGGGCTTGTCCATACCTGGACCACAATGCGTCCGGGTTTCGGTGTTCAAGCCCAGCTTGGCCTAAAGCCCAAGTCAACTCATCCCAAATCAGGTTCGACCCGATAGGCCTTGGGCTGGCCCGAGGCCACTTACAGCCCAAATCCTAAGCCGCCCTCACCCAATCTCCCGTTTCTATTCTCAGCCGATCCCTAGCCCGCTCTCAAACAAGCCCTAAACCCCAGTCCCAAAACCCTATTTCCATCCCCCTGGAGAAGCCAGGGCAAGGAGCCAACTGATTTCTCTCCTCCCCTTACCTTATTTTCCCTTGCCGATCAATGGCCAAAACCGGCCCAGCCCTCGCTATCCTTGGTCGTGGATGTCGTCGGCTTGGTAGCTGACAGTCGACAGCCAAGTGGAACCCAAACACCACCGGCCAGTAGGGGTGTCAATGGGTCGGGTCGGGTCGTGTTCGTGTCGTGTCTAGTTGGGATCGTGTCCAAAAACCCCAGACCCGGACCCGACCCGTTTAACTAATCGTGTCTAGATCCTAAACCCGTACCCGACCCGCCAATAAACGGGTAGACCCGATAAGACCCGATAAGACCCGTTTATCACCCGGACAATTCAGTTGACCCGATCCGACCCAATCCGACTCGACCCGACCTGACCCGAAAGACCCGCTGGTATTATATATTATAGTATCGGATTGCGGGTAGACCCGACCCGACCCGACTCGACACGACCCGTTGTATACTAAACGGGTCTTCCCGGGTCTACCGTGTCCAGACCCTAAACCCGGACCCGACCCGTTTATTAAACGGGTCTATCGTGTCGACCCGTTTACGACCCGAACCCGTTTAGCCCTGACCCAGACCCGCTAACTTCGGGTCGGGTCGTGTCGGGTCTACCGTGTCGGGTCCGAAATTGCCAGCCCTACCGGCCAGGCAACACCCAGCTGCCAACCCTCCCTTGGTTTGACCAGCCACCCCTCATTTCCCTCTTTCTATTGTGATTACCATCGGCCGGAGAGCCGATGGCCGGCAGCCGCGTGGCACCAACCTCTGGTCAGGCCACCGACGGCCAACCCGGTACAAGGCCTCCCCTTATTTTCCCTCCGATTGGGGGCTGGACCTCCTTGTCTCTTTGCCTTGTTGCGGTGGTTGCTAGCGGCTTTGTTATCGGCGGCCAGGTAGCAAGGTGGCCTAGGAAACCAACCACTGGCCACATAGCCTCCAATCCGACCTCCGTTGCCCAAAGTCGAGTCCGAACCCCCCTGTTATGTTGATCGCTGCTCCAACCCTATCTGCATACCTGACATGATGTCAACTTCTTGCTGCGTTGCCGGCCAATCGGATGACGACTGAACAGCCAGTGCCACCCAACCATTAACATGACCCCTCGTTTTGTGGGGCCCATAATAATTAACAGTTCCGACCTCCTAATCTAGCGCTGTGAAATCCACTCGAGATTGGCGGATCTGATTGCATCGGGTTGCACCTACCTCGATGTTGGCAGTACTACGTATCACATATGCTCTTTATTTTCCATCATGTCGATGCGGTTTGGACCGCCTAGGCGGATTAGTAGTATTGAACCCTGCGTAGCCTTGTGTGTGCACAGTCGACTCTAGGGCGATGATGCCAATGGCTTTGCAGGAAATGGAGGCACCCATCATGAATCGACTGACGCGGCTCTTGACTGCCAAAGGTTTCCCTTCCCCTCCTCTAGTTTGATCGGAGGAAGGTGATGGGGGGTAATTTAATAATTTTACTTTATGAGATTGTTGGATTAAAATTATAATACACAATACTTTCGGATTCAGTTTCACCAAGGGCAACCCAATTATTATTATTATTATTATTATTATAACATTGTCACTAGAATAATTGTTTGGATTCTTTTATCGTGTTGCATAAACTGTTTTGTCGATGCTACGTGGTTGGACTTGAGTTGGACCGGACTGTGGGTCCTGGGTCCGAGTCGTGAGGCGACGATGGAATGATTGCAATTTGTACTTAAACATATGTTCGTATATTTCACTGTAGATAAATCTTTGTTAATATATTTAATATATTATGGTTTTAGTGGCGAGTCTGTCGGACTCGTTGAGGTGCGCGTGCCAGTGTGTCTCAGCGCGACGTGGGTTCGAGCGCAAGTCGAGCCGACCGCTATGAGAGAGAGAAAACAATAATAATAAAAATAAATTTTAAAACGCTAATCTCTCTCTCTCTCTCTCTCTCTCTCTCTCCCTTCAGTCCCGATCCCCCAACAAACTTGGCCTCTTTCGATCCTTATCTCCCCCTCAAGGTCTATTCCCCCAACTGCCTTCTCCACATCTCTCTCTCTCCTCAATCCCTCTCATCCCGAACCCCCCTCGAGCCCCGTCTCAGCCCGAAACCCCCACAACCCCAAATCCCTTAAGGGTCTATTCTTTTGCGCGTAAAATAACCATAAAAACGGATTAATGAGCAGAAATTGGGTTTCCATCCAAATTTTCGGCATTTTTTTGCCGATCAAATCGTGGAAAGAGGATTTCCGAGTGGATGTATTTCCACGACTAGAAAGGAAATTATTTTCCTACCAAATATGTAAAAATTCTCTTTCTTATTCTTTTGTTAAAAAAAAAAAGATTTTTATTGTGTTTGATTTCTTTCGAACAGACCCTTAAACCCTAGACCTAGCCCGACCCTCGTCCGATCTCGCTCTCTCTTCGCCAGCCCCTCTCCCCTTCTCCCCGATCTCTCTCTCTCTCTTCCTTGTGGTGGACTGCGCGCAGGCTGCCGGAGCAGAGACAGCCGGGACCGGAGAAGAGCAAGGAGGAGGAGGAGCCGCAGCCTCAGCCGACGGTTCCCCCCTGATTTGGGTCAGCCCCTTCTCATCCATCCTTTTTTTTTTTCCTGTGTGGATCCGGCTATGCGGCCGGTGGCTGTGTTGCCGACGAGCCCGACCCAGTGCGGGCCGCCCTTGCCTCTCACCTTGCTGCGATGGCTGCCATCGGCTTGACTGCCGGTGCCCAGGCACCAAGTGGCATCCGACCACCCTCTGGTTGCTCTTGAGGCGGCCATGGCCGGCCGGCCAGGTTGCTGCCGGCTATGCAGCCGGCCAGGCCCGACCCTCTTCGGTGTTGATTCCATCTCCAACCCCACAGCCGTCATGCCGGTTGAAATTGTCCTCCTCCCTTCGTATTGATCGTGGCTGCAGTCAGCCTTGTTCTGGTGTAGCTTAGCGCACACCATTGAATCTTACTCGAGCCGGGCGGATTCGTTGACCAGAATGTGCCTACCTCGATGACAGTGATGCCACCAATACATACTAGTCTTCTCTTATGCTATTATGGCTTCGACCGTATTCAACAATAGAATAATTTGTGCCTTTAATGCCTATGATGTAAACCTCGGAGCACTGTGGTGTGTGCCAATGGGTCGGCGCCCGATGGCGCCTAGGATGTGACGGACGCCGATCGACCAACCCCGAAATTTGATCGGGCGAGACATGTTTCTTTTGCCAATCCGAGCATAGGCTTAGTAAGGCTTGTTAGTTGTCGTGGTGCAAACCCGACCATACCAAAACCCAAGCTCGAGGTCATCTTGGACGGATGATAAATCGAACCTTGACTTGAACCCCCGTCATAGTTGCCTTGCTTTAATTAATAGAGTAGTGATATAGATTTGTGCATATTACCAGTTCGATATCGGGACGATCCAGCCGCAGGCGGAGCGGAGGCCAGTTGACGGGAGTTTGTGCACCTTGACCAGGTGACACAGCATGTAGTTTTTAATAATTAATCATGCTATTATAGAAGCTAAGGGTAGGTGTTCATAACGTTGTATTCGGGTCCTGTCGGACCTCGTAGCATGTGGTCGATTGGACCCCACCTTACATGCGTAGTTGCGAGTTTAGTGACGCATGCTTAAAACGTTAATAATTTAATAATAATTATTTTATTGATTGCTTGGACATCGTAGTTAGGCATTCCCTTAAAATAAATGATTAAATAATTATTATCGGGACCCACCCTCCTGAGAGGAGTGTGGCAACCATAGTACACGGGTATCCGGGTGTAAGTACTTTATTATATTTAATGTGATGATAGGTTGTGAGTGCAGTGCGAAGGCAGGGGTAAAACTGTTGAAAATGATGAAACACGATATAGATACTTCGGTAATTATGTGGTTATGCTAAATTGATAATCTACTTGGTTAGAGGGTAGGGACCCGTGCGCGCAAGGGCCGTGAACCACCCTGCGCGTATAGCCGAATATAAGTAGGTTAGGGGTTACGGGCAAAGGTTGTGGTAAAGCCAATAGGAGTAGCCCTCGAGTAGGGATTGGCCTAGCAATCCTGTCCTGCGGTAGTTGAAGTCCCCATAGTAAAGCAAGTTGGGCGGTAGAGTTCCACCGTGAAAGACGGAAAACCTTTATGATCATCTGGGTATTTAGTGCATGGTGTTGGTGGATGCACGACGAGAGAGTTGACCAACTATATTGAAATAAAATGCCCTATAGTAATGCCCAACCGGGGGCAGGATGAACAAAATATTCGGGGTTCACATTAGAATGTGTTTTACTTGTTTGTGAATTTAGAATTGTATTACTGTATACACGATAACCTAGTGATAGTAGGAAATGAATTTAAATATATAAATTGCATGGACACTTAGGACGTGGTTGAGAATATAGTTTGACAATTAGGTTAATCAATAAATTATCTTAAAATGTGAACATTGTTAATTATGAAAGCTGTTAGCTTGTCACTGGCCATGTTGCCATGTTAATATGGCTAATCTCCCAAATTTATTTTTTGGGGCTACTTATTCGCACGAGTAGACTCTCCTACAGTTACAGAGGCTCAGGAATAGCTGTAGTACTTCAGAGGTGGATTTAGAGTCGTAGCTTGTCTTTCCTTTTTAGTATATCGATTTAGCAGTAGTTTTCTTTCTGGCAATGTAATCAAATTGGATTTGAATAAGAGTTCTTTAGTCTAGTTTAGTGTTCTGTGGTTGTTAATGGCAATGATACAACTGAATTTCTTTGGATAGACCTCTCTCCTCAAGGCCCCAAGCCTTGGATAGCTCACATTGAAAATATAAGTGCTTAAATGATCTAATTGATTAGCCCAGTAGATTGGACCTCTAAACTAGTGCACCAAGTGTTAGGGAGTGGGTGAGGCTACTTGGTTCGCTGTCGGAGGCTTGAGCCTCGTGCTCCCTTAGAGGGATTTCTGTCAGCATGTAGTTGCACCGACATGTCACACATACTAAGAGGATAATCCTTTTGAAGGTCAAGTTTGGTCTTCTTTTTGTTGACAAATTTATATTTCTCTATTTTTTAATAAAATGTTTTCATAAAAATCAAGTTTAAAATATTCCTCCTTATTTCTCCCTCCTCCTTTTTCATGTTGGAGAGCGTAGAAGATGCCCTGTGAGAACCCTAATTGGTGTAGTTAATTGACCAAATCTAAATCCCTATTTTTCTCATCTTACACCCTAGGGATCAGTCTTCAGATTTCTGAGGCGTGACAGCTGGTATCAGAGCCTACGGATATGTTCATAGGAATTAGTTTCTAGAATAAGGAATTAAGGTCTAGAGTCTTAATGGTTAATTAATAGGCAGTTAACGTTAGAATTGTTTCATTTCATATAGCGGGTACTAGGAGTGGAAATGATGCAAGCAACGGAGCAGGATCGTCCTCTGGGCCTGACAGCACGGCGAGGATGATGGAGATGCTCGAGGGGATGGCCACCATGGTCCAAGAGTAGCAGGCTGCTGTTTCCCAGCAGCAGACGGCTGCTCAGCAGCAGGCTGAGCTAGCTCAGGTTGCCTTTGTCCAGGCCCAAGCTCGTCAGCAGGCCGAGGGCGAGCGACATGGGAAATTACTGAAGGACTTTAAGACGATAGGACCCTCGAGTTTCAAGGGTGAGCCAGATCCTTTAGAGGCCGATCGATGGTTCCAGCAGATTGAGAAGATATTGAATGCGTTAGGCATCACCGATGATAGGAGAGTGACCTTCGCCTCGTGCCAGTTTGAGGCTGAGGCATACTTCTGGTGGCAGACAGTTCAGCACACCAGAGCATCAGATCGAGGAGCGATCACATAGCAGAAGTTCGAGGAACTCTTTCGGAAGTTCTTTTCGGTTACCGTGCAGAACCGGATGGAGATGGAGTTTCTGGTGCTCTATCAGGGGTCTCGTACTATGACGCAGTATTAGGCCAAGTTCTTGGAGCTTGCGAGGTATGCTTCACACCAGGTGGCAATCAACGACAAGAGGGCCTTGCGCTTTGAGCATGGCTTGAATCCAACGATCAGAGGCAGGGTTACCTCTTTCTTGGGGCAATCTTATGAAGAGTTGGTCAACCGGTCCCTAGCAGTGGAGCAGAAGTTGAAGGAGTCCCGCACTATCCTGGAGAAGCGAGGGACAACAGTCGTAACTGTCCACTGACTCAGAAGAGGTTTAGGCCTATAGAGACCCGACCCTCGTCGTGCCAGCCTCAGCACTTACGTGGTCCTCCGGCTCCTGGACCCTAGCGGCGTGGCTGTTTCCAGTGCGGCTCGTTGGAACATCTGAAGTGGAACTGTCCACAGCTTCTTCGGCAACCACTCTTACCAGCTCCACCCTAGAGGCTTGCTCTGCCGCCACCACCTGTGTAGCAACAGAGACCTCCACAGAGAGCCACAACAGCAGCAATGTCCTCCCCAGCCATAGCAGCAAAGTCCTTTCCCCCGTTAGGGCAGAGGAGGCAACCAGGCTCAGGGAAGGACGTATATGCTTGTCGGTCAAGACCCAAAGGCTTCTGGAGGAGCAATCAAAGGTAACCCTAAACTTAGAATTACAATTCATAGTCATAATGGTGTAGTTGTCTTCGTTATTAACTTTGACTTGTTAGAACTATTAGTAGTCGGTATCTAGCTTAGTCACTTACGTGTTTCAAGATAACGCTAGGTACCCTTCCTGTCTTTTCGACCCTAGCTTATATTCATTTCGATAGTGGGTCTACACACTTCTATATCCTTCATAGTTTTGTCAAGACTTTGGGACTGGAGTCGGACCCCTTAGGTCATACTCCGTCGGTGTTTTCACCGCTCGGAGTGAGTATCGATGTGGACCGGATATATCGGGACTGTATCATTCATGTTGGGGACAAAGAGCTCTCGGCAGGCCTGATCATCCTGGACTAAGGAGGAGTGGACGTGCTGCTTGGAATGGATTGGATGTCAGCCTATCACGTCACCCTCGATTGCTTCACTAAGGTCACATTCTCACCTCCGGGGAGCGAGTCGTTCTACTTCATGGGAGACAAGCAGAAGATCCTGTGCCCGGTACCGCTGCAACAAATCACTCTCAATTTACTGGCACAACTATCGAGCAGGGATAAAGATGAGAACCCAGTGGTGCTTCCGCTGATGGTTTGTGAGTTTCCAAATGTCTTTCCAAATAAGCTACCAAGCTTGCCCCCACATCAAGAGGTTGAGTTTTCTATAGATCTGGCACCGGGAGCATCATCGATATCAGTTGCCCTGTATAGGATGACTCTTGCGGAGCTAAAGGAGCTGAAAACCCAGTTGGAGGAGTTACTCGACAAAGGCTTTATTCGTCCTAACACATCTCCTTGGGGAGCCCCAGTCCTTTTTGCTCAAAAGAAGGATGGGACGAAAAGACTTTGTATCGACTATTGCAAGCTAAATAATATAACGATTAAGAACAAGTACCCGTTGCTACGGATCGAGGACATTTTTGATCAGCTGAAGGGTGCTTGTTACTTCTCCAAGATCGACCTAACGATCGGATATCACCAGCTGGCCGTGAGAGCAGAGGATATTTCGAAAACAACGTTTCGGACGCGATACAGGCACTATGAGTTCTTGGTCATGCCCTTCGGTCTGACAAACGCCCTTGCGGCATTTATGGATCTGATGAACCAAGTTTTCAGCATGTTCCTGGACAGATTCGTAATAGTATTTGTGCACAATGTCCCCATTTACTTCAAGTCAGAGGAAGATCACCGAGAACACCTGAGTGTAGCATTACAGACTCTCAGAGACCACCAACTGTATGCCAAGCTCAACAAGTGTGAGTTCTGGATGCAGGAGGTGAAGTTCCTTGGACATATCTCACGGGAAAGCATCACAGTGGATCCATCGAAGATAGAGGCTGTCATGGACTGGGAGCAGCCGAAGAACGTATTCGAGATTAGGAGTTTGTTGAGGCTAGCAGGCTATTACAGACATTTTGTGGAGGAATTTTCACGTCTAGCAGTGCCTCACCCGTTTGACAAAGAAGGGTGTCAGGTTTGAGTGGTCGGAAGACTGTGAGAAGTCATTTCGGGAGTTGAAGCGGCTTCTCACTTCGGCCCCAGTGTTTACGATTCTGGTTAGTGGCAAAGGTTATGTTGTCTTCACCGATGCCTCACTGATGGAGCTTGGAGCAGTACTGATGCAGGACGACAAGGTGGTAGCCTATGTCTCCAGGCAGCTGAAGGCTCACGAGAAAAACTATCCCACCCATGATTTGGAGTTGGTTGCGGTTGTTTTCACCTTGAAGATTTGGACCGTTGCACTACAATGGAGCTCTAACGTTCATTTTGCTTGACTACGGGGACTAAGACTATCCTAGGATGTCAGAGCTCCATCGTGAGAGACGGGAAACCCCTTATGGACGTCTAGTTATATGTGTACATGGTGGTGGAGGATGCACGACGAGAGAGTTGTCCCTTTACATCGAAATAAAATGCCAAATAGTAATGCTAAACCGGGGGCAGGATGAACAAAATATTCGGGGTTCACATTAGGATAATATATCTAACTGTCAATTAAGTACTGTTATATTACTGTGGGCATGTAACTATTAAGCATGAGAACGTAGTGACAATAGAACTTGACATGAGAACATAGATATTGCATGGACATCTAAGATATGTTTGAGAACATAGTATGACAAATCAGGTTAACATGTAAATTGTCTTTAAAACATTTTCATCTTTAGTTGTTAGAACTGTCGGCTTGTCACTAGCCATTAGTTTGCCTAATCTCCCAGTGATTCACGAGGGCTACTCATTCCAAAATGAGTAGACGCTCTTGCAGGTCAGAGCTTGGAGTATTGGTAGCAGTTGGTGGAGTCAGTAGTGGTAGTCTTCTTATAGTTAACAACAATTAGTAGGTTTTCTTCCTTGTCTGGACTTTGTATTTCTGGTTTATTGGAATAAGATATCTATGGTTTAGTTTAGTAGTTGTGTTTTGATTAGTATAGAATTTGGTTTGCAATGATCCGGCGGTTTCGACTGTAAAAAGAAGTTCCTCTTTTGGGTAGCCTCTCCTCAAGGCCCCAAGTTAGGTTAGATCACCATAAACATAAGAATATAAAAGGCTTCAATGATCAAACTCAGTTGAACCAATGCATAATAGAAGTCAACTTTTCATTGCACTTGTCAATAAAAAAGCGAGCAATTTGTTCGCGCAACTTCAATCAGTCCTTTACTCTGTTGATAAACTTAAATTCTCGGCCCAAGCCCGGTTCATACTTCGATGCTATTAGAACCATGAACCGGGATGGAGTTGCACCTGATAAGGTTCAACTGTCCTAGTTAGAACGAGCCAAAGTTTCAGGACAAGTCCAAACTCTCTCTATTTGTCGCCTAGGTTCCTCCGACCACATCCTCCTAAAAAAGATAACTAGGTAACCTTTATGTTATATGTTCACACCTTAATGTTTCGTTAAATTATACAATCTGTTTGCTTCCTTTAAGATCAGTTGCATCTTTTTATCTGCTATTTTGACTTTTAGATGAGGTCTCTGACCTGCTCCTTCCTATTTTGATCTTTCATGCGAAAACTCTGGCAATGGAATTGGAAACTAGGGTTCCAAAGGAATGGAATATATCTTGTTTTTTGGAGAAAAAAGAGGCAAAGCCTTTTTTTGTGTGAAAAAAATAGGATGGCAACATAACTCGATAGATACTGCTTTTGATTGCAAAACCACATCTTTTTTTAAAAAAATTCCTAATAATTTTAATTAAATATGGATATTGGTTCCTGTATTTTTTTTAAAAAAATCTTTATATATGTGATGAAATTATCCTTTAATTGCATATTGGAACCTAAAATTGTGTATGATGATGAGGAAATGAGGCCAACAATTTCTAAAACAATTAATGTTTTCCACCCCCTTTTCAGGTTACAACAATGGTGAAGAAGAGCAAAAGTAAGCCTCCCTTCGGAAAGTAAAGTTCTTTTCTTTTGTCATGTATTGTTGGGAATGGTGATTGTGTACTATATTTTTTCTGCTGATGCAGAGAGCAAGAGCAAAAGAGTACCACTTAGAAAAAAGTACAAGATAATAAAGAAGGTGAGGGCGCACCATAAGAAGAAGGCGAAGGAAGCGAAGAAGCTCGTGGGGAATCGGAAACAAAAGGTTGAGAAGGATCCTGGCATTCCTAATGATTGGCCTTTCAAGGAACAAGAGCTCAAGGCACTCGAGGCTCGGAGGGCCCGTGCAATAGAAGAGTTGGAGCATAAAAAGGCAGCTAGAAAAGAGAGGGTAACCTTCTTGCATTCCTGGTTGCCTTTATTTAGTACTCTATTATCAATTTTGAAATTGGGATGTTAGTGTATTCACATTGTTTGTGACATTTGTAATACTGTCGTTTTAAGCGTTAACCACTTCTCTTGTGTTATTTTTTGGTCTGTGATGCCATTTAGAATTGAAATGTATATTCGTCCTTTGCATTGGCTTCTTTGAGTCATTAATCTGTAATACAATTGCTACAAACATATGGACCTCAAATTAACGCTGTTAAACAGTTCTTAATTAACATAAGAAAACGGCATTGTGAATATGCCGACTATCCCCTATGCACATGGTGGAACAATGTAAATTTAATTTTATCCATCTTCCCTA
The DNA here is from genome assembly GCA_947650365.1 of Chamaelirium japonicum. Lineage (NCBI taxonomy): Eukaryota > Viridiplantae > Streptophyta > Magnoliopsida > Liliales > Melanthiaceae > Chamaelirium > Chamaelirium japonicum. Next base: position 53,863,069 of record OX393551.1, on the reverse strand, counting down.
TAACCAGACTTGGAGATTTTCTCAGATAAATAGAGTTAGAAGGGTCGAGGATAGAGGTGACAAACATTAGGAAGTGGGACCTCTGAAGCCTTCTAACCTATTAAATTTGTTTTGTATCTATACCTAAGAAGTTCATGATTTTAGGTTCATATTGAAGTAGAGGCCTTTAGATAAGTTAAAGTGGGTGATGAGCCTAAAAGAAATCACAAAAGCATCAGAAAGCATGGGTGACATTTCTAGGTGCAAGAACCCATAAACAGGGCATTCCGGAATTAAGATTTTATCAATGTTTGGTGTGAATTGCTTCTTCTGATTGAATTTTAGAGTATATAAGCCTATACCGAATTTGGGTTATCCGACTGGAAGTCGTCACTTGCGAAATACATTATTTTTGCTTCCCATGAAGGACACTTGAAAATGCACCATCTCTTTAACGAAGATAATGACTCAAAAAAAAGTTTTATATACAATGCGTTTCACTTGATTTGAGCAATCCTGAAAATATTAGATCATGCAAAAGAGGTTTCTTGAAGTTATGACATGTTTGAAAAATCTAATTTCGTCTCAAGTAGAGTTTTTTGAAGTTAATCTTAGAAGTGGACATTAAACTAAGATCTACTTGGCTTTTACTGGAAAATATACTAAAAAGGCTCTAAAAAATTAGAAATGCGTCTAGTAACTCGAAAGTATAAAGCTTTCTTGGAGGGCATTTATGTCATTTTAGTAAATAGTCCTTACAACCAACCACCATCACCGCCGCTACCATTTGCTAGCCTACACCATCAAAAGGCTCTAAAAAATTTAGAAATACATATGGTAAATTGGTAACTTAGAATTGTAGAGCTTTCTGGGAGGGCATTCTTGTTATTTTTGGTAAGTAGTCGCTATCGCCACTCACCATCGTTGCCACTGCCACCGCTACCATTGCTAGCCGGCACCATCATCATGGTCGTCACCACAGTCGTACACCGTCGATTCTCGTCACCACCACCATTAGTGTTGGCACCACTGGCATCGCCCCCACCCCCGCCTATGGATAATTTGTAATTTCTACCCTTTTAAGGACAGAAATGCCAAAAAAGCTATATATTCAAATAAGTGAAAACGATTATATATCCTGAATTTCTGATACGATAGAATGCGTTCCAGATACAGCCGTATACGACAGGATACAATGGAATACTTGACTAGTCGCCGATTATGGGTTGAACGCTAGGTGGGTTGGTGATATTGCTGGAAGAGAGTGGGTCAATTTGGGTTATGATAACTTATACACTTAACCTTGTATAATAAAATGGCCTATCTTCTGTTAATTTTATACCCTCATGGACTCCTTTGCACTTGATCCTCTACATGTGTATCTGGTCCTGCACATAATTAACATTCTCGACTCCACTACCGACCCCCCCTTCCTTTCATGTTAAAGGATCTCCATCCTGGAGCTTTAACACACACATACGCCTTCCCTATGGGCTCCTTCTCTTGATTCCTTCTCCCCCCTCCCTTCCTTGCTAGAGGATCTCCATCCGGGACCTCCGCCGCTAGCCCAGCTCTCGGCAGTCCCTCTAAAAAATCTTTCATCTTAATTTGTTCTATATCTGTTGTGAACTTTTCTGTGTTTATTTATAACTTTGTACATGTATATTTGTATTGACCTATCCCCATCCTATCGTATCCTACCGATTCAAGGATTATCGTATTGATGTATCCGCTTCGTAGTGTATTGTATCCGTAGCCCATATCCATATCCATCTTCATAGCTCCCAGCCACTTTTTAAAACTGCGGTGAAAGCTCTGCAATCACTAAAGATAAGCCTTTCTTTGTAGAGGTTTCCAAAGCAGGCTTTCTGCAGAAAAGAGCTTATTTTTGGAGTAAGTTAAAAAATCTCTACTTTGCAGATTTAGCAAACAATCCAGTCTGTGAGTAAAACTTCTTTCACGACATGTTCATAATACCTGGCCACAATTCGAAGGTTCAAAATCAGCGGTACCAATTGAAGAAGTTATTAGTATTAAAATGCTTTCTCATTACATTCCTCTAGTGAGTATGTCTGTTTCTATTTGGAGTATGTCATTCATTTCGATGCAAGTTGAGCTTTGTTGATTTCTAATTATTAAGTCGTGCCTGCCACAATTCTTCGAAAGAATTTTATAGAAATTTGAACTTTTGCACTTTGTGCATCTACAATATGTTAGAGAGGACTCTAATACATGTATCAAGTTTTGACTTACCTGATGCATGAAGTTGATGTGCTTGGTTGTCATTCACTGGAAACTTTTATGTATGTTATACATTATCATCACAGCTGAATAGAGAACACTTATGATGATACAGGCTCAGAAGAGGAAATTGGGTTTGCTAGAGGAGGATGATCTAACAAAATTAGCTAACACAGCCCGTATCAAAGATCTTGAGTTTGAAAACAGAAGTGCTGGAAAAGAAACTGCAACTGCAGACAAAACCCATGGTAAATTCATTTAAGGAGCAGTTCTGAAGTAGCAGACTGATTCACGCCTTTTTTTTTCCTGTTATATATGTATTCTTTTCAAAATTATTGACAAAAAATCAGTATTTCACAGATCACTCTGAAAGGTCTTTCTACAAGGAGCTGGTAAAAGTCATTGAAGCATCAGATGTCATTTTGGAGGTTCTTGATGCACGAGATCCTCTTGGTACTCGCTGTGTTGACATGGAAAACTTGGTACTGAAGTCAGATCCTAATAAACGTATTGTGTTGCTTCTCAATAAGATAGGTAATGGTGGTTCAGTTCACTTTCTTATTTCTGTAGTCTTTTTAGCCAAACATTATAAGAATCAAAATATTTCTATGTTAAATGGCCTACATAAGTTGTGCTTAGATTTCCAGCTGAAGGATTAAGGCTTGTTACTATATATTCTAAAATCTGTACCGGAGATCCCAAATTTTATTGTTAAATGTTCAACTAATATTAGTATGTATTTATGCTCTTATAAACCTCTTTTATATGTGATAAGTACGATGATGTGGATGGCTTTTTTTTGGTTTATTTATTATATATGGATATTTTGTTATCTTCCTTGGACAATGTGGTAGATCTAGTACCTCGGGAGGCTGCGGAGAAATGGCTCAAGTATCTTAGAGAAGAGTTGCCTGCAGTGGCCTTCAAGTGTAGCACCCAAGAGCAAAGATCAAACTTAGGTTGGAAATCAGCCTCAAAGGCAGCAAAGTCCAGCAATATTCTGCAAACTAGTGATTGCCTTGGAGCTGAAAGTCTCATAAAATTGCTGAAAAATTATTCTAGAAGCCGCGAGGTAACAACTCATTTATACATCGGCTTATTGATTATAAGTTACCTGATATGCGATTTGGTATTTTCTGTTTATAATTACTAAAAAATTGATAGAAAAGCATAAATGAAAGCTATAAACTCAAGTGGATTGTGAATATAGTTTAATGAGGAGATACTAAATGAGAGCTAATTAAACAACTGTCTTGTTGTTGATGGTATACGTTGGTCTGTATTATCACTCCCGATTAACTTTGAACCAGCCCAAATAGTATAAATTACATTGTTTTATGAATGAATGTTAGATCAATGATATTATATGTTGGTCTGTATTATAACTCCTGATTAATTTTGAACTAGGGGCATGCACGCGCGATACGCCCAAAGAGGGACAAATTCGGCGTTAAGAAAGATATTGTGGAGGCTCTCATATAATACCGTTTCGCTAAAAAATACTCAAGACTAAATGGCATCTGATATCTTTTACGTAGAACACTGTTATTTATTCAAGACAGAGGTAGTGGCTAGTAATGCTTTGATTTGTGTCATCGGACACAATTCTCTTTATATAATATAAATGATATTTATTTTCTGCGTGATGCAAAATGATTGACTTTCCTAGTTACCTTTCGCTCTCTGTGCCCTCTACTTTCGCTCTTTTACTTCTTACTCAAACTCTTTTACTTCTTACTGCTACATCTTTTGCCTTTTATGCGTGGCAGTAAGACCTTTGGATTGATGTGATGAATACCTCTTCTTTTTATTCCCATTAGGGAGAGAACCAAGTAATTTAGGAGTTATGACCACTTTATGTTTGTACTAGTCTATACCAGATACCAGATCTTGTTAGTGGCTCTTGGGCTTGCTATGTGAAGTTGGTATATTGTTTATGGTGGCCCATCAACTGATGGAAACGAGATCTAAGGATTCCATTGATCGATGGACTGAAAGCATGTATCTAAAAAGTGGTTCATGGACACAATTATACATGAAACAAATGCATATTCGTAGAGAATACGAACTTCAATTACGTATCCAATACCGATACACAGGCGTAGAGTAATTTATCAGGTATATTTTGAAAAAAGCTTGCAGTAATCATGGTTAGAGTTTTCTTGAGTTCTTTCCCAAGGTGGTCAAGATATCGGGATCCCACCAACTATCATGTGGCAGGGGCTGTAGAATTGAATCGTAAGATCGGATATAGGGTTGTAAGATCCAACATAATGAGAAAATGAACAAATTAAAATTTAGATATATGTCAAGACACCTTAAACATTTATTAAAAACAAGTAAAAAACTTCGCAAACATATCACACTTATTAATTCCAAAGATGTAGTTCAAGAGATATAGCCCTTATTTACAAGGGTTAACTTTTAAGTTGCTAATCATGTGCAAGAAGGGTTTGAATCTTTCCATATCTATCACTTATAATAAGTGCCAAAACTAAGTAACCCCAACCAATACTTAAATTTAATTAGTTAAGCCTACATAGTTCTTACCGCTTCAAAAGTATTAAATATGTTTATAGGTGATGTACAAGGAGAAAGAAAAATGAAATGAAAGGGAATGGCAATATATCGTCATTTGTCATTAATGCAAACATCATTTTCGAATTTAGCACCATCAATGCCAAATGGTATTTTCCTCAAATGCGTCGTCAACGTTGTTTGTGCTAACATCATCATCATCTAAGTCTCTTGAAACATTTAATGGCAACCTCATCATCACTAGCTTCATGATTATCCTCAACCTCTGCTTTTGTGTCCTAGCATGTTCAACACCTCAAGTGTAAAGAAAGGTTGTATTAGATAAGTACATAAATAACTAAATCTAAAAATGAATTGACTTCTTTGAAAATGTGTGTTTGATGTTTTAGATAAGTACATAAATATCTGTCCTAGCAAATGCAAGGTGTCTATATCTGTGTTTTCTTTAAAAACATGTGTTTGATGTTTTCCTACAATTTACAACAAACTGTCTTTTGTCCATTTTTCCAGTACTCATATATGCTCTACTAGGGTCAAGTTTGAAAGTTTTAAGAAACGGAAGTTCAAAGACTTGGTGTTCTTTCTTGCAATCATATATATGGAATCTTAATGCAAAGCTCTTTATTTTGGCAGATCAAAGTTTCTATTACTGTGGGCATTGTTGGGCTTCCTAATGTTGGTAAAAGCAGCCTGATTAATAGCTTGAAAAGATCTCATGTTGTCAATGTTGGTGCTACTCCGGGACTGACAAAATCAATGCAAGAAATTCACTTAGATAAAAACGTAAAATTATTGGACTGCCCTGGAGTTGTGATACGCAAGTCTGGTGAGACTGATGTATCCATAGCCCTCCGCAATTGCAAAAGGATTGAGAAGTTAGAAGATCCCATCGGTCCAGGTAATTTTACTGATTATTCATTTGCTGGTTTATATCTTTTGGACTTCTCTTTTTTGTGATAATGTTAATTTTAATACAATAATGAGTATATTGTTAAAAAAGTGTGGCTGTAGCATATTGCAACATGATCTTGGCTTTGGATTCTCACCTGCTATGACTTTAATGATTTATGGACAATTGAAACGACCAACTGTCGGGCCTTAGGCAAATTTTTGATGACAAGCCATAAAATGCTTGTCTTGTGTAGGGTTGACACCTTCATGGTGATGGTGGTGGTTCCAACCTCATGGTGGTGGTGTGATCTTCTACCTTTGATGGCTCTCCAAGAACCAATAAAATCGGTGATTGAAACTTCAGGAATTCAGAGTAGTATATGTGCTGCAGACAGCCAAAAGAATGATCTTTTGATTCTATTGAATGAACAAGAAATTTTATATGCTTGACAATTTATTTAAGTAGACGAGCTTATTCTAAATAATCCTATTACCAACTCAGCAATATTCTGATCCATTTCCGATCCTTATGAGAGAGTTTCTAGGTGTTGGCTAGAAGTATCGGTGCCTCGGTCTATTTACTAGTAGCATTATCTATAAGGAGAAATAAATTTGTTTAGCTCCTTGTTAATATGGTTTGTTGTCGAGTTAGATAGAAGATAAGGATTGTATTTTTTAGTGACCATTGCTTGCAATTATATTTGCCAAGGGATCATCTAAATCGACCGAGGATCAATTTGATGGTCATGACCATTATTTTAAATGTCTTTTCTGTGGCTCAACCTCACTTCAACCCCGAGCTAATGCCAAGTGTTTTGAGGTTCTGCTTATAAGATTTGAAGTTTATGCATGGCTTATCCTTATTTTACCTCTTTTGTTGGAAGGCTAAATATTTTTTGGAAATGAAAAAATTGAAAAACTATATGCAGCTATCAACTCATGATTTAGATCCACATCATTTACCTTCTCTTTGGCCATGTTTAGAATAAGCAATATTCGGACCATTATTAACCCTCTCTCTCTCTCTCTCTCTCTCTCTCTCTCTCTCTCTCATAAACATGCCAGTGTTATGAATATTTCTTTTACCTAAAAAGTAAACTTCATGAAATTTATGGCTTATGCGTTGCCTAATTGAGAACATGAACGGTTCAACTTACACCCCAACCTTTTTATAGAATGGCCCTAATTTTATCTAGCATGGAACATTGTAATTGCTTTTCTTCGATGTGCCTCTAATTATACAAAAATTGTAGTCAACCTTGAAAGTTAGCATATTGTCTATGAGGACCTATGATACTGTTGAGGTGCATTCCTTCCTCACTCTGAACAATTTTTGAGAAACAAGTTTTTATACAAGGTACAAGCCTGTACTGTAGTGGAACACATTTTAAATCACTCCAAACATCCAATAACAGTTTTGTATACGGGTATTCATTTTGCTACTCATCAACTGTTACTTGTCTATAAGTATTAGCATTAAATTTCTTTGTAATCGGTTTCGAGGTAGTTATACTTATATCATAACCTCAAATTTATAAATTAGAATTCTATCAATTTTTGGTTGGATATGGTGGTTGAGAAACCATATTTATACTGACTTTTGCTGGTTTCTTTGCTTTGGATTCTAACACAGATATTCTGTTTAATTCATGCATTTTTTTGATGATTACGATGAGTTGGGTGTTTTTTAAACAACAATTTGGTTGATTGTGAACCTGCAGTTAAGGAGATCCTCAAGCTTTGCCCGGCTGAAAGGTTGACGTCAATATACAAGTTATCAAGCTTTAGTTCAGTTGATGATTTTCTTCAGAAGGTGGCTACACTTAGGGGTAGGCTAAAGAAGGGTGGTGTTGTGGACATCGAAGCTGCTGCAAGGATAGTACTGCATGACTGGAACGAGGGTATGTGTGCCCTTTCAAGTTACTGCCAATGCAATTGATTTTCGAAACGCATGCCATTGATCCTGTCATATTATCTTTCTTTCAGGTAAAATTCCATATTATACACTGCCCCCAATCAAGAACCAAGGAGAGAATTTTGAAGCAACGATTGTTTCAGAGTTCGGAAAAGAATTTGATGTCGATGAGATTTACAAGACGGAGTCTTCATTCATTGGTAGCCTTGCATCTGTTGATGATTTTCGTCATCTTGAAATTCCTCCTGGTTCCCCTCTAAAGTTCGATGAGCAGATGATGGATAAGGTGCGTATTCTATCTAGTAGTGTTTTGGGAAAATAATAGCCTGTGTCTAGGGGTGTGCTTCGGTTTGAAAGCGATCCATATAGACAAAACTCAAACCAATACAACGATGCTTGATTTTGAAGATTCTCAATCCAATCCAAACTTGGATTGGAATTCAATCCATTCCAATTAAAGTCGGTTTGGATTTGATTGGATGGGTAGGTTTGGGCTTTGATCCATATACATATCAATATCAATGATGTCGGTTTTTTAAAAACTCAATCCAATCCGATCCATTGAGTGTTGAAACTGATCAAAATTGGTCGGTTTGGCTTGGGTTACTGTAGCACTACGGTAGCATCGGTTACTGTAGTACTATAGTATCGAGGGGTTTTCTTTTTATTATAAGATAAGGTCCTTATTATTTCAAAAACTGCTCCAGAAACTGCCAGAGCCTGCCAACTGCAGTAAAGTGGCCTTATTTGCCGAGCAATTCAATATGTAGAAAAGCTGTAGTGCTTATAAATGCATTTTAGGGCCATAGTTTCGTTCCCACTCTCGATAAATTCATGTGTGGATGGTTTTGTAACCTTAACCTTTATCATTTCAGGATGATGTGGTGCTCAAAGAAGCAACAGAGAACACGGAAGAGCCGATGGCCTGCGATGGGAAGGACCCTGTTGAGATAAAACCCGGCGGCAAGAGTAGGCAACATGATAAGCTCTATGCTGCTGAAGGCATACTGGACCCACGTGCGCGAAGAGCAGAGAAGAAGCGGAGGAAAGCGCGCAAGTTGGGCTTGGCGAATGACATGGATGCCGATTATGATTTCAAGGTCGATTATCGCATGGCGGAGCCCGCGTCTGATGCCAACTCAGCCGGTGAGGATGGGACCGATGATGATGAGGGCGCGGAGGCGGTGCCGATGCCTGGTGTCGATATGGACGCCTAAAGGAGTAATAGGCTTGCAAGTTCAGTATCTGTAGTCTCTTGACACTCTTGCCATCCATTTTTGTGTTGTGGAATTCTGGTAGTTTATTGTTTAAGTTGGGGATGGTATGTGTGATCACTGTCTTATTGATTTCTCTATGTACTCTTCACTCTTAAGTTGGCGGTCGTATTCGTGCAGTAACTTACTTTGAACTTAACAGCATGTTTTGTTGGGACGAGTTGCAACCGTATGAGTTACAACTCTTTTTTTTTTTTTTTGGTGCATTTCAGAGGGGAGGTCACAAACGAACCTATAGGAGGTGCCACATGCCGGCGCTGCAAGGGAAACCACCACCAGGTGGGGGAAGATGACCACCGTCCAGCGGGAAACAGACACAATTGCAACTACTGGCACACCCACCAACCCTTAAACAATGGAATCATATAGCCACCGTCGCCGGTGGAGACAGGCCCCACACACCGGCGGGGGATACCCCCAAACCCCAGACCAAGGGGTAGGAAAACAGCATGGAATCAAAAGAGCCACAACAAAAAGAACAAAAAAAAAAAAAGGCGAAGTACAGCAAGCACCAGCCTCCGAGCTAATATGAAGGAGTCGTAGACATTGCCTCCTCATCACCATTGAACCGCCAGGTATCGCCACCGACCAGTGAGGGTGTACCGAAAACCCACCGGTGGAGAACCTCAGGCCGAGGCCAGATCCAACCTCCCAAGCTGCTCACGGTAGAAGAATCGGCCCCGATGATGATCGGAAGCCGCCAAACAAGCTATGGGAGAATGCTGCCCGACTCCGGCGCTCCGAGTACAAAATGCCGGCGAGCTGACGACGCCCCAATCTACAGGGGGGAGGAAAGGGGCCCGATCCCACCCCCGAGGTCGAACGGTGCCAAGGCCTGACCCCCTCGGAGCCGCCGGCATCGACGTCCGAGGAGGCCAGACGGATCGGGCAAGGAAACCCTAACCCTAGTCGCTCAAGGGGATGAGTTGCAACTCATGCGTTTTGGCCAAGCCTTGCCGGTAACTTGCCACTGCCGCTCCGCTGGCCACCACCCCTTGCCAACCACTGTCGCCCACAATCGGCCACCTAGCACCTCCATCGGCCACCACCTGCCACCCTCCTGGTCACACGCTGTCACCCACCACCGACCAGACAATTGCAGGCCATTGCCAACCACAACCCGTCGGAGGCACCCACCTGTTGTTGCCAGCCACCGCTTGCTGCCATGCTGGCCACCACCACCACCACCCACTGTCTTCCACAACCATTACCATAAAACAATCAAACACTGCGAGTTGCAGTAGCATTGTAGTTACAAATCGGGTATTTCGAAGTGGTTGAATTGTAACTCATGCTTTTTCAAATGGAAAAACTAAGTATAAGTCCACAGAATAGCATCACGGAAAAGTGCAGGACATCTAATGATTTCAGCCAAGCATAGGTCCACAGAAACAGTTTAAAGGGTGATCTTATCCCACGGATTTTGTATGTAATAGATCATTTGATAATGGTTTTGAATAACATATTTTTTTAAAATTCTAAAAATATCTATGAGATCCTCCCATATTAAATAACGTTAGATGATATATGGACACACTCCCCCCCCCCCCCCGCCCCCCCCGAAAATAGTTGCTATAGTAATTTCACTGTAGCAGATACAGTGAAATCACTGTAGCAACCCGTGATTTCGTTATGAATGCTTAAATGATATTTTTACAATAAAATCATTGTAGCAATAGTACTCAATTTTATGCAAATAATACTCAGTTGAATTGAGTATTATTTTATATATTTGAGTACGGGTTGCTAAAATGATTTCATTATAACTGCTACAATGAATTGAGTACTATTGTTATAAAATTAAATACTATTGCTATAATGATTTCACTGTAGCAATGTATTTTTAGTAGCCACGACGTAATCATTATAGCTAATACAATGATTTCATTATAGCTGCTACAGTGAAATTACTATAGCAACTATAGTGGTCCCACTATATGTTTCGAAACTATACGTTTCGTAGGATTAGGACGGGCTAAATAGGCAATGATAGTTTTGGTAAATTCAAAAACTTAATATGGCTATTTTAGTCTTTTATTAACCAAATAACCCGTTATAATTAATATGCTGAAAAGTGGATATGGGCTTAAAGGAAAAAGTTATCGGGCCTATTCTAAAATGAAACTTTTAAAAATGACTCATTGCTATCCGCCCCTTTCCAAATACATGCATCGTATATACACCAAGTAGTTGCTGGAGTGCATTTTTGTTGCCGGCTCTGTTTGTTGTGTTTGCTTTAGGCCCAAATAGTAGTGTGCCATGTCATCAATTTAAAGGGACATAATGGGCAAGGCAAGTCCGGTAGCAAGTGTAGTCCCCATTATGCCCCTTTAAATGGATGAATTGGCACACTACGATTGGGCCGGAAGCAAACGCAGCAAATAGAGCTGGCAGCAAAAATGCACTTGTAGTTGCCGATTGCCGCTCCTCCCAACCAAACAGACCCTTTGAGCGTCTCCAATGGGCTCTTTTGGATTTATTTCTTTCTTGATCATAAGAAATAGCGAAAGCAGTCAAAAGGGACTCCAAGGGGCTATACCAAATTTTCCTAATAGCAGAAGCCAAGTCCTGAGTTCACAACATGAGAGGACCAATGGAACAACCAAGAACACCAGGAGTTCAAACACTACTGCCAAAGATGGCAGCCAAACTGGAGGAGTGGCGTGCTGCTCCCCCGGACAGAAAGACTCCGATGCAGCCGTTACTTCCCCGTGCCTCCGATGGCGGCGACCTCGGATTCTGATGCAGCCGTTACTTCCTCGTGCCTCCGATGGCGGCGACCTGGGACTTGGATGCAGCCGTCCCATGTGATTGCAATGATCATATTCAAATCTCAACCACATATCAGCCTCCTTGACAACATCTCAGCTTCTGTTATATATGTGAAGTGCTTCTAAAGTCCAAGGCATTAATATTTGTGAAGTATACATGTATATAACTTTCTATTCATTATATAATAATAAAAAACCAAAACAAAATAATTTGGGCCTCGAGGATGCCCAGACCACGAGCACTATGCAATTGAGCTTAAATATTCAAGCCCAGCCCAGCCCAAAGCCCGACCTAACTCTGCCAAAATCAGGCTCAACTCGAGCCCATTTATAGCCCTACTTCGAATGTACCACAATAAAGTGTGATCCATGAGTTATTCATTACACTTTTTGGTTGACAACAGCACACTACAATACAAGGATGATCTAGGTGGGCAAACTTCATAACTTCGGCGGGAAAGTCGGACTCCCAAAGCCAGTCGGATGCGTAGAACGGGCTTGGACTGCAAGCCAGTCTGCAACAACATTGCCTTCACGATAGATGTGAGATATGAGTTATTCATTACTACTAGTAAGAAATCCGGACATTGCCCAGATGAGCTTGATGCACGCCATTTGACACAGACGATATCACAATTGTTCGAAAAAATGTGAAATCTGAAGTGAGTGTGATTCACTTGTTAGAGAGAGATATTAACATCAAATGACCATTAAATATCATTGAATGAATATTTATCATCTTTATGATAGGTTTTTAATAGGATTTTTAAAAAAAGTTATGTTCACACGTAGAAGAAAAATTTTGACTATTTAAAAGACGTCCACATATCACACTAGGGGAGAGAGGTTTTTATTTTAGTATTATACAATTAGAGGAATGCAAGTGTTTTTTCTAAGATAATTTTGCTTGGAAAAAAGTGACATTTAATGAAACCCAAGAGTCCCATTTGGCTGTTAGGGTGGCCTACCCTTCACTTTGAGCTCAAATAACTAGAAAGGTGTAGTTGGGTAATTCTGCCGACCAATGAAAGCTCGACATGTGGCACCAAGTAGTCGAGTACCCGGTCACAATTAGTTCCGGCGATGTCTAGTCGGGGAACTTAGGGATAACTTGGAGTGCCTCGGTTTGTGCAGTAAGACCCTTGGGACGACCTTGGGAGGAGAGGTCGCTCGCTTGGAAGCCGGAGTACCCGAGAGGACAATGGGGGTCATGGTGGAGCATGAAAGGAGCTGGAAACCCCAGACCCAAGATAGGACTACCCAAGCAAAGCATACTCGGGAGACCACAACCCAAGTAGGGCCGTAGAAGGGCTAGGGAGCACACGATCGAGCACGGACAAGTACACTGTACTTACCCAAGTACCCAGAAGTAGGGGTGGCAATCCTTGACCCGACCCGAAGTTAGCGGGTTTGGGTTTGGGTTTGGGTTTCGCTTAAACTGGTTCGGGTCATAAACGGGTCGACCCGTTTGACCCGTTTATTTAATGGGTCGGATTCGGGTTTATATTTATAACCCGATTGACCCGACTTGATTTACCAAATGGGTCGTGTCAACCCGACCCGACCTTAACCAACCCGGCCCAATCCGACCCGTCTTGACCCAACCCGACAGGTTTACATGGGTTCTATTGACCCAACCCGACAGGTTTACATGGGTTCTATTGACCCAACCCGAGCCAACCCGACCCGATTAGTAAAAGGGTTAAACGGGTCGGGTCGGATCAACCTGTTTATTAGACGGATTGGGTTTGGGTTTAAGTTTTTCACCTGTTTATTAAACTGGCCAGGTTCGGGTTGGATGTTTTGCCTTTGTACCGATGTCTCAACCCGACCCGAACCCAACCCGACCCATTGTCAGTCCCTACCCATAAGGCGTAAGACAAGCTCATGAGCACTGACAACCGAGTATCCGAGGGAGTACACCGTCACGTGGCAAGTACGTGGGGGACCAGACTATGGGTGTTTACGGCGACAATCTCGTGTCCAGATCAAGAAAGCGTATCCTAACACCCGAGCGGCTCACTTTCTGTCTCTTTTAATATGGCAAGGGATAAAAGGCCAATTCAAAGTTATTGGAGCACGTTGTCAGACATAGTTTTCCCGTGCGACGCTCGATCTACCTCTCCGTAGCCAAGTCAGCCTTCCCTCGAAACATTCTCACAAAAGAGCCTTCCCTCGCTCAAACACAAGATAAGAGAAGAGATAAGTGAGAGGACTCTCTATTACTATGAAGAATTACACTTCTCTGAGGTGAGAAGCAAATAAGACCGCCCCCCCCCCCCCCCCCCCCCAATTTATAGGTTACAAGGATGTATAAGGTTAACTAGGATCTTGCCACTTGTCACAAATCTAACAAGTGGAAACATTCTAGAGCCCACTTATTTCCACAATTAATGATATACAAGATATTTTACACTAGGCTAAAATATTATAAAGAAATAGAGATCTTGAGAATCTAGGATGGCTCCATAGATTCTAGAATATTCCAAATAAACATTTGTCCTCCAAACACTTCTCGGGTGTTTGCTTGAATGCCTAGGAACTTAGCTCAATACAGGCGAGGCAAAAGTGTAGGCATAATATTCTCCCCCACCTAATGCGCCGACATCCTCCTCGCGCTTGTCGAGGAACTCCTGGTTCTGCTTCTTGAACTAGTGCAAGGTGTCAGCGCGCTCCGAGCTTGCCTCCCCATGCGAAAGTCCCTACCACTTGATTAGGTACTCCACGTAGGACGACACTCCTCGACGATGGATGGTGCGCTGGTCCAGCACGGCTTTCACTTCTCTATCGAACGACATAGTCATGGTCGCCGTGGGCCGCTTCGATACTCCTCTTGCCAGGTACTCCTAATTGTTATGGTATGGCTTCAAGCAGCTTGCATGGAAGACATGGCGGATCTTCAGAGTAACCGAAAGTTGGTTCTTGTAGATAACTTTGCCCACCTTCTTGAAACTTGGAAGGAACATTCATACTTGCGAATCAACCCCTATACACCTTCCGAAATACTTTGACTTACTGGGATTGGAGCTTAACTATCACTATATACCCCTCCTTGAACTTCAAAGGCCTTTGCTTCACGTTGGCAAGTTCTTCATTCGCCTTGTGACCTTATCAAAGAACGCCCGTACAATGTCGGTCTTCTTCTTGAAGTCCGAGGCGAACTGGTGAGCAGCCTGGCTTCTCCCCACATCACGAGTCTCCAACGTATGCGGGATAAGCGGTTTTCGACCTGTCACTAGCTTGAAGACTCACTCCTCTACAAATGGAAGCAAAACTGGGCCATACCCTCTAATTAGCATTAGTAAAGTGCCGAAGATACTCCTCCAAGAGCGCATTCAAACGCTCTATCTGTTAGTCTGTGGGTGGAAGATCACAGAGAAGTGCAGCTCCGAGCCAAGGATTTTGAACACTTCTGTCCAGAACCGCCCAGTAAACCTTAGGTCACGGTCGCTGATGATGCTCGTTGGAATCCCTCAATACTTCACCCCATGCTTGCTGAAGAGGCAAGCGGCTTCCTCGCAGTGCAGTCCGTCGGCGCGACAATGAAGGTGCCATACTTGAGAAGCGGTCCACCACTACAAGTATGGACCCAAGCTCCCCCCAACTTTGGCAGAGCTGAGATGAAGTCTGTGGAGATGCTCTCCCATAGACTCCTAGACACTTACAAAGGCTCGAGCAGTCTGCCAGGTCGATGATGATCCACCTTGTCTTGTTGGAACACAAGACAAATGCGCCAATCCTAAAGGATCGACAGGTTAACAAACGGTCGGAAAATAATTTTCAAACTTTTCATAGAGCCTTCTTAATTAGAGTTGTGCCCATAGTCATCCCATCTTAATGGGACAAGACTTGGATATGATGATGGCCTATTATACCTTTGTGATCAAAGTTGCCATACAAGAGTGTTCTGATGAAATAAAAAAATATATATGCTAAAACATATATATGTGACAATTGACAAATAAAAAACTAAGAATACTTCATAATATAAATGTCCAACAATGTTGTCCGAAATTGGCCTAAAAAAGTTATCTACCCATTTCAGCAACAATTTGCGTTTAGTTAGTCTAAAAATCCGAAAGATTTCAGGCGTAATTAAAGAAACCTCTTTCTTTATATTCATACTACCCTGCATCACGACGGTTATCATAGAAGTCAAAAGCAGGAAAAACAATTTTTCTTTCTTCTCTGAAATACGAGAATACAGTACTCAACGCAGTAACGTTCTTTTAGCCATTTAACTGAACTCAGTTGAATCGATTCTAACCTAATTATAAAACATAAGAAAGTGCATATTTAGCTCAGGAATATCAATTCAGGTTTTCTATCTGCATAATGTCGGAAGTTCGGATAACGGAACAATGTGTGGCTCTCTCTTATATTTTGTATTATAGAACTTAGTTCACAAGAAATCTTGATAATTTGGTTGGAGTGATGGCTACTTATCGAGATTCTATGACATCCAGAACTTGAGGGTTGATTCTCTTCAGGATAACAAAGGATCAGATCAGCAGAGAAATAAAAAACTGCAGTTCTTAGTTCGAATAAAAGGAATTCTCAGAGCAATGGAACACAAGACAGCAGCATTGTACAACTTAACTTTAGGGGGAAAAAAGCAACCTCTATCGAGTTAAATGAATGCGTTTTCAATAGACATTTTCTTTGACATCGATCAGCCGCATAAAAATAGGGTAAACTGGGGTGAAAAATCCACAAAGTTTTACAAAATAACATTGCAGGTTTAATCCAACTTGACATGACACTTCTGCGTCTAAATCCTTTGCAACACAATCAATCTGACGAGAAAAGATAGGAAAACCACCTGAAGAAACATACTCCATGACCAAAGGATAGATCACACCTGCAACCCTTCTTCAAGGAGCTTCTTCTAGGCCGAACCTCTCAAGGATAGCTATGGTCTCTTCCCTTGCACTGCAACAAGAGAACTACACATTGTTACCTTGCTAATGACTTACGATACTGGTGCTCAAATGCAAAGAACATATTCGCAAGACAGTGGTAAAAGACTGCCCCTCACTGAGGGATGAGCTGAAGCAAAATAAATATTTAGTCAGACACAAATCTTAGAACCTCCCACATGCTTAATCGACCAACTTAATCTAAGCCATAAACTTTTCACCCATCACGCGGTATTGTTTGATTAAAAATCACTTTCCAAAAATTCACATAACATGGTTGACCCTTTCGTGGATTTGGGGAATTCTATGTTCTGAAAAGCAGAGGTTGCTGATTATGGGAACTTAAATGAACTGTAATGTGAATCGGGGAGACAACTCAGTAGCTTGGAACCGAGTTAAAGATCTATTGTCTCTAAGCCAACGCTTGGGCTCGGGTTTGAGTGAGCGGAAAAACAAACAGGTTTGGGTGCCCGTTTCAGGTTAGGCATGTTCAGCATTTCAGCGAAGAATATTAAAAAATCAGAAATTCGAGCCTGACTCGAATGTTTTGGGCGGTTCAGCTGATTCAGGCTTGATTTTACTGAATCAACCCAACTCGGTCGAGTTCGGGTCTAGTTCAGCTGATTCAGGCTTGATTTTACTGAATCAACCCAACTCGGTCGAGTTCGGGTCTAGTACAGCTGATTCGGTCTCGAATTTGGTCGAACCAAACCCGACTTGGTCAACTCAAATCCGAATCAGTTAACTCAATTTGGATTGACCAAAACTCAAATCGGTTTGGGTTCAGCCAAACCCCTCAAACAATGCTCTAAGCAGGCTATCAAGGTTGGCGTTACCAGCTTATTGGCCTACTTTTTCATCAAGGCCGTTACAAGTTGTGACTTCATACACTTAGAGGCTCAAATTAAGTTATATTTGTAATACAAATTAAATAAATAAACTGAACTCTGGTCTCTACATTCTAATTTAACTACCTGTAAGATCCTCTCAACACGTACCTTGGTGAGGACACACCCCCTTTCGAGGTTCAGAGATGCGAGTCTACACCTATCGGAGGCGGAGGACCACCAAACCACTGAGTCCTTGGATCAGAGAGGCCATATAACACTCACCCAAGTGCTATTAGGCTGTACATGGGCCTGCTTTATTTTTTTTGTGTTTGTTTGTTGCATTTTCGGATTATTAAAAAAGCTAAAGTTATGTTTTGGTGTAAGCCTAAATAAGGGCGTTTAGGCTTTTCTCTCACCTTGAGCCATTAGGGTTTGGAGGGATTATAACTTAAATACTTTTAGCCGTCACTGAGACTTAATACAGATTATGAATAAATTTTTCAGTTTTCCATTGTGAGAGAAAGTTCTCTTGGAGAAATCCAGAGGAGAGGGTCATCGGGTGAGAGCTAGAAATCCCCATTACATTTCTTGTGATCATCTCTCGTGTTTCCCATTGTTTTCATCATTATCGCAGCGAAGAGATCTTCATCGACGTCATTACCTCCTTCCTCGAGCAAAACCTCCCCATCAACGAGGTCGAGCCCGCACCTGCCACTGACCGAGCCTTGTGGCCGGCTGCTACCACTGTTGCTAGCAGTCGTCTATTGGCTACCGCCGCATCGGTTGATCGTTGTCCGTCAAATCCAAGTCTGCTGGCCTAGTTCGGCGGGCGCCAGCCTGGGTTGATCCAGTTGCTCGTTAGACCTCCGTGTCGATCGCCGTCATCGTCTCGATGGTCTTCGTTAACACACCCTCGACGTTGATCCGTTCAGTCAATCACCAATGTTGGTTTCTCTGTGCAACCATCACACATCGCTGGTTTGATCTCCTTTATCTCAATCCTAATGAACCCCATTAATAAACATTTTCTTTGGATCCTAAACTTAGATCACATGTTCCTTAATAAAATATTTATTGAGAATTTGATTAGTTGTCATACTAGTACATGAAACTGTGCCTATTGATCTATCTTTCTGCACAAAAAGGAATAAAACACTAAAATATTATATTATGTGATTAATGGAGAAGAGATTATTGGAGAATTTAAGGATTTTAAAAGTTAAAAAAGAAAGTCATTAAAGGGAGAGGAGAGGCCACAGTAAGAGAGAGAGAGAGAGACAGAGAGAGAGAGAGAGCAGTTCTCATGGCTCCTCTTCTTTCATGTGGGTGGAGCCCATGTGGAAAGTGAGAGCCACAAGAATCCTTGCCCGTGTTGCCTCTCTTGACTGATTCTTATATATTGCCTCAGCCGTTATTGCTACAACAAATCCTAATCGTAATCCTTTCAGCTTCATTACATTTCCTACTTATCCAATTACCATAAAAACCAAAATACACCCATCTCTTGACCCATAAATAAACCCAAGTCAAAATTCCTAAAATTAACCCAAAAAATATTCTGAAAATCTAAAAAATAGAAAAAAAAATCTAGATTTAGGCTCTTACCCAAACTTTACTTCTAAAAGACCCAAAGACCCTTTTACTTGACCAAAATTTCAACCTGATTCCTATTTGCTTGAAAAACTCTTGAAATTTTTTAGAAAAAATAACCTAAAACAAATAAGAGTATGAAAACGACTCAAACATACTCAAGTTTGAAACCTAACAGAAGCCTTTGATGGCACCTAAAAACTCTGTACTGGGCCTCCTTTGGAAAATTTATTATAAAACTTTGCACTTTGAGTATCCCATAGATGCTCCCGCATCAGGATCAAGTCAAATAAAGGCACTTGTAAATTCCGAATATAGATATCAGCTCCCACACTGTGAGAAGCATCCAAACCTGACAATAAAACAATAACCGAGTTGTTCTAATTTGTAAAGCATAATTAGAAGCATATCATGATATTACCTTCCAGGTCTTAGAATCTTGTATGTTCTTGGATTTAGAAGATCCACCACCGTTGAACCAGCACGCCCAGAAGGAAGCAAGCCACCATCATAAACATATGCACAGTGCTGCCAAAGGTCTTCAAAGTCTTTAATACTGACACTACTAGGCTGCCCGCTGAGGTTGGCACTAGTGAGAGCCAATGAGCTTCCAGAGCCGCGTGCGATTGTTCTGATAAAATTGGAGTCAGGCACTCGAACACCAATGCTATCTAATCCAGGGTTTAGCGACTTCTCCAAAGCACTAGAATCACCTGTAAAATATATAGTTTCTAGCAGTAAGTACAGTAAGAAGAAACATTAGATTAGCTCATAAGTTGCATGCAAAATATAGGGCAAACCTCGCCTTAAAACAACAGTAACAGGACCAGGAAGGAGACTATCAAGGAGGCCTTGAGGTAAATGATCCACAACGGCAAAGAATGATATATCTGACACATCAGCAACACAAATTGCAAGAGGACTTGTCTGTTTACGTCCTTTGATGTCATAAATTCGACTAATTGCTTGCACAGAACTGCCACAATGCACTTCAAAAATATTAAAATAATGAAGCTACTACTGTAGATGGGTTATTCCTCACAAGTGACAAGAACACCATAGCACCATATATCTGATTTTACGGTTAGAAGTTTGCAGCGACAGGAATAAAGCAATGAAACCCTACTAGTAGGCAGAACATTTTCTCAGTAGTGATTATTGAAATTGAAAGAGGTTTTGCTTACATAGACCGCTCTAAATTTTACAATTTGTCTGTATACCCCTGCAGATTTACAAAATGCATAGGTACCCTGGAGTTTTCCAAACAAACTGCACATAGAATGTATTACCCCTACCAAGGATCTACAAGTAATTTGCAAATTTGCAAAAAAGTGTATTTAAAAACTTATTTGGAGGTACAAGAGGATAGATGCAATTTGTATTACTGCAAGGGTATACATGCAAATTAGCAAATTTAGAAGATTATATGCAGAACAAAAAGTAGATTATCTTAGACAATTACCGAACAAAAATTCCTGCAGTGCAAATGAACATATACCTTTCGTAAGTACATCCATAATAAAAAGGACAGCAAGTGCTTTCTCAACTAGAGTGACATATTCTGCCAGTTCTTTTTCTACCAGTTCTATTCTCATAGTAACAAAGCAGTTTGAATTCCCTAGCCAAGCCATCTAAGGTGCTCAGATAGGTAAAGGCTTATTGTATCAGACTCATGAGCGCAACAATCATATAAAGAAAACATGCCCCTACAGCTATAGTGATTATGATGAAAATAAACGAATAGGCAACAATATGGCTGCCCTTGACCACAAATTCAAGAACTAGGCAATTTCTTCACTCAGCAAAAAAGTAACATGCCTTACCCCAATCTCTTCCAATCATTCATGTAGGAGTTGCCTATACTCCTGGTTAATTGCCTTTCACATCTTTAACTATCCCATGAACATCTAAGATTTGTCATGATATGATTTCTGTTACCCAGCTTGCTAGCAAACAATGTATTGACTTGAAAAGTGCTATGTTCATTCACAAATTCACTCCTGTCAACCAAAAGTACTCGTCTCAGCGTCCTTGTGAAAAGAGGAGCCCACATCTGATTCAGCCGGGCATTGATTATGAGGCATAGTAATTTGAGTGAGATGAATAATACTTTTGACCTGTATGAATTATTTTTACTGCCTTGTATCTTTGCTAGGGATTGTAAATAGAAAATAGCACTTGCTAATGGGCAAGGACCCTAGATCCAAAGGAATAATCACCTTCTACTCATATTTCAGTTTTATCTTTTTTAGTTATTCAATGGGAACCTGCCGCATCTACATTTCAATCATCGCAGCTTGATTACTCCATTGTAAATTTTCAATAATGGTTTCGTTCCACCATTATATATGTCATCATTTTCACTTCATGCATGCTAGATGGGAAAACATTCCAAACTTCCGTGTCCTGATCAACACCTGATTATTGACACACTGGCATGTGGGAGCACACTAATTCTAGGTACCATGTGGCATGTGCTACTTATTGTTGATTCTCATGATATACCTAGATGTTCTTCAACGGGATGTTGTTTCATTTCATTTTTTTGGATTATAATGTGTCATAAAGATGAAGATAACTGCCCATATCAAATCATTTCTTCTAAACTATTTGTTCAAAATCGTTCCTAGTCTAGGGAACGATGGAGAATTGTTCCCTGGCTGTGTGAGCATAAAATCCAGTGTTCTAAAAAGCGGTCTAGGCGGCCGCCTAGGCGGCGCCTAGGCGCTAGGCGGCCCCCCATCGCCTCGCCTAGGCCCTAGGCGCTCCAGAAAAGCGGCAAAGCTCCCAGGCGGGGCTAGGCGGCCGCCTAGGCGGTCTAGGCGGGGCAAGGCGGCCGCCTAGACGGTCTAGGCGGGCTGAGGCTGGCCAGGCGGACCAGGCAAGCCAGGCAGGCTGAGGCTGACCAGGCGGGTTGAGGCTGGCCAGGCGGACCAGGCGGGCTGAGGCTGGCCAGGCGGACCATGTTTGCTTTTGTTCTTGTTAATCACTCAATCTTGAATTATGGTTATATACTTGTTCTTTAAAATAATGGTTTGGGATAATCTTGAACTTATATTAATCTTTAAACATATATATATATATATATATAATATCAAAATAATAATTAAAATAATTAAAAAAAAGGCAAAACGCCTAGGCGCTGCCTAGGCCCCGCCTAGGCCGCCTAGGCGCTAGGCGGCCCCCCACCGCCCGACTAGCGCCTAGCGCTTTTTAGAACCTTGATAAAATCCATAACCATCAAGATATGCCCCTCACTTGCCAAGTTTCCTCCGTTGTGAATCTATAAAACTTTATTTCTAAGTGAATGTTGCCATGCATGCTAAACATTTACTATATACTTTTAGACATTGTAAATCTATAATTGCCTATGTGAGACAATTCTGTAAGGAAATTAATTTTTTTAAAAGTAAATTATTATTTCAAATTAGCTAAGATAAATTTTATAAATTTAATAGTAGTTTGCAACTGCAATCTTTCTAATAACTTTTAAATTGTAATATATGCTCGAGTTGCATGGTTCAATTCTTCTCAACCTTAGACAACAAGCCAACATTGATTGGTTCATACTTGATAGCCCCACTCAGTGCTATCAAGTTTCGAACAAAGTTTGGCACCACAAGCTACCATGCTTGCCAACCGAGTGTTTACCTGCTTGCCTTCTACTAATTATATTGTTTTCAATCTTGGTCTTTCGGATTGCTTTTATTACTCAATTGTGCAGAATAATCAACATATCCCACCTTATCTTAAGGCCAAACATTGAAGTCATGGATTGAAATTTCGACCGAAATACCGAAATTTCAGTCAAATATTTCGGTTTCGGTCGGGACCGATACAAGGGGTATGTGTGAAACCATATTTCGGCCAGTTTTGATCATTTTCGGTCATTTCGGTCAAATTGCAATCAAATTTTGGTCAAATTTCAGACAATTTTGGTTTCAACTTTTGGAACCGAATCTGATATAATTAATTTCGGTTAATTTCGATCGAAATTTCGATCAATTTTGGTTTCAAAACGGAAAATATAATTTAAAAATTTCGGTCAATTTCGGTTTCGGCTTGGACCAAAACCTGACACGAAACTGAAATTTAAAACTAAAGTTTGGGGTTGCATATAATGGTTGTTGTTTCATGTGCATATCATTTCATCAATAACTAACCTCCTCTAGCTCCGAAACAACATTGTGATCCTAACATTCCGATGTTACATGTAAGTGGAATCACTAAGATGTAAGATACAATGCTTTTCATGGCCATTTTGTCCAATATCTCTCATCATTACCATACCCAGGAATCAAAGTTTGACTCCCATGGCTTTTGTAAAACTTGGGACCATCAAGTTTCAAGGCACAACATTTTTTATAGGTACCTCGAAATCAATGTTTGAGAACTCAGGATCGGGTTCGGATCGGGTAAAAACAAACCAATTCGGGTTCGGTATGGATCCGGGTTCGGGTTTGGCCAATTCGGGTATTTCAACTAAAAAAAATTAGGGCCTGATTCACCCGATTTAGTCCTGAATAGGATATTTCATATCCAAGTCTTGTGATAAATGAATCATTGAGTAAGTACCAAGTACATATATCAATCAAACTAATAGAATGATAATATGAACAAAATCCAAACTAGACTTGATTTGGGGGAATAATGCAATTTTGCAGATTTGGATATGCCAAAATCCAAATTGGTTTGGGTCAGACGAACCAGATTGGGTTCGAACGAACGCTCAACCATGTTGGAAAGACTTCAGAGCATCTCCCAAATTTCCTACTCACAATAGGAGGCCAACACGAAGCTCCACGAGACAACATTTCTCACAGGCACTTTATCGTACAATCTCCTTATAAGATAATGTTGTCTAGTTTAAATTAAAGGTAGACGAAAGTTGTCTGTCTAGGCGCATATGTAAGATTAGTTTATCATTATAAGATGTGCAATTGGATTGTCGTACCTATGGGCTTTGCAAGGGGGTGCAATGATAGTGTCACATTCATACATTACAAAAAAATTATTGCTAACAACATTACGTAAGTGTGACGTTCATCGTTCATTACAAAACGCTAGCATTCATCATCCATTACAAAATACAAAGTTAGTGTCACATGCATCATCTAAAAAACAAAACATATAAATAACATTATTAAGCAAATGGTAACGTATAGAATTTAGACCCATATCTAAAGTTTTGGTTGAGTTTGGGGCGATTTTTTGGATTTTGAACTACATTACCATCCATAAGTATCCCGGTGTATCGGTCCCGTATCCCCGACGTATCGGTCCCGTATCCTCGGCATATCGGCCTCGAATCCCCAACGTATTGGATTTTTAAAAAAAAACCTCGATACTTACTAGGCGTATCGGATACGTATCCCGCCGTATCGGAGTATCGGGAAGTATCTGATACATGTACCGCACCTATTTCAACCTAAGAAGCACTGACACTGGTACGGGGACACGGGTACGACACGACACGGGTTCGCCGACACGACAAATCCTAAAAAATGAGGACACGGGTACGGCGGGGACACGGCAAAATAAATGAATATTTTTAAATTTATATTTTATGTATGTTTGCAATTCATATATATTTCAATAACCGAAAGAGCCTCATAGAAAACAACTAAAATGAAAATTTAATACATATTGAATCGCTATCATTAGTTACATCCAGCCCGATCGGTAAATCACAGACATCTCTAAATGGTATGGAAAATAACGGTTGTGTTTCAGTTTTGACTTCAACCTATCTGAAACTTCAGAGGATAAGATAAGTTAAAGTCAAACCTGAATCGTAACCGTCCATCATAACCATCCTGACAAGTGAATCACACTCAGGCCCAAATGGCATGCAAAAGAATGGCTGCGATTCGGTTTTCGCTTCAACCTATCTGATTCTCTGAGGTTATAATCTCTGAGGATCAGATAGGTTGAAGCCAAAACTGAATCACCACAGCTTGTAACCCGACCCTATATCGAACAGTCCATCAACCCGCAGTATCCGACGAGTGTCTGGCGAGTGTCCGAGGAGTGTCCGACCGTGTCCGGCTCCCAGAAGCACGTAGGACACGGCACATGCGTGTCCGGTGCGTGTCCGGCAAGTGTCCGACGAGTGTCGGTGTCCGACACGTGTCCGACACGGGTACGGGAGGCCTGGGGAAGTGTCCATGCTTCCTAGATTTCAACGTATCAGTGTATCCCAAAGATGGTAGTGCGGGCAAGTAGATTAGGTCAAGGAGGGAGAGGTGGTGGTCACATAATAGCGAAAGCGGAAGATCATATGTAGGAGGAAGAAGTCAGAGAGGAGGCTAAAGGAGAGTAATGATGCATCATATTACATCACAACGGAGATTAGGTCCGCAACCTGAATAGAAGGGAACAACATAAGGAAGTTAGTAAACAGGGCTATTATGTGATGTATGATAGTTTTCACACTTTGGGGTTTAGGAATATGGGTGATGTGGGGTGTGTAAATTTTCATACAACAGAAACGTTGAGGTTTTTATGTAATTGCACGGACATATATATCGAGAAAGAGGGGTAGGATGAGATATACCCGACCTTATTGTCTGAAACAAACTCAGTGTAAGACTATATGTTAGGTCATCTAACTCAAATTCCACACTGTTCATGATTATATTGTCTAAAATGCCTAATCAAATATTTTTGGGTCCCTATAACTAAGGTTGTAGGTGTGAACTCAAATATTAAAGGTGTACTTGTAAGGAAATTTGACAGGGGTGGAGTGGTGAGATTCAAAAACAATTAAGGAAAAATGAATAAGTTATAAGAAACTACAAGAAAACAATAGCATGGATAATTCCAAAGATTTAAGCTTGCTAATAAAGAGGCTACAAAAATAAAGCAAAATTTAAGAATTACTTGATATATAGTTTAAGCTGGACAAAAGAATAAGACCATAATTAGGGAGAGAGTAATATGTCATGGGATCAATTTGGTTTTGATTAAGGATTATGAAATAAAAGACGGTGGAAAGATTAATTTTATTAAATTGTTAAATGAGAAGTTGCCCAGAGGAATAGATTCGGGATGACATTGACATACAAGGAAAGTGGAGGGATAATTAAGAGATTAGTAGGACTGAAATAAGGGAAGCCTTAAAAAGAGTGATCAAAGGTAAGTCAATAGGATTAGATAACATTCTATGACTATGAGAAGTGGGTGAACGTATGGGTGTGAATCAGTAACATGATAGAGGTGGTTAACAAATCTACCTAGTGAATTATTTAGATAAGGGAGATGCCAAAGAAGGGAAGAAGTACAGTAGTTAGTTAGTTACTATTTACAAGAATAAATGTGAATTCAATTCACAATAATGTTTTAGAGATTAACTTAATGGCCACATTAAGAAACTATGGGAAAGGTGATACATCAAGGATTAAGGAGTGTGACAAGCATACTGGAGAATCGATTTGTTTTCATGCTCAAAGTGATCAACTATGCAAGCAATCATCTTGCTTAGTATTGAGGGACTAGCTATGGGGTCCCTCATATTTCAATAAAATAACCCTCTATTCATGTAAAAAATTATTACAATCCGAAGTGATCTCAACTGATTTTTCATCATGCAGGCATGTAAATCAGGGATGAAAATCTGCTTGACGAATACCTTGAATCAGCCCAAAAGGTCTTCAAATCAGCAAACCAGTAAATTCTGGGCTTTCAAGAATTTGGGGTGCCCTCGGTAAAAATTAGTCTTTGATTGGGGTACTCATAGAAAATCTGGGCAGTAGGGTGCCCAAAGGGTACCAAAAGAACTGATTTGATGTGGGGGTGCCTTGGGAATATTTTATTGAACGCCTGGGGTGCCCCAAGAGACAAAGGGAGACAAGTTTTTTTTTTTAGTTTTGTCTCTCCTCTGTTTTGTCCGTATGAAATAACAGAGACAGAGGGGATCTGTGGTCGGGTGAAACACAGAGTTGGGGAGGCCAGCTACTTCATGTGGGGGAGAAAAGGGAGGGAGAAAGAAAAAGAGAAGGCTTGGGGCTTTCTTCTCCTCTTCCTTTCTCTATTCTTTTTACTTCTTTCTTCGTTTCTTTCTGTTGCTTTTCTTCTTCGTCGATCTATTGTCATCTTTTTCGCGAGGAAAAAAAAGAGGGACAGTCGTTGATGATGATGCTCGCACAGTGGAATTAGGGTTTGAAAGAGATAAACAAGAGGAGAAGAGGAGGGGGAAGATGCTTGAGGTACCCATCTTTGATGGATTCCAATCCAGAAAACTCTAACAATCGCAAGTAA
This sequence comes from Chamaelirium japonicum, assembly GCA_947650365.1. Classification (NCBI taxonomy): domain Eukaryota; kingdom Viridiplantae; phylum Streptophyta; class Magnoliopsida; order Liliales; family Melanthiaceae; genus Chamaelirium; species Chamaelirium japonicum. Next base: position 53,835,862 of record OX393551.1, on the reverse strand, counting down.
CTTTAATTTTATTCATCTTAGTCATGTATATATGGTCTTTATTGACTTATAGAAAGCATATGACAGTATGGTTACTAGCGGTTCATAACAAGCCAAAAATGCTAATGGAACAACATGAAATTAGTAGAGAAAAGAATTAATGGCAGATACATTTATCCGCAACGATGAGATGTAATCTGTACTAGTTTGTTCCATGTAAAATATCAAGATCCCAACAGTAAGCAATCCAGAATACAAGAAAAATGACTTCTTCAAATCACAGCTGCCAAAAGACTGTCTGAATCGCTCACCATGCATCGCAAGCGAATCCATAAAGGGTGTCCGTCGGCACTGCGATAACTTCCCCAGCTTTGATTGCATTGATCGCTTCTACGGCGTGAATGTCCGATGCCGGAAGGACAACTTGTGCCCGGGTTTGGAGACCCATGCTGCATCTCTCCAAACTGTGCGACATCTGTCTTATGGGTGCTCCAGCAAATCTCTTCTTCTGATCTAGCAAAGGGAAATTCGCAACTTGTGCAGTCCTGACAGATCAGAAAAGTAGTTTGAAATCAGCTTTTCTGATAAGGTGAGCCAACAAATCAAGCAAGAAGTGAGCTTTTTAATATGTAGGAGATATAGCTGAGGATGGAGAATAAGAGTAGATAGCGGGTGTAGAGGATAGAGAAACACCTTTGATATAGGGTTCTGACGGAATATGGAAGAAGGGCCAATCTTTCTGCAATGCTCCAACAGGTAACCATGAGGTGCCTACTACTCCAGTGGCTTACCTCGCTAGAGAGAGAGAGAGAGAGAGAGAGAGAGAGAGAGAGAGAGAGAGAGATTGCAGCTAAATAAACCCCAATTGGAAAAATTAAACAAAAGCACAGACAGTTGAATCGCACTCGACGAGAAATCGCAGTCAGCCTTGCACGGTGAATCGTCTCAAGGTCATAAAGCGAAGGGGGGCGGAGGAGAGAGGAGGCGGATGGAGACAAAGGAAGGAGATAGGGAGGAGGGTGAGAGAGAAGGCGAGCGGAGGCGGAGGAGAAGGATGCAGTGGCGGCAGATCTGTCGTCTAGTGCGATTCACCCGTCGAGGTTACTGACACTGGATGAGTGCGATTAATCGGCAACCGGCGCCGTCCGAGCTGCGTGAGATTAAGGCGTCGATCTCCCCGCGGGACCGTTTGCCACTCTCCAAGATACTCGACGGCCGCCGCGGCAACCCCCACGCATTCGCCTCCGGCTGCCGAGAGAGAGAGAGAGAGAGGGGAAGGAAAGAGTCCCCGTACCAAAAGCCGTGGTGGGGGCTCCACGTGGTATCCGGGAGCTTGCCGTTGCTGAGGATGGAGTCGTAGAGTAGCTTGAGGAGTTCGAGGTCCCGGAGGCAGTAGGAGAGGGCGTGGACGGCCTCGAGGAGGTCGGCCCGGGCCCGGAGGGCCTCGATGCAGGACGGGCCGAGGGAGAGGACGCGGATGCAGTCCGCGATGGCTTCCACAACGCGGCCAGAGGAGGGGTAAGAGGCGGCGCGGCTAACGAGGCGGCCGGAGACGAAGGGTGGGGGTTGTTGCGGCGGCCGTAGAGGCAGCAGTATGTTTCTTGGGGATTTGCTATTTGCAACAGTAAATTACAAGAACCCCAATTTGACTCACGCACACTGCCGGTCCTATTTTTTTTTCTTCCTAAGACCCTAATTTGGTAGGGCACCCCACAAACCCTTCATTTCCTTTTGTCCCCTCCTCCCCGCTCACTGCCACTGCAGACACATCCTCCGTCCCTCCTCCCCTTCTGCTTCCTTCGTCCTCCCCCCCCTTCTTTCTTTTCCTCCTCTCCCTCAATGATTGTCAATTGCTCTTGACCGATATAAGATTGATGTGTGGAGACATGTGGAATGAAGAGGGAGGATGAAGAGAGAGAGAGAGAGAGAGAGAGAGAGAGAGAGAGAGAGAGAGATGAGGAGGACGTAAAAGAAGAAGGAAGGAGCAGGAGGAGGACTGACGATAGTAGAGGTGACGCTAAGGTGCATGGGATCGACAGTGGAGGCGATGGTGACCTTATCAATATGCCGGGATTGCCTCGGGGGTACATTTGATATTTATTTTTTCGTTGAATTGGGGACCCTAGTAATTTTTCGAGTGCAAATGGCAACACGCTTTTATTTTATAAATTTTTTATTTTTTAAAATAGAACATATTATTGGGGACTTAGTGAAAACCCCTTTTTGACATATAGTTTTGAGTTTCAATCTAGAACAAGTGTTTGTTTGAACTCTAACCCCTTCCGAAAAGATACATTTTATAGGAAGCCCCCAACCGTAATTGTTAATTTTTTTCAACCCTCCAAATGACAAAACTAACCTTCTATTAGGAGTATCAACTCTGTTGCTATAGTGATTTTCCTGTAGATCCCTCCCAATCAAATTGATAACCTGCTACAGTGAAATCACTATAGCTGCTACAGTGAAATCACTGTATCAGAATAATAATTCGGTAGAAAGTATCAATTCGGACAATAGAATATTCTACAATGATTTCACTGCCATAAGACTTGATATTTGAATTACCAGGCTCTATAAACTTACTCAAAATAATATTAAAAAACACAATTTGCCAAATGAACGCAGACCAAAAGTATTTGCCATTCTATCACTTTGACGTCCATGTGGACTGTCAGAGCCATAAGAATGATAAACCACAGATGTCAAAGTGATAGAATGATAAATAGTTTTGGGAGGTTTTTACCGAAATGGCCACCAACTCTCAACTATTGTTGAGAATGGACCCCATTAAGAAATCTGAACGAAAATGGCCTTTAGCACATGTGAAACGGCTAACAAGGTGACACTAAACTGGTAAAAAGACATTTTGATCATTATCACTGTAAAAACCCATTGTGGGCTAGGTTTCTTACCCGTTTCAGAGAAATCCAGATTTTCGCCTGGTTTTCGTTTCGATCAACCGTCGTTGAGGCTTCATCGAACTGCCTGTGAAAAATTAGACGAAAGTGTGACGAAATATAATAATTCGCCAATGTTTCGTCTCGACAAATACACAGTCCCGAGACTGGCCAACTTCGACCTGTGAAAAATTAGACGAAAGTGGGACGAAATATAATATTTCGTCAATGTTTCGTCTCGACAAATACACAGTCATGGCTTACCCGAGACTGACCAACTTCGGCCTGTGAGAAATTAGACGAAAGTGGGATGAAATATAATATTTCAGTAATGTTTCGTCTCAACAAATACACAGTCATATATCTTAACCGAGACTAGCCAACTTCGGTCTGTGAACAATTAGACGAAAGTGGGACAAAATATAATATTTCATCAATGTTTCCTCTCAATAAATACACAGTCATGGCTTTGATGATCCCCGGTTGTTCTTGGGTGAAGTGAAAGAAGACTCACGAGCTTTGATGATCCCCGTTGAAATGGTGGCCGGTTGTTCCACAGCTGTCGTCGAAAGGTTTCCGTCGAACGGGTGAAGTGAAGGAAGCCGTCGTCCGAACAGATGAAGTGAAGGAAGGTATGGTTTTACTTATGAGTTGGGATTTAGTTGATAAAAAGGATATTTTGGTCCGAAAGAGCTTCCATGACTATTTTGGTAAAGCCAAAAGCAACTTGACCCATTCTCAACAATAGTTGAGAGTTGGTGGCCATTTCGGTAAAAACCTCTAGTTTTGGCCTGCCATTCTTTCGACAAATAATTTTTTTTAAAAAAAATATTATTTTGAAAAAAAATGCCCGTAAAATTAAACTAATTAAGCCTTAGTCGATGGCCCAGACATACTTATTTTCTTTAAGAAAAAATAAAAACTAGGAACCCCGCAATAGAATCGTTGGCTTTTAATGAAAAATTTAACCAGGCAATCCACATACCGGCTTTAATGGAAACCTAAGAGCAAGCAACACTGGAGGCCATTGTCTATGCATTCAAGAAACAATTCATACCGATCAAAGCGAGGTATGAGTAATGTATATATTCTTTCACAGAATCACAATGAAGGATTAGTACAACATCGAAGAGGGTCGACCGGCTTAGAGAGAGATCGATACATTAGTCAAGAATAAGATCATGAATCTGGATATCGGTCGCCCACTGATTCCATTTTTCACTCTTAGCACTGTAATTGCACCACAGATGGAGGGATTACAACAAATCAGAGACGCAAACGATCTTCAATGGGGTATTAATCACCGACTGAATCGTTTAGAGTTTCCATAGAAAGAGAAGGGACCGATGTGAAACTGTCCTGAAAGAATGGCAGACAAGCACCGATCAGTATTTAGAGTTTAGATCGCCGGGGCAATGGATATCTGTGAAGAAGGCATGAGCCTTAGCCTATTCAGCAATGGGATTATATGTCTGATTCATTGCCCTGAAGACAAAAAAAAAAATGCAGAAGGAAACGGTCAGTATATGGAGCTTCATTTCATCAAAAGACTTGGTGCAAAGACTGCATAATGCACATATTCTTCTACTACATCCTTAGGAGAGAGAAAAAAAAAGGCAAACTCAATCATCTTTCACCCGAAATGAAAAGTTCCACCCCAGATATTTGGGATTCTCGGCCCATCGAGAAAAAAAATTTAGTGCCAAAATAATACCATAACCATCAAGTCATGTCCCATCTACTTGGGGTCGGCTTTATGAACCCTTGTTCGCCATTCATTTCTATTTATTTAGATTCATTTCATAGTTTGAGTGAGTTTTTTACAACTGGCTTTCAACCTAACATCAACTCCTTTCTCACCCGGGCTTGGGACCGGCAGTGGCTATTTTTTAGTGTTAAAACAATACTGAATGGAATTTGTGGAAGATTTAAATTAGTAATCTAATGGTTTTTTTTTTGTTATTTAATTGAGTGCATATGTATTTCAACATACTTGACCGGTTAATGCTAGAACCATGAATAAAGGACCATCTCTTTTGTTTTGATATATGAAATCCACCATATATTTATTAACTTTTGGTGTACTAGAAATTACAAGATAGAGAATTATTAGCATCATATATCCTATATTACTACTTTTCCCTCAATACCCTTATTTTCATAATTTCTTGATTTTAATTGCATATTTCTAATTTTCAACATTAAAATCTACCTATTGAGATTCAAATATAACCCTAAACCTAAATGACCTAATGTTGGGCCGAAATCGTGACCGAAACCGGAATTTTCAATCATGGTTACAACACTGCAACCACAGTCACTTCAAAGGTATTATTACAAGGCTCCATTCAGATGCCTAGGCAACCAGGCAACTAAACTATAAAATAGTTGGAAATGGAAAGAGATCAAAGAAGACCATACTTAAGGAGAGCCGATAGTCCCTAGTGGTTCGAGATGCTGTAAATTACTTTTCAAAATGATTGTCGTATCTTCTATATGGACAAGCTTCGAGAGACCTGATCCAACAACATCTAATCTCCTCGTTCCCTAGAGGGAATTAGATGGATGCACAGGTAAAGCCATTCTCATACAGTGGATTTGGGCATTTAAGCTCTAGAAGTTTCCTTAATGGGTGGCAAAATCTACGATTTAGACTATCAGATATCAGAAGCTGCACGAACTGATTTAAGGCACATGTGGCACTGCCACCTGGATTCATCGAAGTCTCTGTTTAAAGGAGTGAGGTGTGTCTTGTATTTATTGACCAAGTTTTCAGTCATAATCATGAGGTATTAGGCCTATGCCGAGGTCATCAAGTAGGATAGTATCCTCTAATTGATCTGATTCTTCTTTGTATCAGATGGTGGGGAGATGAATGAGAAGCCTTAAATGCAAGTAACAAGATCCATACCCGGTGATGCAACAAAGACATGCTTTGGATACAAGCCATCAATATGGCCACATGTCAAATATCCGAAGTGTGAACGAAGAAGTTTAGTCCACATAAGTCACTTGCACCGGTGAGTTGGATGCCTATAGGCGAGAAAGTTATGTGCAACAACATAGTGGACAGTGTTATCTAGACGCTTCGCTTTCTATGAATTTTGTGGAGGAACACTTTTAAGCACTTAGACACTTCATGAAACAATACTGAACTTGTAGGAATTCTGAAGGGCTAACTAGAAATAATCTTTGAAGTCTCTTGGCACTTCCACCAAACTACAACCTTTTCTTTTCATACAATACAAAATCTATCCCAATTTTTTTCAAAAAAAAAATTCAGTTACGAATGGAATTAGTATTTTATTCAAGATATTTATACAATTAATAAAATTGTCCAGTGTCAGGTATTTTGGAAGGTTGAAGTGGTAAGACAATTTTGAACACCTTGAATCTATGTGACACTAATCTTTGTGATTCGCCAGGGGGGCAAGTCAAGAGAGTGCATGTAGAGAAAGAAGACAAATGACGATTAACGAGGCATAAAAAAACACAGCAGAGGGGAAAGGGCCAGTTGAAGGAGTGACACTGATGATGAGGAACCTTGACAAGCCCACAATACTCAAAAAGAGAGCAAGGAATAAACCAAAGCTTAAGAGGATGAAGGAAGATGATCATTGCAATGGTTCCGGACAGACGAAAGCAAGAAGAGACAAACAAGAAGGGTTGCATATTGAATTATCTTAAATCCATGGTGTTCAGGAAGTGAGAAAAGCTCAAGAGATGGCAGAAGCCAAATCACATATGCATACACACACACAAAGCAAGTAATAGATGAGTCCTCCTGTGGATCTGTCAGTAGAGTGAGTACGAAGTGAGAAAGAATAGTAGCCTATTAATTGGTGGATATCGTCATATAGACTCTTTCTTGTGTTACTTCTCACCTATCAAAATAAATGCCTGCTTCATAGTTCAAATATGAGTAGTGGATCATCCTAGATGTCCTACCTCAGGCTTGCGATGTAATGTGCTTCCAGCTTATATGGAGCCTCATAAATTCTGCTCGGGGTGGCCAAGTCAAAGGTGTTAGTGTACTCCCTAATTAACATCCAATGTGGAACCCTACGAACTCTCAAGCATAGCTACTATGTGTAAGTTATTGAGAAAAGTTTGTTGTGCAATGTCCTTCATATTCATCCAAGTGGAGACTTCTTTTATAGACCTATACAACTCTTCTTGTTGTTCGGACCAGATGTGACAATCTCCTTCAAGTTTACCAGGTAAAAATTGAACTAGCCGCCCTTCACTTAATTGTCTCAGGCATAAAAGTTGTAACAACTTGTCACCAATCCAAGAATATCTCTGAATATATCCTTATGGGAAAGTTTGGAAAATCAAGATTCAACCCCTTTTTTGGCTGAAGCATGCAAACAAATGTGGAATTTTCAAGAGTTCCCATCTTTTAGTCTTTTTTAATTTTGGTGAAAAGCCACATTAAAGGAATTCTGATAAATTTCTTCTTCTTATCCTGAAAAATCAAAATACCACCTTATTTTCCTCTCAGAGCATAACATCCATTTCAAGATGATTCTAGGCCTAAACTCATGAGTTTGCTGTCCCTATTCTCCATGCTTAATCAATGGTGGTTGTGGTGCATAAAAAGCATGGTATTACGGCCCCAAATTTTCCCGATGATAAAATGGATGCTCAGTTGTATGACAAATACTAGTTCGCTCCACGGATTTGCAAAATAATCCAAGGGAATCCTCGTGTTTGAGAAATTAGTGATATGCTACCCAAAGAAATCATGTGCAAGAATCTCATGAACGTTTTCTGATGATTTTGGATCCCTAGGATATTCCACTAGGAATGATGATGAAGGTTTGGCAGTTAGGTCTTTGTCTCAGATATTCCATGTATATGCTTCAACCCTTTCTCGAAGCAATCAATGAGCTCCACAATTCATTCATCCATTCGAGCATTACAAAGATTTTTTCCTTCAACTCCCATAAGACGTCTTGAACTGCCTTCTTGAGCACTTCTACCCTTGTCTTTATGGCATGTGTGGGTGCAAAATCTGGCTAACGCCCAATGGTGGGACCCACAGCCCCGCATGGGGCCCACAAGTCCAACGCTGGGACTCGCAGCCCTGCCTGGGGCCCACGAGTCCAACGGTGGGACCCGCAGCCCTGCCTGGGGCCCACTTACACTATCTGGGGTCTGGTAAATCCCCCCGGGTATTCACCAAACCCCGGATATTTCTGGGAATATTCCTGGAATATTCTCCAGATAAACTAAGCCCTTATAAATAGCAGACCCTGTAAAAGATTCCGGATCCGAAATTCCAGACCAGAAACCCACTTTCTGTTTTCCAGAGCTCTTCGAGTTTCTTGGTTTTCAGACTCCTTTTCCACCCTCTGATTACTTGTAAAAAGCACTCCTCGGCCTGTCGAGAGTAGCTCTACTATTTACTCAGAGATAGTGGATTCAAAGGTTGCGTCTTACTGCACGGAGACGTAGGCTTCGGCCGATCTTCGTCACCACATCCTGTGTCATCTCTTCCTCTACCATTCTAGTCAACAGTGCTTGTGTGACAGCCCAGCAAGTCACAACTCAGCGCTTCGAAGCGCGCCACATCCCGAAGGGTCAAACCTTCAATCGACTGTTGGAGGAGGGTCACGTACGACGGTCGAAATCCTCCCCCACAGTTTGGCGCCGTCTATGGGATTACGATCCTATCAACTTACAACTTCTAAGCCTCCCAACTCCTTTGGTAGCTACTACCGGTTGCCCGAGCAATCCGTCTATCTCCATCATTACACCTAAATGGCAAAGACATCGATAGACCAGCCGGAGGAAAGCAGCATGCACCCAGACGCTCGACATCCGACAACTCGATCAATGAGCCATCGGTTTGCAGCGATCCAACACCCGGAACAACAACTCGCTACTAATCCAAAGAGTCGCCCGTCGGTTGATCGCGTCGCCCAGGCTCAACCTCGACATTCGCCTCAACTCGCCGACCTAACTCCTCAGCGCTTGGGGAAATCACATATCTCTTCCAGTGCCGATGCTCAAGCGAAGTACCAGATCACTGCAGAGGATTTCCAGCTCCTCACCCTCATGAAGCAGAACGCTGCTCTTATGGTTGAGAGACTCTCTTCGACAAATCACCGTCAATGCAAGAATCAATCCCCCGCAGTCAACCGCCGGCATCAACGACGGAGCAAACGTCCGCCGATCGGTCGACCAATCTTCCGCTCCTTCCAAACGATCCACCGTCAATATCCCTCGACATTCTCTTAAATCCCTCTCGAGAGGACCCTCGCCTGTTCCTCCCAGGCCGACTGTCTGGAAGCGTCTCAATGAGTCTACTCGCCATCCTGAGCCTCTAGGCTCCGAGTCGTCCACCGATACTTACACCATGAGAGATGTTCAGAATAATCGACACCACTCCAAAATTCGGCAACATTACAACAACAATCGAACCCCAGTCGGGCATCAAATGACAGGATGGACTCCGACGCCCTCTCTACCTCCTCTTCTTCCAAGATGCCTCTCCGACCAGCGAGGCAATAGAAGGAACGATCATGCCTCCGAAGGCCCACTTCATCGGCATATTCTCCACATCCTGTTTCCTCGAAGCTGGAAAGCCCCTGCTCTCCCCAAGTTCAACTGCTTGACTGGAGATCCGACGCTGCACATCCTCGCCTTAAGGCAAGCATTGACGCCACATGATAGCGATAACCAGGTTCTATGCCGCACCTTTGCTGGCAGCCTGGACGACATGTCACTCGATTGGTATCACAACCTCCCGACCGGTTCTGTGAGTTGGTTCGAGGATCTGGTAGACCTTTTTGTTCAACACTACCGACTGAACCTCAAGCCAGAAAAGAAGTTGGACTCCCTTTACCGCCTCAGGATGGGATCGGATGAAACCCTTCGAGAGTTCTCTCGGAGGTTCCGGAACGAGCATGCTACGCTCTCCGGACACCACCTCGACGATGAAGCCATCATGCTTGCATTCCAGAATGCCTTACGTTTTGACCTCCACATCTACAATGACCTTATTCGTAATCATCCTGCCTCCCTCGGAGTGCTATTCGATCGAATTTAAAAGGAGATCGAGGTAGAGGACGATCAAGTCGCTCACAAGAAACGCGATCTCAAGAAGCGTCTTTCTGATAAGGAACCAACAAGACCAACAGCTCAATCTCACAACGCGGAGGCTGAGGAAGATAGAACCTCCAAGAGGTCAAAACGGGCAGGCGATAGACCCGCAGAGCCTCAGAAGACCACAAATACCAAAGGAAAGTAGCTCGTTAACTGATCAGAGTATAAGACCGCCGACTATCAACAACTCGGAAGATCCCTCATCTGAAACCCATGATGTAACATCTTCCAAGTTATCAATGAAATGACAGTTGCTTCAAGTTCTATCGAAGACTATCAAATTCTATCTCAACTTCTACTCAATGCCACAGTTAGTTCGGTTCACATTGCAACACGACTGACTAACCTGCAACGGTACAAAACTATGTGTCCCGATATGTAGGTTTGACTAAAACGGTGCTTCACCTAAGTCCAACCGATACAAGGGCGCTACGCCGAGTACTCCGAATTATTGGCGTCGCACATGCTCCCGTTGTCGCGTAAGGACACATGCACTAGTGCCTCGCCACAGTTAGTTTGGTTCGCGTTGCGACACGGCCAACTAACCTGCAACGATACAAAGCTACGTATCCCGATACGTAGGTTCGACTGAAACGGCGCTTCGCCTAAGTCCAACCGATACAAGGGTGCTACGCTGAGTACTCCGAATTATGGGCGTCGCACATGCTCCCGTTGTCACGTAAGGACACATGCACTAGTGCCATGCCACAGTTAGTTCGGTTCGCGTTGCGACACGACCGACTAACCTGCAACAGTACAAAGCTACGTGTCACGATACGTAGGTTCGACTGAAACAGCGCTTTGCCTAAGTCCAACCGATACAAGGGCACTAAGCAGAGTACTCCGAATCATTGGCATCGCACGTGCTCCCGTTGTCACGTAAGGACACATGCACTAGTGCCCTGCCACAGTTAGTTCGGTTCGCGTTGCGACACGGCCGACTAACCTGCAACAGTACAAAGCTACGTGTCACGATACGTAGGTTCGACTGAAACGGCGCTTTGCTTAAGTTCAACCGATACAAGGGCACTACGCAGAGTACTCCGAATCATTGGCATCGCACGTGCTCCCGTTGTCACGTAAGGACACATGCACTAGTGCCCTGCCACAGTTAGTTCGGTACGTGTTGCAACACGACCGACTAACCTGCAACGATACAAAGCTACGTGTCCCAATACATAGGTTCGATTGAAACGGCGCTTCGCCTAAGTCCAACCGATACAAAGGCACCACGCTGAGTACTCCGAATTCATACCCCCGTCAATCAGTAAGTCCAAGGTCCCATCCTCAGCATACAAAGACAAAGCCCGAGATGACGACATCGTCTCGGCCCAAGGTGACAGCCTTGGCATTCAAAATTCTGGGCTAGTGCTCCTAACTTTTTAGTTCAAAAGCAAAATCCGAGGCAGGCTTAACCGCCTCGGTACCTGACGAAGCCCGAGACGTCGGAAACATCTCGGCCCGAGGCGAACTTCGCCTCGACATTCGAAGACAGTCCGAGGCAGGCTTCACCGCCTCGGCACCTGACGAAGCTCGAGACGTCGGTAACGTCTCGGCCTGAGGTGACCCTCGCCTCGGCATTCGAAAACAAAGTTTGAGGCAAGCTTCACCGCCTCGGCACTTGACGAAGCCCGAGACGTCGGCAACATCTCGGCCCTAGGCGACCTTCGCCTCGACATTCGAAAACAAAATCCGAGGCAGGCTTCACCGCCTCGACACTTGACGAAGCTCGAGACGTCGGTAACGTCTCGGCCCGAGACGACCCTCGCCTCGGCATCTGAAACCAAAGTTCGAGGCAAGCTTCACCGCCTCGGCACCTGACGAAACCCGAGACGTCGGCAACATCTCGGTCCGAGACGTCCATCGCCTCGACATTCGAAGACAAAGTCCGAGGCAGGATTCACCGCCTCGGCACCTGACGAAGCCCGAGACATCGGCACCATCTCGGCCCGAGGCGACCTTCGCCTCGGCATTCGAAAACAAAATCCGAGGCAGGCTTCACCGCCTCGACACTTGACGAAGCTCGAGACGTCGGTAACGTCTCGGCCCGAGGCGACCCTCGCCTCGGCATCCGAAAACAAAGTTCGAGGCAAGCTTCACCGCCTCGGCACCTAACTAGCCCGAGACGGCGGCAACATCTCGACCCGAGGCGACCTTCGCCTCGGAATTCGAAAACAAAGTCTGAGGCAGGCTTCACCGTCTCGGCACCTGACGAAGCCCGAGACGTCGACACCATCTCGGCCCGAGGCGACCTCGCCTCGGCATTCGAAAACAAAATCCGAGGCAGGCTTCACCGCCTCGACACTTGACGAAGCTCGAGACGTCGGTAACGTCTCGGCCCGAGGCGACCCTCGCCTCGGCATCCGAAAACAAAGTTCGAGGCAAGCTTCATCGCCTCGGCACCTGACGAAGCCCGAGACGTCGGCAACATCTCGGCCCGAGGCGACCTTCACCTCGGCATTCGAAGACAAAGTCCGAGGCAGGCTTCACCGCCTCGGCACCTGACGAAGCCCGAGACGTTGGCACCGTCTCGGCCCGAGGCGACCTTCACCTCGGCAATCGAAAACAAAGTCCGAGGCAGGCTTCACCACTTCAGCACCTAACGAAGCCTGAGACGTCAGCACCGTCTCGGCCCGAGATCACAGTCACCTTGGCATTCGAAGATAAAGTCCGAGGCAGGCTTCGCTGCCTTGGCACCAGACAAAACCCGAGACGGCGACATCGTCTCGGCCCAAGGTGACAACCTCGGCACTCGAAGACAAAACCTAAGGCTGCCTTCACCTCGGTATTCAACAAAGCTCGAAGCCCCCGCTTCGGCATTCGAAGACGAAAATCGAGACGGCCTTCGCCTCGGCATCCGACGAAGTCTGAGGCGGCCTTCACCTCGACATTTGACGAAGCCCGAAGCCCCACTTCGGCATTCAAAGATGAAGCCCGAGGTGGCCTTCGCCTCGGCATTCGACAAAGCCTGAAGCCCTCACTTCAGCACTCGAAGACAAAGCCCAAGGCGGCCTTCGCCTCGGTCTTCAACGAAGCCCGAAGCCCCCGCTTCGGCATTCGAAGACGAAAACCGAGACGGCCTTCGCCTCGGCATCCGACGAAGCTCGAGGCGGCCTTCACCTCGACATTCGACGAAGCCCGAAGCCCCGCTTCGACATTCAAAGATGAAGCCCGAGGTGGCCTTCGCCTCGGCATTCGACAAAGCCCCGTTTCGGCACTCGAAGACGAAACCCAAGGCGGCCTTCGCCTCGGTATTCGACGAAGCCCGAAGCCCTCGCTTCGGCACTCGAAGACGAAGCCCATGGCGACCTTCGCCTCGGTATTCAACAAAGCCCGAAAGCCCTGCTTCGGCACTCGAAGACGAAGCCCGAGGTGACCTACGCCTCGGCAAACGCACCCCCGGCTGACCCTTGGCAGGGGGTCGGTGCGTGCGCGGTGGCTGATGTCGGACGACGCATCGGTAGGTGCGACGATCGACGCCGGAGTTTAGGCTCGCTTGATAAACAAGACAAGCACAAATAGGCCAAAGCTCCTCTCGGCTCGGCCCGACCCACTCACTCACTCACTCACTCACTCACTCGCTAGTCACCAATTAACCTACTGTACTACCCCGTCTTCACCTTCAAACTACCAATTAAACCCACCTACTGTACCCCCCCTACAACAAACACAGAGAGAGTGAGAGTGCAAAGGTGGGTGAAAGAGAGAGAGTGACAATGGGTGAGAGAAGAGAGAGTTGAGAGTGAAACAAAGAGAGAGAGAACAGAGAGAGTTCGAAAGAGATAAAAGAGAGAGAGAGGGAGGGAGAGGGGCACGTGCCAGCACCCCCCCCCCCCCCCCCCGCCTCCGACCCACAGTTTGGCGCCTCCGACCCACAGCAGCCCCCCCTCGGGCCGCGACCGCCCTCGCCGCCCCTGCCCTGCGCCCGCCCACGCCCCGGCCGCCTGCGCCCCCGCCCACTTCGGCCGGCGCCCGACCTCCCGACCCCGAGCTCCGACCTCCCCATGCACCGGCGAGGCGACCGACCCCCACCTCACGCTGGGGAGCCCCTCCTCCCCGAGCTCCAACGACCCCCCCCCCCTCGCGCCCGACCTCAGCCCGACCCCCCCCGCCCGCGAGAGAGATATCTCAGATCTGCTGAGGTGTCAATCACGGATCAATCAGAGACGTTTGATTCAGTCTGCATGCAATGCACTTATTGTGATGTTTAATCGTGTGGGTACGATTCAATCATAATCCGATCAATGACCACCACTTCTACCGACCCCCACTAGGAGAAAACCCCACCTACCACCCCGGGTGCTCTTGGGTCTACCCCGGGAGTCTCCCTATACACTTCTACCGACCCCCCAAAATCCAGCCTGGCTTTTTGCAAGAAACCCCCCAGTCCTAAAAATTTCTGCCCATAACCCCTTTTATCACTTTTTGACAATAAACCTAGCCCAGGATTTTTTACAAAAAAAACCCGCCACCCAGAATCTTTGACCAAACGCCCTTGCTCTTGATTTTTTGCACAGAATTGACCCGAATTTTTACACATAACCCCTTGCCTAAGATTTTTTGCACAAAACCCCCCTGCCCCTAACTTTTTGCACAGAACCCCCTACCTCTGACATTTTGCACAGAACCCTCTTACCCGATGATTTTTGGCACGAAACACCCCTGCTCCTAACTTTTTACACAAAACCCCATGCCCCTGACTTTTTGCACAAAACCCCCTATCCCTAATTTTTTTGACCAACGCCCCCTAGGTTTTTTAGCCCGGACCGACTTGTGCGCAGCTATTTTTGTGACCCCAGTCAACCAGGTTACCACCTACCCAACTAGGAGGGGGTAACACCAGTAGTCGGTCCCACCCAACGGGTCGGCAGACGCACAGTAGTCGGCCCCGGACAGGGGGTCGGCAGGCAGACGACGGTCGGCCCCTCGCAACGGGTCGGCAGACAGACGACCGTCGGCCCCGCGCAACGGGTCAGCAGACAGACAAAGGTCTGCCCTGCGAAACGAATCGACAGACAGACGATGGTCGGCCCCGGACAGGGGGTCGACAGACAGATAGCAGTTGGCCCCGGACAGGGGGTCGGCAGACAGGCAGCTGTCAACCCCGGACAGGGGGTCGGCAGACAGACAACAGTCGGCCCCGCGCAACGGGTCAACAGATAGACGATGGTCGGCCCCGCGCAATGGGTCGGCAGACGCACACTCGACCGACCCCTGGTAGGAAGTCGGCGGGTCCAACGGTCAGCCTCACGTAGCAGGTCGACAGACAGATGACGACCAACCCCGGACAGAGGATCAGCAGACGAGCGACCGGCTTTGCACCAGGAAATCCCAACCAGCTAGGTTAACACCTATCTAGCTGAGAGGGGGTAACTGTGGGTGCAAAATC
This sequence comes from Chamaelirium japonicum, assembly GCA_947650365.1. Lineage (NCBI taxonomy): Eukaryota > Viridiplantae > Streptophyta > Magnoliopsida > Liliales > Melanthiaceae > Chamaelirium > Chamaelirium japonicum. Next base: position 53,820,484 of record OX393551.1, on the reverse strand, counting down.
TGGCTGACGCCCAATGGTGGGACACACAGCCCCGCCTGGGGCCCACAAGTCCAACGCTGGGACCCGCAGCCCTGCCTGGGGCTCACGAGTCCAACGGTGGGACCCGCAGCCCTGCTTGGGGTCACTTGCACTATCTAGAGTCTGGTAAATCCCCCCGGGTATTTACCAAACCCCAGATATTCCTGGGAATATTCCTGGAATATTCTCCAGATAAACTAAGCCCTTATAAATAGCAGACCCTGTAAATGATTCCAGGTCCGAAATTCCAGACCAGAAACCTACTTTCTGTTTTCCAGAGCTCTTCGAGTTTTTTGGTTTTCAGACTCCTTTTCCACCCTCTGATTACTTGTAAGAAGCACTCCTCGACCTGTCGAGGGTAGCTCTACTGTTTACTCAAAGATAGTGGATTCAAAGGTTGCGTCTTACCGCACGGAGACGTAGGCTTCAGCCGAACTTCGTCACCACATCCTGTGTCATCTCTTCCACTACCATTCTAGTCAACAGTGCTTGTGTGACAGCCCAGCAAGTCACAACTCAGCGCTTCGAAGCGCGCCACATCCCGAAGGGTCAAACCTTCAATCGACTGTTGGAGGAGGGTCACGTACGACGACCGAAATCCTCCCCCACAGCATGCATGGCCTTTTTGCTTCTTAGTTGCATGGAACAGACATTCTTGTTGAATAATCGGAGGGCTATATAATAAAATAATTTAACTTGGATTTGGTTTCCCAGGTTACATGAAATATCAGATCCAAAGTTCATTTGAATCTAGACCAAATTTGCAATTCCTCCACTTCATGCGGAACTTTCTGCAAGTTCAACAATATAGGCCCAAATCCTTCAACGAACAGGCCAAATCCAAGCCCAAAAAGTAGAAGAAAAGAGGAGAGGCAAGAAGAGAAAAATAATCTGATTTTATTCTTCTGCCAAAATTGAATTTTAAGCACATACGTTTGTAGATATAGACAGTGGCCTACCGCTGACTGACTTTCTTTTCATAGGAGATTTGGTTGCTTCCCAGAGTGGCGAATGCCCCAAAACCCTACTCAGGCCCTTTTATAATATTCTTTATGGGCATGCATGCCGTATCATACAAAAAGAGAAAAAAAAAGTATGGGGAAGGGAAGAGAGGGATACGCGGGTGAGGTCTTCCTAGATAAGATGTTTACGTGGACCTGAGATATGTTGATCTCCCATTGGTAGTGGTGGTGCTGGGGCCAAATAATTTAGGGCAAACAAACTTGATCATTGGTAGCATCCTCCCTATCTTATAGTCAGTATGTTAGAAAATTATTATCATGCAGCTGCTAGCGAGGGGTGTATGACATTCATTTAGGGCTCATTTCTATCTTTTACCATATTCTTGCATGCATGCCTAGCATTTAGTAAAGCGCATGTATTGGTTGCGGATTCTTATAGACGATTTTTTTCCAATTCATTCGATCTCTACTCTTCCTTCCTTTTTTCTCTTGTCGTGAATAATATACTATTGACAATATAGGCAGGCTAATTCTCCTCCCTCCAAGGGAACTCAACAATTCCAGCTCCTACACTTTTTGATTTTTGACCACTTGACAAAATCTCCGTTAGAAAATATAGAATTCATTATAATAAACAAAAGAAGTGGACAACAACGAAGTATAATGTGGAGGATATCAGCTGTACACAAAAGCAAATTACCTCAAGACAGGATAACAAGACCAAGGTACATGGAGCCAGATAAGAATGCAAAAGATATCAAACCCCTGGAAGCAAAGGCCACAATAATCAGGAAGTAGAGTTATAGAAAACTGCATGCATATGAGAAAGATGCAATCCCTTGGACAATTGCACTTTTCTCAGAAATAGCAACTCACCAAATAACTCCCCATCCAACGCCATTACATGGGCATGGACATAACTCAGCGAATTTCTCAGCATCACTTGAATGGACTCTTCGAGATATTAAATCATCATAGATATCTGTAACAGAAAATGCTTACAATAGAAAGGGAAGATAGGAATTGCTACGATGTAATATTCAACTTGAAGGTGTTGTTAGTTGGGTAACCTTCAGAATAACTAGATAGAAAGTACAGAACAATTATGAAGCTGTACACATACCATAAACAGAAAATAAGCTGTTCATCACACCTGCAGTTTACAAAGTACGCAACTTCATCTTCCAGGAAAATTATAAGAATTCTAACTATAAAGTTGTGAATAGATGAATATACAAAAGCTGATTGGTTTTTTACCTATGAACAAAATGACGTAACGAAGAATGCGGACCTTCGTAGTTTCTTGCAAAAGCCAAATAATGGCGAGAAAAATGATAAAACCTGGTAAGTTAAGTGCTCATGTCATTTTCATGCAGATTGTAGATATCGGTTCATAAATTCTGAACGGAAAATTGATCATGATTTAAACATACCAATACAAAGTCCTCGAAGCAACCACTGCATGACTCAGAAAGAGCATAATAGAGTTAATGACATAATGACTACCACAAATGAAAACTGAAACATTCTTCTCTTCATCTAAGCAACTCGGCTTATAAGTGCACAGTTTAATACATTTGCATGTGGATGTACAGAAAGGAAATGAGCAATTTTGATAAGATCAGTAGCTTACATTTTTCGCAACAAAGAGAACAATAAGCAATGCAACAGCAAAACAACCCGCAGCAATTCTTGCAGTGAGAAGATTTGTAGATGCAAGTATGAAAATCATTCCCCAAAATGATGAGCCAAGATCTGAAGGTGAAAGCAGATTATCTAATTGTAAGAGACGTCAAGAAACAAATGAAGTAGGATGCACATATGGAAAAATCATAATCATCATACCACGCAAAAAGAAAAAATTTAAAAACACTACAGATATTATTTTTATCCATAAATATATGAATTATGGGGATGATGAGGACAAGGACTCGTAAATTTATGGATCAAAATTACAAGTACTTGATAAGAAAGAAATTCCATATTCATATTATTTCAATTGATTGAAAGATGAAAAATCCAAGAAAGAAATGAATAATAATAAAAATGAATATGTATGTATATACATTTCTACATATATAGCCCCTTTAATTACACAAATGGACTATTAATGTAAATCGTGCATGTCGTGAGGAAGGGCGTAAGGCTAAGGGTGTGGGGTGTAAGCCCAACGAATTTTAAATTTTCATTTTAATCATATTCATCGAATGTGTCTATGTTGGGGAAGTTTCCATCATGAAGTCCCCCCACTTTCTCCACATCTTCCTCAACAGGGGTGAATACGATTGTCTTGCCTTTACCTCTATCTTTATCTATAACCAAATAAAGTTGAGATATAAAATTAGGAAACAAGCTACTGATAAAAGGGTGTTCCCTAGGCCCTAGGATTGGATTTCGGGTTAAGTTCTAGTGTTTTTTATATCCAAGGCACTCCATTTAGGCATACGCCCAATCGGTTGGGGTGCAAAAGATGTGCCTTGGGCGCTCGGGGAGTGCGCCCAGCTAGTTAGGCATAAGCCCAAATGGACTCTTGCCCCAGATTGCTCGCCCCAGGGCACATTTTGGGTGGGCCTCACGGCAAGCTTGCCCAAGGTTTCTAAAACTCAGCTAGAAACTAGACACAACATCCTAGTGTGCACATATAAAGGAAGATAATGTATTGCATACATTATTCTAGAGCAATTTATGAACAACTCAATAATAATACATATAATTTAACATGACAAAAACAATATAAGAATTATGCCAAGGATTCCAAGATTGGATTTCAGTGCTTATAAACCAATATGTGCCTAGAAACTAGAAGCAGCATTTTAACTTAAACATGCAGAGGAAGAATTGCATTACATCCAGCAGGCAAAATCAGCCAGTAGATACCACCACGAGTTTGTGTGACCCCACCCTCATTGGCATGAACTTGGATTCCCTCCACCTGCATAACAATATAAAACAAAAGGTCACTGGAACGCACCACTAGGCATCTGTTGATACATAAGGACTTGAGGTAACATCTCAATTGAGTTTCAAGCATCACTAACAGAAACCTTGTATGCAGGTACAATACCTAGCTCCACGAGAAACAACATGATACTAAGAAATCATTTCAATATTGGAGGATATAAACGTAAAAGTGAAGCCTGAGCAATACACTCATTGGATATGGAAGTTGACAACATGTCTGATGACCTGAGGCCAAACAAAGGTACCTTTGTTATAGTTGGGGGCTACCTCTCAACATTTTATTCAAAGACGCTTCTATATATGCGTTTAATACAGAGAAGAAAGCGAACAGAGTCAACAGACCTTGCGGTGCTACCGCCTACCATCATATTTGGAATTCTTAATAGAAATCACAAACTATCATGATTTGGAGAAATTCATGAGGAAGTTGAGAATATGTCAGAAGTGAAAAATAAATTTAAAATCGGAGAAGGAGAAGGAGATGAGAAACATGACAATTGAGAATAAAGAATTTTTCCAACATAATTCATTAATATTTCATCATAATCCAATCGTCGTCCGCGGTCAGCATGAAGAATTTGAGAATCTTTGTGATGTGGAGACTTAGGAACGAATCCCAGTTATTCCTCGATAAGTGGGACCACCATTCTTAAAGTAATATACGAGAGGTCAAACTTTGCTACTCGATTGAAACTGCAACTATAAGTGTGATTTTAGGCCTCAAATTTTAAACACTATACGGATTGACAATAAGCATTGGGATGCTAAGAATCCCTTGGGCATATAAATACCCAATCTAATATCTCACAAACTTGCAGAGTTTAGTAAGGTCTGGAATAGTGTATCAGGCCCCCAATGGCCACCCCAAAAACAAGGGTATTATGTCCAATCATGTCGATTATTGGCACGGGCGGAAAATATGAAGGCATATAGGGAGCAAGGACACACCTAATGTGGCCACCTCATTCCTGTTCTAGACCTTATTAATTGTAATTATATGCTACAAGTGGTTATCTACTTATCTTTTTATAGAATTGAAACATCTAGTTTGACTCAACCAAATGCTTCAGTCGACGCAAGCTTAGGTGCTTGCAGAATTGCAAATGAGAGTACTGAGGAAGATTTGACTGGCTCTACTAGTTCAGATCAGACCTCCATTGCCTTTCAGGTCCCCGTAGCTCATTTAGATATTCAAGTGGTGGGTAGGGTTCAGTCGGCAAGCTCACGTGTAGTCATGAGGGCTGACAACCTTCCCTCAATGTCCACCCCGAATTCCTATTAGGTCATGAGGAGTGTCCTTAGGATGCTGGCATCTCTAAGGAAGTCGGATCCAATGTGACGAAAACCCCCTGTCATAGGGTAAGTTGTGGGGAGACCGGCCCGATTATACCGGAGTGACACATACATTTTGTAGAGGATGGGGACGGCCTATACACGAGCTATGGTTTGGAGATGTTATTTAGTTGTTGGCCAACTTCTATTAAGCCCATTTCTGTATTGTTTTTTTTAGTTATTTATTAATGTATTTTTGGATTACTAAATGGGCTAACTTATAATGGTTTTTTAAGTTATTTCATAAATCATCAGTCTTTAGGGTTTGATGAGAACTCTATTTATAAGTCTTGTAGCTATCTTTTTTTAGTATGCTATGAATGAAAGAAAAAAAAAGAGCTTGCTCTAGGATTCTGAGAATCCATTGACAAGACAGACCTTGGGCTTCGACCGAATCTTTGTTACTTTGTTCCGAGTGCTCCGACGACATCGCCATCAACACATCACATCTCTCTCTCTCTCTCTCTCTCTCTCTCTCTCTCTCTCTCTCCAACCAAATCTCTGTTACTATTTCGTAGCCCATTCGTCTTTAGAGCTTGCTCCAGGATTTTGAGAACATATTGAGGGGAGAGACCTCCGGCTCGGCCCAATCTCCATTACTTTGTTCCGTGTGTTCCGACAGCATCGCCATCATCACCATCGTCCATTTTTCTCTCCACCCATTGTTCTTTGTGATCGGCCACCCCAACCCCTTCGTGCTGGCCTCACGCCCGCATGCGCCCGGCCACCTAGCGCCAACACCCTGCCCGCATGCGTTTGGCAACCTCAGACCTCGTTCACGTGCAACTGGCCACCCCGGCCCCAGTCCGCGAGCGACCATCCACCTCGCCCCCCTTGCCTGCATGCACCGACCCCTCTCAGCCATTTGTTGGCCATGTCTTAACGGTTCGCTTGCTTTCATGGATTTCTTGAAGCGATTCTTCTTATTTCTGGAGTTTGGATCATCTTCAAATCAATGACATCCACAACTCCGGGTTTGATCTTTCTATGAGTCTTTAAGCGTTTTATTAACCATTATCTATCAAAGCTTGGATCTTAATTTTCGTCATGAATAATCACAGCTTGTCTTGAGTAAAACCTTGAATGATACATGAACCTGAGACTTTACTTTTGCCTGATTTGTGCATTCATATTTATTGAAAGCCTTTCGAGACCATTCGACTATTTCGTAGTTAGTCAGTATGCCCAAGACAAGGGAGTTTCTCAACTACCAAATGATAGCCATCTCTTCAGCATTCTGAAGAGTCTAATCCTCACTGCAAGCACTCACCTACATTATCAAAATTGTTTATTCTCTAATCTTCTAAATGTTATTGATGCTAATTGCAAGCATCTAAATTTCACTATTATTAATTAAAATTGGCTTGCTTAATTCCTCACATCATACTAGGGTAGACAATTGCACGAGTGTCCCGCATCAAAGTATGGGTTGGTGATGATGAGGATTCCCAAAGCGCAAGTCTTCAAACCATCCAACTCTTGAAGGATAGCGCCCTCGCCTAGATGTTAGAGGACTCTGGCTTTTCTTTTGCTGGTTCTGAGGGTTTATTCGCACGTATTCATGACTTAGAAAGAGCTAGAACTTCCCTCTATGCTTCAGTCTAAAGCAGAGGGTGGTCTGATGCGTCCGTCTAGGTGGTCCATTCTTGGGCTCTCAGCCTTTGCGCTAGTCCAGCTATCTCAGCTCCGCACGAGATGAATTGATTCTCAGTTCTAGGTACAAGAAGATCTTTAGGGATTGGTTGGTTTCTCCCAATGAAAGACACCTTTGTTTTCTCCCAGCTATATCCCGAGCTGCTTTGAACTTTTCCCTTTCTTTAATAAACCGGTTGGGGGTCCTCGCCCAACCCTCCTCTACTCAAGAGGATTCTCAAAAAAAATTCAAATAAACCACAATATCATCTTACAAAAGCAAGCAAGTGCTGATAAACATCAACTACAAGCATAAGAAGTAGTTATGTTTGTCCCAAAACAATTCATCCAAAACTTAGTTATGCTTATCAAGTAGTAAGTCCTATAAACTTACTATTTTATTTATGTTTGTTGCAGTTTCCTTAATTTTCCGATTAGTTTTTAAAGTAAGTTTAGGAGTCTTATTTACGTAGTCAAAAAGTCCTATTTTCGTAGCATATTCGGATAGGGTGGTTTCAAGTTGATTAGAATAATGTTTTGGACTGGTTTGAGAGCGTATACATTCACATGTAAGGGGAATTGTCTTGCTTGTCCCAAATGAAAAGAATGGTTGAATCATTTAATCTTTAAACCATAGTTCTACTCCAAGGTTTTAATCCTAACAAATGCATTTTCTAAAGATTTTGTCGCAAAACCTAATCTCACAAAACCATTTCAGGTCAACAATCCTCTCGATAGTAGACTCCTTGGTAATTTTCTGGAATCCCGGAAATACTTGAATAATGCAACGTTGGATCTTTTCGCACTTTGAAAAATCTGGAATTCTTTTCCAAGTTGCATCCAAATCCCAAAATACGCAAGCCCTTTCTCTCTTGCATCACAAGGATAACCAAAAGACACATGAAGATCTAGAATAGGAACTCACCGAGATCTCCTACACACTAAGGCGCAGAATGAATCCACATAAGATTTGCCTGACAAGTACAGAAAGCTTCTCACCTGACCACATGTTAGCTTGCAAGCAAGGGCATGGCTCGTCTCATGGAGGAACACTGTGATGAGCTTGAACGGGGTCAGCACCACCGTCCTCCACAACTGCAAGGAAAAACCCAAAAAGATCAAATTTTGACGCTGACCCATTGAAGCTGATCGATTGGGCTTCTTCCCAACAAAAAAGAAAAAAAGAAAAAGATGGGTATGATCAAGAGGATAATTCCATGGTTGAAATCACAAGGAACTCAGGGGGTGGGAAAAGGCGGAGGTGGGTTCGAAGGGTCGTACGGCGAGGATGGCGACGGTGAAGATCCCGATGGTTACGATGAAGGCGACCTGATCGTGATCGCAGCAGTTCTTGAGCTCCCAGTTCACCATCCCCTCTCTCTCCCCCGTGCAGGGAAGCGTCGGGATCTGAAAGGTAGAGAGAGAAACGAGGGGGAGCGAACTCAGAGAACCCAGCCGCCGCCCGCACCGGAGAGATGGGTTCAAATTTTCGAAACAAAGTCATACTTTGCACCACCTACTGCCACTCGTTCTCCAACCCATGGACCAATCAGCCAACTAACACAAGCGTGTTACTATTTGCCCCCTGCACACACCCCAGCCGGTTTTTGATTTTTACTACTACCCCCATACTTTGATAGTGCACCTCACATATGTGGGTTTGTCTCCTCTCCCCGCTCCGTGCACCATCGTCGTCGTCACTCCTCCTCCCTTTACAAGATCAGAAACAGTTATTCTTTTGAAAGGTGCACATATAGCTCGTCTTGATGTTGAGTTGACTCCTACTAACAAGGGAGAACATGAACACCCTCAACCATAAGTGTCATGAAGGAGATCAACAGAAAAAGGAGACCGTCTATTTTAGGTGACTTCATAGTCTATCTCAAGTAGCGTGACTTTGATATAGGACAGAGGATGACCCTAAACCTTTAATCAAGCCAAGCTCAGTGCTAACTCTACTAAATAATCAAATGCTATATAGATGAGTTGAAATCCATGCAGGACAACGACGTTTGAGATCTAGTAGAATTGCTTAAAGATAAGAATCTGATTGATTGCATATGTGTATTTCAAACCAAACGGGATTATAACGACAATACCGAACGATATAAGGCACATATTGTTACAAAGGGATTTACTTAGAAAAAATGCATAGACTATAAAAAAAACTTTATCACCAGTGTCCTTGAAAGAGTCTTTTAGAATCATTATGATATTAGTGGTTCAATATGATCTAGAGTTTCACCAAATGCATGTTAAAACAACATTCCCTAATGGGGATGTTCAGGAAGGAATTTATATGATGCAACCAGAGAGTTTTGAGTCCATGGGATCAGCACATCTGATTTGCAAATTAAAGAAATCCATTTATGATTTGAAGTATAATAAAACTTAAAGTTTGATCGAGTCATTTTCGATTTTGATTTCAAGAAAAATATTATCGATCAATGCATTTACCATAAAGTTAAAGGAAGTAAATTTATTTTCTTCGTGCTATTGGTGGATGACATTATACTAGCAAGTAGTGATATAGGACTTCTACATGAGACTAAGATTTTTTCTTAAAGAATTTTGAGATGAAAGATCTTATAGAGGCATCTTTGTGACAGTCATACAGATCCAACATGATAAATCATGTAAGATATTAGATTTGTCACAAATTAGGGACTATATTGATAAGGTGATAAAACAATAAGAACTGTTTGCCAGGTGATCCACTTGTTGCTAAGGGCGATGAATTGAGTTTACTCTAGTGTCCGAAGAACGATCATTAGAAATAACAGAAAAAAGATCTCATATGCGTCTGCAATTAGGAGTCTTATGTATATTTAAGCTTGTATAGTCCAGATATTGCATATGTTGTTGAAATGCTTAGCAGATATTTGAGCAATCATGATATGGATCATTGAAAAACTGTCAATAGAGTGATGCGGTATCTATATAAGACAAAGGACTACATACTTACCTAAGGAGATATGACTCATTGGAGTTGATCGGATACATAATTTCAAGAAGATAGACTATATTTGAGTCTTTGGGGGTGATTGATCATTTGCTTCAATTCGACTAGCTTTGTTGAAGATTCAATACAATTTTGCTGGTTGTCTTGATAGTAGGAAGTCCATATCAGGCTATGTTTTTATCATGGTAAGAGAATCAGTTTTCGTAAAAAAGTATCAAACAAACACTTATAGCATCGTCCACCATGGAGTCAGAATTTATCACTTGTTATGAGGCATCTAATCAAACAATATGGCTTAGGAATTTGATTAATGAGCTTCAGGTAGTGAATATAGTTGAGAGACCATTAAAGTTGTACCGTGATAATAGAGCTGCAAAGCTTTATGCCAAGAGAAACAAGAGTTCATCAAAGTCAAAGCACTTTGACATAAAAATTTCTTATCGTAAGAGAAAGAATTAAAGATCATTGGGTGTCTAAAGAGTATATCAGCACAAACCTTATGGTTGCAGATCCACTTATTAAAGGCTTGTCACCTAAAGTCATATTGGAGCATGTTGCTCGTATGGGTGTCGCTAGTTCTTTTATGTACTAATTTAGTTGGAGTTTGTGCAATTTTGGGTTATTTCTCAGTTGATGAAACATATGTATATATTTAGTTATTTGGTGATCATTAAATAAAATTGTGTCTGTTTATTTAAATATTTTGTTGTGAACGAACGGTTTAAAGTTAGCATAATAAGTTATTGGATTATTTGAAAATTGTACAGTTGAACCAGTTGAAAATTGGCATAAAGATGACTTTTATATGCAATTGTCATGCTACAAATCCACACTTGATCTATGTCGATAATAACATTGATGCTTGTGATATGGAAGGTCTCATCACAGTTAGAAGTGGTGATGGCCGTTATGTCCGGTACTTTTGTTTTTTATGGATCAGATTGTTTGAAAAAATTGGTCATTTTTTACAGTTGTAGTTTGACGTTATAAAAGTTGTGATATCTATATTTGGTATAACCCATTTGGCCCAAGTGGTAGATTGCCATAATTTGTCCTATAAAGTGGGCCTACATGGGTCACATAGGTTATGTACACCGTTTGACCAGTGTCATAGATCCGATCCGGTGTGATAATGTTTTGGCCTAGTCAGATCACCTCAAGTCGCACATACGCCAAAGGGTGTTGTTCAGTTAGAGTGTGGGATGGGCCTACATGTGTAGAGTTTGAGTTGATTGAATCGATTAACCCTAATCTCTACTTTTGTAAATACTTGGGTGCGGTTCCCCTCTCCAACCCTAACGACATTCTCTCTCTTAGAGTCATCCTATTTTTTTTGAGGATCTGGACAGAGAACTAGGACAAGGAGCGAAAGGATCATGCCTCAGCATCTCCCCTCACGCACACCATCTCTCTCATTTATGCAACATCCGCTCCCATGGTGACAGATATGTTCGATCTAATCTCCATCAATCCGACAATGGATTCAAGACTATCTTCTTTGTAGAAGAATAACGTTTAAACCAATAGTCTCTCTCTCTCTCTCTCTCTCTCTCTCTCTCTCTCTCTCTCTCTCTCCGGTAATAACAGGGAGGAAGGGTAGGAGGAGGAGGAAAGAAGGCAGTATGGGCGTGGGACGAGGGAAGGCAATCGGAGTTAGGATTAAGATTGAGGGCGATTGGGGGCCGAGGATCAAGGCAGAGGCATTTTTAAGAAAAAATATGTGGCAGTGCCAAGAAAGAATTACAAGGTGAGAGTAAATTTTCTCGACTTTTTTTTATCTCTACTATTATCCTATCTTTTGTCTTAGCCAGCCTAATTAGTATTATAGGAGAAAATCCCTTCTCATCTTTTCCCCTTCAATTTGTGAGAACCCCACAGGAACCAGGAAGTGATCAGAAACTCTTCGAACTTGCCATGGAACTCTCATTAGACGTCATCAGAACCCGCACAACGTTATATAAAACCTAAAGTTTCCGACATCCATTGGCAAGGATGTGACGACCAAGATCCAATAGGCCAATAGCCAAGAGCCAAGACTCCTGAGGCTGGGATGCCAAGATGGATGAGGTGAGGTGAGGTGAGGTGTACATGGCCATGAGTTAGCCCCACATCGCCTAGAGAGAAAAAGATTCTGAGCTACTTATATAATTTCCCCTCACAAACATAGAAGACGCGTTTTAAAACCGTGCGCCGCTACGGATTACATAAGAACTCCGTAGTTAAGCGTGCTCAGGCGAGAGTAGTACCAGGATGGGTGACTGATGCGATCTAAACTAATCCTAAATTAAGGGTTTAATTTGATCTAATTTATAACTCGCAAGTGTACGAATCGCTTGTAGGAGCGGTGCGTATTACGAGGTCGATCCCACAGGGATTGCTAATGAGGGAAGCAGTCTAATCTAGGGTTATTAGTTATTTAACCTAAATTACTTTAAACGATAAATTTAATTGGATTTGATTTGTTTTGAGATTATGATGAAAAAGTAACTAAGCAGGATTAAAGCATGCAATTCACTAAGGTAATGCGGTGCGTGGAATATGGATGAGATACTAAGGCGGTCGAATCCACCGCTAGATCATCGTAGATGCCATGTTTAAATTATAATGTTCTACTTTAGGCGAGTAGCATTCGGGAAACAAATCCCGTGCTTCCTCGAGATGCGATCGTTAAAACTTTAAATATATTTGTCTAATATTGGATTCAACTCAAGCATGGGTAATAAAACGAAGCATCATACATCTAGGTTAAGCACAACGGATCAAAGCATATGAGCAGAGCATCCTATGTCTGAGTTAAGCATGCATGATCTGGGTTTTAATTATTCGATTAAAATAGGCCTAATCGCATGATGATCAATTTTAGCGCTAACTACAAAACATACATGGCATGGATTGTGAGAGCAAATTTAATCATCAATTAATTGAAAATTGAATCGCATAAAACATTAAAGAGCATTGGCATAGAACACATAAAATAAAATAAACATCTACTAGATCTAGGGTTTCATCTAAGCCTTAGCATGCGGTTTAGCTCGACATGAGTTTTGTTACATCAAAGGAAAGACTGGAAATAAACGAAGTGCAGATCATCCCTGAAGATTGCTCCGTGGACTTCGCTTGCCTCGATCGCGTTCCTCGATGCTTTCTTCGCTTCGGCTCGTTCACGTCGTAGCTTCGATGATGGCACGATGGCGATATGGATGGACGAATGACGGATGATGGCCGGTGGCAACGGGATGTGGAGGATTAGGGTTTCGGGTTTGATCGGGAATGGTGGAAGATGGTGGCTAGGGCTCGGTGGTACGAGATGGTTTTCGGATGTGGTAGATGGCAAAGGTTCGTGATGAGAGGGTTTTCGTGTGTGGCAGCCCCCCCTTTGTTTTACCGAGCCCCTCCTTATATAGGAGAGAGAGAAAGTTTCTAGTGAGAGAGCGAGAGTCGGGTACGCCGGGTTCGATCGGGTAAGGAAGAGAGAGATAAGTTCGGCTCGGTCAAGTGCAGGGGTTGCGATGGATTGCATGGGTCTCGGATGGTTGTGATTCGACTGAGAGAGGATTCCGAGAGAGAGAAGTTCGGCTTTCAGTTTTAAAGAGAGAAAAGTTTGGAGCTGGGCTTGATCGGTAAGGAAAGAGAGGGAAAGGAAACTGACAGCTGGGATTGGTTTCTAAGTGGGGCGGTTAGAGAGAGATAGCAAGATATGGAAAGAGATCTAGAGAGAGAATAGATCGGAAAGGGGGGTTTGATCACCGGTTTTGTAGAGAGAGGAAGTAGGAACGGGAGAGAGAAATAAGGAGGGAGAGAGGGACGTTCAGCTAGAGGGCGTGTATGGCTTGGGTACAGCTGGGAATCGGACGTCTGGGTTCGGTTGAGAGTAACTCGGGAGAGAGAGAGAAACTGGCCGCTGCATGCATGCATAATGCATCGGACGGCTGTGATGTTGGACTGCCAAGTTGGGCGGGTGTGATGGGGAGAAGAGAGAAAGTATGGGGCGCGGCTGCTTCAGATTTTAGAGAGAGAACGGGGCACGTTCGGTTAGATAGGCTGGAAGTTTGGTGGGTAGGTGTCTCGGAGAGGGAACGTGCGTGGGTTCGGTGGGTGCATGGGTTTTAGTTAGAGAAAGTCGGGCTGGGGTGGCTCGGGTAAGACGGACGGCTGTGGTTAATGGGAGAGAGAGGTAGACGGTAGAGAGTTAGAGGTGATTGCTATGCGTTGCATGCCATCAGGTTTGGTGCAATGGAGGGCTGTGATCGCATGGGTTCCAAGTGATCAAGGGGTTCTGATGGGTTGCATGCAGGTTGGCTGATGGGTTCTAGTGCATTATGGTGGACGGCTGCATGGGGTTTGCATGGGAAAAGTGGATGGCTGTGATTAAGTGGTCCGTGAGAGAGGAATTAATATGTGGCATTCGGTTGTGTGTTAAGTTGGGTCCAATATTGGATCGATCGAGCGTGATGCTAAGGAACCTAAGGTAGTGTATGGCTATGATGGGCTTTGGTCATCATCATCCGGATCCATCATCGCTTATGCGTGTAGTTCTCCTCTCCGATGTGTTGATGCACTGCATTGGCTTATTAATGAAGTATCCGCTTGGCCAAATCATCGCGCAATTATCATTCTCCATCGTTCTTCATAAGAGGACTCCAAACAAGTTGTACAATCTTTATCGGAGCACCGTTGGAATATCCAACGCTTCAGTATGATGCCCTTGAGCTGACTGCATCGCGAACCGGGTCAAATCCCTGAAAAACACATATGAAATGACGTCAATAAGGTTCCAATGCGATTATCGATAAAAATGATAATTTGGACTATCGGGCCCTGTATCTTTCATGCATGCAATGTATGAGAGCGAACCAATATGCCGTTGGGTTCGTATGAAAGTCTACTATATCATGGTGCAAAGAAACTCATGCAGTTTACGTGCATTATGAAAGTTTTACGTAAGAAACTGACGTTATGTGCATGATAAAGAAGGGATAAATCGCACCAAATGGACGCTCAACACACCCCCAAACTTGAATCTTTCTCATCCTCGAGAAAGCAAACAAATAAACTAAGAAAATAATAAAATAATAAAAATAATTAAACTCACTTTCGCAGGAATCGCGATTACACTTAGCACGTGCAACAAGCCGTTAAACCCCTGGGTTACCCCAGTGGACGAGTTTTGTCTCGTGAGGGTTTGCAGTGAATCTACCCACAAAATTCAAACTTTTTTTTTTAAAAAAAAAATAAAAAATAAAAAATAAAAGTAAGAAATAAGAAAAGTCGGTTTCGCAGAATAATTAAAAAGTACTCAAAAAATAGAATTTCTAAGGCACAAGACTCACAAGGTATCTAGCCCAAGCTTCGGCTTTCGAAGTACGCACATTAGGTTCTAACTATTAATTTCCCGCTAGAAAAGGTCAAGGTCAACTATGCTCGAGTGCACGGTGCTGTCTGGGCTAAACACAACTGGGGGTTTGGTTCTCTACATTCATAACATTCTAACAGTCTCCTAGAACGGTCAAAGTCGACCTTAGGACCTGAGTCAAAACCAGCTAATCTAGACAGGCTAGTGAGAGTTGTGGATATTCACCTTAATACCTTTCGGCTTTATATGTGATATTCCAGTTTCCCCACATTGTTTATAACGACGGCTTTCACACTATTTTCTTTTTTCTTTTTTTCTTTTTTTCTTTTTTTTTCGGTCTCATTTATTCTGGATCTAATTATATATCCCTTCCTAACTTGTACCATGCCAGCTGCACTCTATGCCCATGACACGCTGCGAACGCTCTCATGAGTTAGGTAGCCATCCTCATGTTGCCTTTATATTTGATTCACTCTGCATCCATAGGATCATTCTCATAACCCTATCGACCAGGCTTCACTCATACTAGGGCATACAAGTTAAGACTTTTATATAATCAGGTCCTAGACCATGCTAATAGGTAGCCCTTTCCGCTATACCTTAGAATTCACTGGTCGCTTTTCTACTGATTTTTTTTTTTTTTTTTTTTTTTTTCAAACCAAGTGAACCAGATCCGCATGGTTCATCAGGACTCCAAGTGACTATTAGGTGATATGAAAGCTTTGAATCTAGACCCTAGAGGTGTAAGCCAGATGTGAAGTGAAAGTCAAGTATAGTTTGTTTTGACAATCTCTAAAAGGTTACCAAGGGTCAGAACCATATTAGACATACTCTTTCTAGCTAATCCTTGGACTTTATACCTTGATTACCAAGTGCCTTATGGTCCTATTCGAGTACGATACAATTATATTACAAAACCTAAAATAAAGGTGAAATATATATAGATTTTTTTTTTCTTTTCTGAAAAGAACGAAAAGGACGACAAAAGTAATACGACAAGAAACTAAAATATGAAAAAGAAAATAAAAATATGCAAATGCAAATTCCTATAGACTTCTATACGAACGCTGTAATTTTGGTAGGGGACTACAGACGAGACACACATACGCCAAGACGTATGTGCCGAGCTGTCCCACTGCAGCGTAAGTTGATGCATTATTAATATTATTAAAAAAAAACAATTTTTTTTTTTTTTTTTTTTTTTTTTTTTTTTTTGTAGGACATGTATATAAAATAAAAGTACGAAGTTTTAAGGATGGATAGTACCTCATAAGTTCTTTGTAGCCTCGTTTCCTGCAAAATGTTAGTACTACAAGGAAAAAAAAAACAACGCGACTAAACAGACTAATAAAGACAAGCAGATGCGAATAAATAAAAAAATTAACTGCTATAATACAAATATGTTTTTCAGCAGATGGAATTTTTAAAAAGAAAAGAGAGTAGTCAACAATTGAGAAATTATATGCTATAGTATACTTTGGGCATGTTTCTGCGTGACTCTTCATTATTCTATTATGATTCATCCTATATTGTTCTTCATGATTTTTCTTTTCAAATAGAATAATATAAGATTCATTATTATACTCCCTATTCCACCAGGTATCATGTATATTATCTTTAAAAATTTTATATAATTGAATTTTTTGATTTTGGATGTATTGAGGAAAAATTAAATCAGAAAATGTGTCTTCTTCACCCAAATATATATGTTGAAACTTAGATGGCAGAATTTGTAGGTCAATGTATGATTTCTCGATAATGAATTGATAATCAATCATGATATCATTTATTTCAAGATTCATTGATGGAGCATTGACTTCTTTAGAAAATATATCATCATCAATATCATTAGAAAGATCATGGGTGACATCAAATATAATATTGGTCAGATCATCGTTCGGGTCATCAAAATTTGTTAAGCACGTCTCCAATGGATCATTAAAAGATGATTGAAGAATCATATTCTCCATAAGATTGTCGATCATATTCATCTTATAGATTTTATTATCATTAGTAACATTTAGACTGGATGGGAGAACATTACTTTTATCATCGTCATAGGGGAGAGCATAAACTTCTTCATCAATTATACTATCTGTAGTGGCATCAGTGATGACGTCAATGTTGGATGAGAGATCATAAGTATCCTTAAAAATCATATCCGTATTAATGTCATCAATATTGCTCGGACAATCTTCCAACGGATTAAGAAAATCAGATTGGGCAAGTTCATCTTCTATAGGGATGTCCATCTTGGTCTCCTCATCAGCTCCATTATCTATTGAGACGTTAATTATGTTTTCATAATCCTCATAATCTTCATCGGAGTTAGACTCAGGTTGACGTTGATCTTGAAGTATTGCTTCCTTAATGATATTAAAATGTGATTCAATTCTTTCGAAAGCGTTTATTTGCTCTTGCATATTACTTTGATGGTTCTGCATAAGCTGATTGAGCATTTGTAGTGTCTCTTCAAGAGTCTCCTCATTTGGTGGCATATAATCATAAGGCTCTTGAAAATTGTTTGCAGATGATTCATTTTTCCAGCTATGGCCGTGATGGTTTTGCCAACTAGAATTTTGATGATATTGCCTACTTGGATCTTGAAAGTTTTGCCATCTAGGAGCGTGATAATTTTGCCATCTAGAATCATATGTGTCATAGCATGGTGAATTATATTGTATTTGGCCATGTAAACTCCTACTCGATGAATTTCTTCCAGGATCTTCTAGTTCAGTTGAAAAGTTTGTACAATCCTGATATCTGGTGGTCCTTGTTTGGTTCATATACTCTTTTAGGGTCATTGTTTGTGGTGAATGTAAGTTGGCCATTACTGTTGAAGATGGATCTTGATATTTTGTTGCCCTTGTAAGGTTCATATATTCTTTTAGGGTCATTGCTTGGTTAGTCATTTTGGTTAAGATTGAGAAACTAATCTAAAGATACAATTAAACTAACAAAACTAAAACTAACTGAGGCAAATAAGAAATAACCTAGATACGAAAGCTCCGTTGCAATCCCCGGCAACGGCGCCAAAAACTTGATGCGATCTAAACTAATCCTAAATTAAGGGTTTAATTTGATCTAATTTATAACTCGCAAGTGTACGAATCGCTTGTAGGAGCGGTGCGTATTACGAGGTCGATCCCACAGGGATTGCTAATGAGGGAAGCAGTCTAATCTAGGGTTATTAGTTATTTAACCTAAATTACTTTAAACGATAAATTTAATTGGATTTGATTTGTTTTGAGATTATGATGAAAAAGTAACTAAGCAGGATTAAAGCATGCAATTCACTAAGGTAATGCGGTGCGTGGAATATGGATGAGATACTAAGGCGGTCGAATCCACCGCTAGATCATCGTAGATGCCATGTTTAAATTATAATGTTCTACTTTAGGCGAGTAGCATTCGGGAAACAAATCCCGTGCTTCCTCGAGATGCGATCGTTAAAACTTTAAATATATTTGTCTAATATTGGATTCAACTCAAGCATGGGTAATAAAACGAAGCATCATACATCTAGGTTAAGCACAACGGATCAAAGCATATGAGCAGAGCATCCTATGTCTGAGTTAAGCATGCATGATCTGGGTTTTAATTATTCGATTAAAATAGGCCTAATCGCATGATGATCAATTTTAGCGCTAACTACAAAACATACATGGCATGGATTGTGAGAGCAAATTTAATCATCAATTAATTGAAAATTGAATCGCATAAAACATTAAAGAGCATTGGCATAGAACACATAAAATAAAATAAACATCTACTAGATCTAGGGTTTCATCTAAGCCTTAGCATGCGGTTTAGCTCGACATGAGTTTTGTTACATCAAAGGAAAGACTGGAAATAAACGAAGTGCAGATCATCCCTGAAGATTGCTCCGTGGACTTCGCTTGCCTCGATCGCGTTCCTCGATGCTTTCTTCGCTTCGGCTCGTTCACGTCGTAGCTTCGATGATGGCACGATGGCGATATGGATGGACGAATGACGGATGATGGCCGGTGGCAACGGGATGTGGAGGATTAGGGTTTCGGGTTTGATCGGGAATGGTGGAAGATGGTGGCTAGGGCTCGGTGGTACGAGATGGTTTTCGGATGTGGTAGATGGCAAAGGTTCGTGATGAGAGGGTTTTCGTGTGTGGCAGCCCCCCCTTTGTTTTACCGAGCCCCTCCTTATATAGGAGAGAGAGAAAGTTTCTAGTGAGAGAGCGAGAGTCGGGTACGCCGGGTTCGATCGGGTAAGGAAGAGAGAGATAAGTTCGGCTCGGTCAAGTGCAGGGGTTGCGATGGATTGCATGGGTCTCGGATGGTTGTGATTCGACTGAGAGAGGATTCCGAGAGAGAGAAGTTCGGCTTTCAGTTTTAAAGAGAGAAAAGTTTGGAGCTGGGCTTGATCGGTAAGGAAAGAGAGGGAAAGGAAACTGACAGCTGGGATTGGTTTCTAAGTGGGGCGGTTAGAGAGAGATAGCAAGATATGGAAAGAGATCTAGAGAGAGAATAGATCGGAAAGGGGGGTTTGATCACCGGTTTTGTAGAGAGAGGAAGTAGGAACGGGAGAGAGAAATAAGGAGGGAGAGAGGGACGTTCAGCTAGAGGGCGTGTATGGCTTGGGTACAGCTGGGAATCGGACGTCTGGGTTCGGTTGAGAGTAACTCGGGAGAGAGAGAGAAACTGGCCGCTGCATGCATGCATAATGCATCGGACGGCTGTGATGTTGGACTGCCAAGTTGGGCGGGTGTGATGGGGAGAAGAGAGAAAGTATGGGGCGCGGCTGCTTCAGATTTTAGAGAGAGAACGGGGCACGTTCGGTTAGATAGGCTGGAAGTTTGGTGGGTAGGTGTCTCGGAGAGGGAACGTGCGTGGGTTCGGTGGGTGCATGGGTTTTAGTTAGAGAAAGTCGGGCTGGGGTGGCTCGGGTAAGACGGACGGCTGTGGTTAATGGGAGAGAGAGGTAGACGGTAGAGAGTTAGAGGTGATTGCTATGCGTTGCATGCCATCAGGTTTGGTGCAATGGAGGGCTGTGATCGCATGGGTTCCAAGTGATCAAGGGGTTCTGATGGGTTGCATGCAGGTTGGCTGATGGGTTCTAGTGCATTATGGTGGACGGCTGCATGGGGTTTGCATGGGAAAAGTGGATGGCTGTGATTAAGTGGTCCGTGAGAGAGGAATTAATATGTGGCATTCGGTTGTGTGTTAAGTTGGGTCCA
Source organism: Chamaelirium japonicum (assembly GCA_947650365.1). Lineage (NCBI taxonomy): Eukaryota > Viridiplantae > Streptophyta > Magnoliopsida > Liliales > Melanthiaceae > Chamaelirium > Chamaelirium japonicum. The sequence goes on along the minus strand of OX393551.1, from coordinate 53,800,052 downwards.
ATATTGGATCGATCGAGCGTGATGCTAAGGAACCTAAGGTAGTGTATGGCTATGATGGGCTTTGGTCATCATCATCCGGATCCATCATCGCTTATGCGTGTAGTTCTCCTCTCCGATGTGTTGATGCACTGCATTGGCTTATTAATGAAGTATCCGCTTGGCCAAATCATCGCGCAATTATCATTCTCCATCGTTCTTCATAAGAGGACTCCAAACAAGTTGTACAATCTTTATCGGAGCACCGTTGGAATATCCAACGCTTCAGTATGATGCCCTTGAGCTGACTGCATCGCGAACCGGGTCAAATCCCTGAAAAACACATATGAAATGACGTCAATAAGGTTCCAATGCGATTATCGATAAAAATGATAATTTGGACTATCGGGCCCTGTATCTTTCATGCATGCAATGTATGAGAGCGAACCAATATGCCGTTGGGTTCGTATGAAAGTCTACTATATCATGGTGCAAAGAAACTCATGCAGTTTACGTGCATTATGAAAGTTTTACGTAAGAAACTGACGTTATGTGCATGATAAAGAAGGGATAAATCGCACCAAATGGACGCTCAACAGTGACCCCCTAGAAAGTCCTCGTACGGGCATGGGCAAAGCGGACAAAATCTTATGTGTTTGGGGCGGATGTTACAAAATGGTATCAGAGCCGGTTCTCCTTGCTATGGGGGGGTCTAACCCTACACGAGGACGTGTAGCCCTAAGGGGGGTGGATTGTGACGACCAAGATCCAATAGGCCAATAGCCAAGAGCCAAGACTCCTGAGGCTGGGATGCCAAGATGGATGAGGTGAGGTGAGGTGTACAAGGCCATGAGTTAGCCCCACATCGCCTAGAGAGAAAAAGATCCTGAGCTACTTATATAATTTCCCCTCCCAAACATAAAAGACGCGTTTTAAAACCGTGCGCCCCTACGGATTACGTAAGAACTCCGTAGTTAAGCGTGCTCGGGCGAGAGTAGTACCAGGATGGGTGACCCCCTGGGAAGTCCTCGTACGGGCATGGGTAAAGCGGACAAAATCTTATGTGTTTGGGGCGGATGTTACAAAGGAACCTCCCAATTCTTCTCTATTATGACTTAAGCTCTAGACCTTGTGAGAAAAGCCTCACTGCCTCACTCAAAGATTTAGGGATAGTCATTACCAATAAGTTAAGGTATGCAAATCTTCATCACCAAATGAAGCAAAGTTAGAAATGGGATAGGCGGTTCAAATTCTTTTTATTTTTGTTTTACCTATGACATACTTATTTGCATCTTTAATCCAAACAAGTTGACCATCTAAACCTCTAGGATTTTAGCACTTGATAGTTGCATATCTTTGTAAGGGCATGTTTGGTTAGGAGGAGTTGGTGGGGTTGGTAGAGTTATAACCCATGCATTTGAAAATGTACAAGTCAACAAACTACAATTGCAAAAGCCTGGGTTGGAACTTGGAACTACCATATAATTGTAAAACGATTGTTTGGTGTTGGTAAGAGGTTGTGGGAGATGGTGGCGGCGGAGACCGGCAACGAATAATGGGTGGTAGCGGCAACTGGTGGCGGCAGCAATGGTGGTTGACGGTTGGCGGCAGCTAGTGGTGGCAGTCGGCAGTCGGCGCTGGAGCGATGGTGGCTAGGGTGGCAAAGGTCAACCGGTGTAGCTCGTATTCACAACTTTTTCTTGTATTTTCCAACTCCTTCTAAAATCTTAAGAAATGGTGTAGTTGGAACTCCATAATGAGTTGCAACTACACAATTCTTAGTTTGTTTGGTTGTAGAAGTTGCAAAACACGAGTTGCAACTCCTCCCAACCAGACAATGGGGGTTAGCCGAAACACAAAAATTGCAACATGCGGGTTGCAACTCCTCCCAACCATAAAGGCCGTAAGTATCTAAGTATTCAATGTCAGCTTGGAATAGCGCTCTCAAGCAGGCTAATTCCCTTTTCGCCTAGGTGGTTCCAATATGCAAACACTTTCTATGAGAAATGTCATGATCTTTTATCCTTGGTTATAACTAACTGCCTTTGGCCAACATAAGTTCCATTACTTCCCCGGTTGACGTGGCTATGTACGAGTATTGGGGGTAGAGATTTAAATGTCGATAGTGAGATCAATTATCACTCGTACACGGCCACGTCAATCAGGCTAAGCGGAATCGAAAAAACCTTCGGGCTGAATAGCACCCAGCTCTGACCAGTGAATCACTGGAAAATACTATTTAGTCCGAAACGTCTAGCCCGATTGACATATCTTGATCACAACCATCTGTTGTACCCAACTCAAATAGTCAGACTAGTGAATCACATTCAACTCAGAATGGCAAGTAAAAAGATGGTATGATCCGATATCACGTCAATCAGGCTGGCCATTCGAGACAAATGCTTTGGGCTGAAAAGCACTACTCTAAAATACATAGAGAAATGCTAATCAGCTCTCAAATATATATATTTTTTCTCTCTCTTCTCTTTCTATTTTGTTGAAAGAGTGTTATTATTAATCAAGATTTATGAGGATTTGATGAATAAATTAAAAATATTTAATTAGCAAATTATCACTAAAAATTTCTACTGAAAACTATGGGAACAAATGAAGTTACCCAAGAATCAAGAGAAAATTTATGCACAAAACAAAGAAGGGAAATTTTTTATGACTGCATAATCCCTATCACGAACCAATAATGGAAAAAAAATTTGCTGACTAATCCCAATGCCACCAAATTTTGAACTAGACTTTGTGAGGAAAACAGTCACTGGCCGGTAACGCCCAGGCCCATGCGATACGGAATTAGCATCTACTATTCACGTACGGACTTATAGTGCCGAAAATGCCCTTGAATATCTTGGCCGTTGACTCCACATTGGGAATGGGGGCTACTCGGCTGACCGTTTTGGTCGCAAGAGCAAAGTCAAACCCACAATTTTCAAGGGTTCGACTCCTCTCTAGTGATGATCGTCTTGCCTCTCCTATCGGTCACTAACGATTTGAAGAGCGACATGTGGTGATCCAAAAACCAACAACCATAATCTAGGTTATGGGAAAAATCCAAGGGGGGATGCTAACACCCTCGGCAGCCACCCACCACCTGCCGCCGTCAACGGCCATCGTCTTTACCAATCGCAACAACCACCGCCTCCGGCAATCACCCCTACCAAGTACCAGCAGCCACTCGACGTCCGGCAGCGACGAGTGGTGGTTGGCGACAGCTGCAGATGGTGGGCGGCTACCGGGGGTGATGATATCCCTCTTGGGGTTCATTCCATGACCATTGGATTTTGGATCGCCACATATTGGTCCCCAAATCCTTAGTGGGAAGGAGTCGAACCCAATTTTCAAGCGTGATATGATACGTCTGAATGGTGTCCTTGTATGGAATGCTGGAGCATCCAACACACGTGAGTTCAGACCTTCTCCGATCGGTCGGCCCAACACACGTGAGTTCAGATCTTCTCCGATCGGTCGGCCTGATCGATGGGCCTGCACGCATCACAGCCGCACAATGTCAGGTAACCCAAAAGTAAACCGTACTACAGCCCGACCGTATGCTACTGTACTGGGTGCTGCACCCACCAACCGGTGCCGACCGACTGAAGGAGATCCGAACAAAACACACGTACAAGCTGACTCACTTCTAGGTCTAGATATACGTGCTCACAAGTCTATGTTTAGCCAGCAAAACGAAGGAAGGGATCCCTAGGAGTCCCTCATGATCGAGTTCGGATGTCCTCCAGTCGGTCGGCCCAGTTGGTGGGGCTGGAGCTCATCACAGCAGCATGCAGTCTGCTGGAGTAGGATTCACTTTCTGGTCACTATCATCGTGCGGCTGTGATGCACTGGTCGAACGACTGAAGAAGATCTGAACTCTAGTGGATCAGGACTCTCAGTTGCACAAAAGTCCCTGCTCTCATCCATCCGTTTGCTCCTACCCATCAAGAAAGAGTTCGTATCTCCTCCAGTTGGTCGCCCCTGTCGGTGGGCCCAGCGTGCATGTACGACTCACTTTCGGGTCGTCCGTGATCGTGCGGCTGTGATGCACACGAGCCGATTGTTCCGACTCTTTCAATCCATGACAATGGCAGCTACAGGTATGGATTACATATTGTTAATTTTCTCCACGATTGTGGCTCAGATTTTATCTTCACAACATTCTTTTTATTATAATCTTTTTCACCAGACAATATTTTCTATATATAATATTTTCTCTCTATATTATATTTCTCTTTATACAATATATTCTCTCTATATATCATTTTCTTTCTCTAAACCATTTCCTGATATTTTCTCTGTACAACATTCTCTTCCTATCTTCTCTTAGAATATTCTCTCTACAATATATTCTCTTTGCAATATGTTCTTTATATAACATCCTCTCGCTCTATATTATTGTTTCTATGATATTTGTATCTTTATAATGTTTTCTCTATGTTAGGAGATGACGGCTAGGGTTTGGAGAGGAATAGAATGAATTCCATTAAGGGACTCAAGCCCAATATATGTACATGTATCCGACCCGACTGTACAGTAAACCCGACCCAACTATATGTACATTAACACTCCCCCTCAAACTCACAGTGGATCATGAACCGAGAGTTTGCCTAGAAAATGCTGGAAGTGAGCAATCGTCAGGGGCTTCGTCAGGAAATCAGCAGTCTGCTCCGATGAGGAAATGAAAGGCAGGGAGATGGTGTGGTCGATAAACGCCTGGCGAACATAATGACAATCAACTTCAATATGTTTTGTTCGCTCCCCAGAAGAGAGGAGTGGGCCCGGATATCACCACTCCCAAGTCAAGCAGAAGACGGCGAAGCCAGACAATCTCGGCGGTGGTGGAAGCCATAGCCCTGTATTCGGCTTCGGTGCTGGAGCGAGCAACAGACTCCTGCTTCTTGCTGTGCCACGAAATCAGTGAATCACCCAGAAACACACAGTATCCTGTAGTAGATCGACGAGTGGCTGCATCTCCTGCCCAATCGGCATCTGAATAGGCACGCAGCACCAACGGAGAGGTGGAGGAAAACAGTAGTGAACGAGTGATGGTGCCCGGAGGTAGCGTATAATCCGAAGAACAGATGCATAGTGTACTGACCGTGGAGCCTGAACAAACTGACTGACAATGCCAACAGCATGGGCAATGTCTGGCCGGGTCATGGTGAGATAGACAAGCATCCCAACCAACCTCTGGTAACGGGAGACATCCTGGAGCGGCTCACCATCTGTAGCGAGAAGCTTCAAATTGAGCTCCATGGGTGTATCAGCAGTACGTGTGTCAGTAAGAGCAGTATCAGCAAGGATGTCGGAGATGTATTTATGCTGGGAGACCAACATACCACGAGCTGACCTGGCAATCTCAAGGCCCAGAAAGTAGCGAGAAGAGCCCAGATTTTTCATCTCAAACTGACTCTGGAGGTGCAGCTGGAGAGAGGCGATGGTGGCACTGTCATCCCCAGTGATGATCATATCATCCACATAGAGGAGAAGAACTGCAATGTCCTGACTGGAGGAGCGAGTGAAAAAGGCATAGTCGGAGTGACGCTCAACAAACCCGGCGGCCAGAACTGCACTGCGAAATCGCTCAAACCAGGCACGAGGGGCCTGCTTGAGCCCATAGATGGCTCGGCGCAACCGACACACGTGCCCTGGAGGAACTGAAGTGCCCGGAGGAGGAGCCATGTAGACTTCTTCGGAGAGATCACCGTGGAGAAACGTATTGGTGACATCCATCTGATGGAGAGGCCACCCTCGAGCAGCTGCCACAGCTGAAAGGGTGCGCACAGTAGTCATCCGAGCAACTGGAGCAAACGTCTCCTCGTAGTCAATCCCATACTCCTGGGAAAAGCCACGAGCCATGAGGCGAGCCTTGTGCCGCTCAATGGATCCGTCAGGTCGAGTCTTGACCTTGAATATCCACTTGCAGCTAACAGGCACCACCCCGGAGGGGCAAGGCACCAACTCCCAGGTCCTGGTCCGCTGAAAAGCCTCAAGCTCAACTGACATGGCCTGCCGCCACTCTGGATGTAACACTGCTTCACGGTACGATTGGGGCTCCCGATGGGTGTGTATAGCAGTAAGAAAAGCCTGAAAGGATGGTGAATAGGAGACACTGGCAGAGTAGCCAAAAGAGTCAGGAGAGTCAAAGGGAAAAGCAGAGTAGCCAAACTTGTCAGGAGAGTAGTCATATCTGTCAGGAGGGTGATGTTCGCGCGCTGGGTAGCGCCGAACAGGAGCATGATCCACGACCGGGGAGGAGGGAGCAGCAGCATCAGGCGAGGGAGTACCAGCGTGAACCGTCTCTGGAGGGGGAGCTGCAGACCGACGAACATAGACACGAGTAACAGGTGGTGGTGGAGGTGGCGAGGGAGACGGAGGAGGTGGTGGTGGTGGCGGTGGTGGAGGTGGCGGGGAAGATGGTGTAGACGTGGATGGGGCAATAGAAACCGGGGGTAGAACAGGAATGTGGAGATGCGAGGAAGACGAGGAGGATGACGCAGGAGGCAATGAAAGATCCCGAGACTCAGGTGAAAAGTACGGGACATCCTCAACAAAGGAGACGTGACGGGAGACACGGATCCGACGAGCTAAGGGATCGTAGCAGCGATACCCTTTGTGCTCCCGACTGAGCCCCAAGTGAACACACCGAACAGACCTCGCAGAGAGTTTGGTGCGCTCATGGGGAGGAAGAAGAACGAAGCACGTGCAGCCAAACGTGCGAAGAAGAGAGTAGTCAGGTGGGCTGGAGTGAAGGCGCTCGTATGGGGTGACACCGGACAGAGCAGACGACGGAGTGATATTGATGAGGTGGACAGCCGTCATGACAGCTTCAGCCCAGTAGAAGTGAGGAACAGACGCAGAGAGAAGCAGGGCTCGTGCAGTCTCAAGGACATGACGATGCTTGCGTTCAGCAACGCCGTTCTGCTCATGGGTGTGGGGACAGGACTGCTGGTGAAGAGTGCCGTGAGACTGAAGGATCTCACGCATCTCAGAGGAGAGATACTCCTTGGCACAGTCAGACCGAAAGGTCTTGATGCGCCGACCAAACTGAGTGTGGATCATAGTCGTAAATCTCCTAAAGATGTGAGGTACTTCAGACCGATGACGCATGAGATAGACCCAGGTGCACCTAGAATAGTCATCGATAAAACACACATAATACATATAACCCGATAGAGATGCAACAGGAGCAGGACCCCAAATATCCGAATGAACTAAATCAAATAAAGTATCAGACTGGGAAGTACTAGCAGAAAATGGAAGAGCTAGATGCTTTGCCAGTCTACAACCCGTACAAACAGAGAGGGGGGAGAAAGACGCTCGACCCAAAGCGCCCGAGCGGAATACGCTTTTGAGTCGATCACTCGATATATGACCTAACCTTCTGTGCCACAGGTCGGCATCAGAGGTGACAGACATGACAGACGCAACTGAAGGCACATGGAGATGGTCCAACTGGTAGAGTACTCCTGCCCTACGGCCCAGCCCAATCCTCTGACCCGTCCGCGAATCCTGCACAACACAAACAGAAGGGGTGAAGGTGACAGTCAGGCCAAAGTCGCAAAGAGAACTGATAGAAATCATATTAATATTAAGACGGGGGGCATGATGGACATGGGGTAGGGTCAGGCGACCAGAAGGGTCAGAGGTGGTGGTGATGGAGCCACATTGCGGAATAGGGACGAGAGTCCCATCCGCAGTGCGAACCTCCTGGTGGGTGGTAGTGGGAGAGCAGTCCGTGAGGACAGTAGAGTCAAAAGTAAGGTGACAGGAGGCACCCGAGTCAAAGATCCATGGAGCAGTAGTACCAGAGGTGGCAGACAAGCCGTGCGCAGTCGCGGAGCCGGTGGAGGCTAGGTGGCGGAGAAGGAGCTCCTCGAGGCGCTGAAGACGGTCCGGCTCAGGCTGAGAAGGTGCTGTAGTAGCAGTGGGAAGCGTTGAGGCCTCTACAGTAGCCGCTGTACCACCAAGGTGGCGGAAGGAAGACGAACCACGTCCACGGCTCCGTCCACCTCGACCGCCGCGTCGATCGTCGCGGGAAGTCGAAGCCCAGCGTGGGGCTCTCTCATCCGGACCCCAGCGGGGGTTGCGTGGAGGACGTGTAGGGCATTCACGCTTCATGTGGCCGGGCTCCTTGCAGTAGTGACAGAAGACAGCCTCATCGGAGAACCCGGCTGCCAGGACAGTGTCGGAGCTAGGTGCAAATGGAGGAGGACGAGCGCCCTGAGTCTGAAGGCGGGTCTTCTCGTCGACCAAAGCGAGTAGAGCATCCTCTAGCCGAGGGAGTGGCTCACGGTGCAGGAGCTGGGCAGCTATGAGAGCAAATTCCGGTCGAAGCACTGCCAGGAACTGGTGCAGGTGGCCCTCGTCGAGGTAACGCTGGAAATCCCGGGAGCGGGGACAGGCACACCGCTCCGGGATCAGTGAGTCCAGCTCATGCCAATAGGCACTCATCTGACTGAAGAAATCCTGAATGGTGCGCTCCCCCTGACGGGCAGACTGCGAGTCACAGATGAGCTGATGCCGGCATGCGCCTCCGCGCGGGAGAAAACGGTCCCGGAGATACTCCCACATCGCGCGCGCTGTCGGAAGGCGGCCGATGGGAGCAAGGAGCGGACGAGCAACAGAGTCCAGAAGGTACGCCCGAATGGCCTGATCGTGGCGGCGCCACGTAAGAGCAGCAACGGTGGTGGCCGTGGGAGCACTCGCAGCAGAAGACGCTGCACTGCTGGAGACAGAGGAGGAACCGGAGTAGTCAGTGGGAGGAGCATCCTCGCCGGTGATGTGACCCGACAGATCACGGCTGGAGAGCGCGGCCTTGACGGTGAGGGACCAGTCAGGTCAGTCGCTGGCCGATGACAACTGAAAAGCGACCGCCTTCAGCGGTGGAGAGATCGCAACGACGGACGGTACGGCTGGAGAAGCCATGGAGGAGGCTCAATAGAGGGGGGGGATGTAGGTGGTCGGGAGGGGCTGTAGGACGGATGTAGGGCTGCAGGGGGCTGTGGGAGAGGCGTCGGGGCTGTAGGGGGGCTGTAGGAGGCGGTAGGACGGATGTAGGGCGGGGAGGAAGGTGGTCGGGGGCTGAAGTGGGCGGATGAGGGTGGTCGGGGGGTGTCGAGGGGGGGCTATAGGGTGTCGGGAGGGGATCGGGGGGGACTGTAGGGTGTCAGGGGGGCTGGAGGGTATCGGGGGGTGTCGGGGGGGGGGGCTGTAGGGGGTTCAGGGGGGGCTGTAGGGGAGTCGGGGGGGGGGGGGGGGGGGGCTGTAGGGGGGGTCGGAGGGTGTCGGGGGGGGGGGGGGGCAGTCGGCCGGCGAGAAGGAGGGGCCGGTGGAGGAGGGAGGCCGGTGGAGGGTGCAGCCGGAGGAGGAGGAAGGGGGGGTTCGGGTGGCTGTTGGGCAGCGAAAACAGGGGGGGCCGGAGGAGGAGATGGGCCGGACGGGGTGAGCCGGTGGACGGGGAGGTGCAGCCGGAGGAGGAGGACCGTCGTCGTCGGAAGAACCCTAGAGCTCTGATACCATGTTAGGAGATGACGACTAGGGTTTGGAGAGGAATAGAATGAATTCCATTGAGGGACTCAAGCCCAATATATGTACATGTATCCGACCCGACTGTACAGTAAACCCGACCCAACTATATGTACATTAACACTCTACAACATATACTCTATTCACAATGTTATCCCTTGATTACCATTTTGCCGCGAACCCAAAAAGAAAGAAGCTTCTGCTTTTAGGTTTTGGTGATTTTCAGGTTTTGGTTTTGAAAAACCAATTTTCTAACCCAGAACCGGGTTTGACCCAAAACTAGGCGTCCAAAACCAATGCCAAACACGCCTAAAGCCTTTTTCTTGTGCAGCTATTATACATCAGCTTCTGCATGGAAACATGCCTAAGGTCAAAGAACCAGCTGCCCACAGAAACACACAGAAAGAAGTTAAGATGAAACATCCATTACCAAAATGTTTCATTCAGCAAGAACTATAGCAGTGTATAGAATTCCTTCAGATAGAGTGGAATGACAGTGGATATGATCACTAATCTTTATATAGGAGGGCTGTTCCTGATTTGTTAATGACAATTTTGATCAGTTACAGGTCATTACTATGCTTTCTTATCAGTGGATAGATTCGACGTCGATTTCAATCACTTACAACTTGTAACAACATATCCCTTTCAATGTTGAAGCGTATGTGAAAACTTGTCCGCCATGAATGAAAGCATTCTCACTCTCTTCTTTGTCAATTAATTCCTCAGAACTCACAGAATAACCAGAGTGTGTGTGTGTTTGTGTGTGTGTGGGGTGCAGTTAAGTTCAATACCAATTGTCAAACAGGTACTCTCTCTCTCTCTCTCTCTCTCTCTCTCTCTCTCTCTCTCTCTCTCTCTCCAGTTGAAGCTGTAACAGTTAAAAAGTCATGCATCATCTCATCCTTCAACAACAAAGCTAAACCTAATAGAAGTGTTCGCAACAGTATGTAGAAACAAAAGACTGGACCATGTGCAAGACAAGGTGGTACTGGTTCCCTCCAACAAGATCGATTCAAAAAGAAAGAGACCGTTGGTCTTCAATCTCTGAAATCAGGCTGCCTGAAATAAGAAAATCATTTCAACATGGACCTAAGCATGAAATCAAATGTCAACAAATTTCCTACGAAACGACCAAAATATCGTTTTCTTCTTCTTCTTCTTCTTCTTCTTATATATATATATATATATATATATATATATATATATATATATATATATATATATATATATATATATATATATATATATATATATATATATTATTTTTATTTTTTTTTATTTTTTTTTTTATTTTTTTATTTTTTTTTGGGGGGGGGGGGGGGGGAGGGGTGTTCCGCCATAGAAGTCATCCGAAATTTCCATAGAACCAAATTCCCGTTAGACAGCACAAAATGCTAGGCCGAACCTTTCCCAAAAAAAAGAAATGCTAGGAAGAAATGACCGATATTTGACTGAAATTCAACATCCATTTTTTATTCCGGACGCTTTCACTGAAAAATTCCATCTCTTTTAGCAAGAGATTCCATATTTTTCAGTAAAAATTCCATGGTTTCCTCCATTTCATTTCCTTCCCGTACAGAAAGATATTTGATCGACTTTTGACCAAAATTTGATAGAAACCTGATAAGTTTCCACCGAAATCTTTCCTTAAAAAATAAAAAATTACCACCAACATCTGATCAAAATCGGATAATTTCTTCTTCTTTTTTGCCAGAAATCAATGTCAAAATCGGCAATTAAAACCTTGGTTCTAAATGACTTGCCTCATTCATTCCCTTTTCAGGAATCAGTCCATTAAAGGTACCATGTACAGAAAATGATAAATTAATTCCCACAAAGAATGCTTTTACTAGAATAGAAGCAGCCTCAAAAAAAATCATTAGCAAGAAACAAAAGATCTTGTGTTCATAATGCAATTGTTCATCCTACTAACCATTCTTTCTCCGAAAGTCATCTAAGATTCTAATGCATAACCATGATTAAAGTCGGAATTGTAACAAGCTGTTCCATTAAACTTTCAAATAAGAGGAGAAATGGCTGGAGTTTCCACTGGGTCTTAATACATTCTTAGGCCTTAAAAAATTAGATATAAATATATAATGCATCTACCTCGATGAAAGTACTTTGAAAATCCGATAAGGTTAAGTTACCGAGTTTCACCTTCATCATCACAACCAAAACTTCATTCCATTTATTTTAGATGTAATTTAGCAAGCAATTAAATCCTTTTTCACTTAGAAGTAGCATTAATGCCCATCGAGGTGGTCGAATTGTTATTGAAACACAAACAGTTTCATCACTCCTCCGACGCAGGATCAGGGAGAGGGAACCATCTTTGCAGCCTAAGGCATCTAAGAGCTATGAAAAAAGATTTTCCAATTAGAACCCAACGGAAAGACTACCGCTAAAGATAGCGCTCCCACAAGAACTTTTGGTAAATCAACAAATTCCGACAAAGACAAACTTCGGCCTAACTTGCCACCCATCTTGACATTTTGTATTTACTCTAACACACCCGTCTTATTATTCATTGCGTTAAATGTTTTCCACATATCAAAACAAGATTTTAAGAAATCCATTGTCTTTGTAATATTGAAAGAGATTATGGGGAAGTGACATTGTTTTGGAGAATCATGACATAGACACCAAGAGATTTAATTATATGACAAGTCCTTGGACTGCTAAAGGGTTGGGTTTCTACATAGGACCAAGATCTAACAATGGATCCATTTATTTCATATAAATGGCAGGCGGGATATGATCCTACAAACAAGCTATTGTGTCTACCGGGTGGAAGCAAGCTATGGATGAGCAGATGGGTGCAATCAAATGAAGACCTACGGCGAAAAAGTTACCGATCAGAAGGTTGTGGAGAAAATCTTGATTAGTTTGCAGGAGAAATTTGACTCAATCGCGACTGCCATTTAGTGCTGTCTACTATCTGACTTCAGGTGAATATTTTTCATACGTAACAGGGCTTATCTGGATGACAAGTACTACAGCTCTTCACTAAAACTAGTAGATTCAAACAGTCCTCATTTTTGCTAAGGGTTGACCCACTCACATATGCCAACTCTCGTTATGTATAAAACTTTGGCACATTATGAGATTAACAGCATTCAGTGTTACAAAAGATATAATAGAGCATTATCATTCTGTTTTTCTCTTCCTATATCCAGATAACTACTTTGACTTTAACTTTTTCCCTTCGAAAATGCTTTAGTACTATATCCTTCTAAATATCTGCATTCCATTTCTTTAACATCCAAGAAATTATATTCTCCACACTAGAGAAGATATATGGAAAATACATAATAGAGCATTCTTCCCTTTGAAAATCCACATACTGCAAGCAATCATATCTTCCTCACTAGAACCAATATGTACTCTCCAACTATAGAATCAGTACCTTTACTTGTTTTTGTCATCCAAGAAAGATCAACATAGAACCTCTTCCTACACTGTTCCATGTTGCCTACCTAGGCCAGTTACTCAAAGAAACTCCACAAGTTTCGTAGTCCTTGACCGTGACCTTTTATGGAAGCTTAGTAGTGTCGGGAGTGCATTTGATGGGTGGAGAGGTCCAGTAGCAAGATGCAAGAGCTCTAGGTCTGAAAAAATACCAAAAAGGTGAATAACCGTCAATGTTGATGAGGATCTAAGATCACGCCTGATGGGATTAATTCATCCATTGAATGAGATTGATGGATTGGAGACTTTGAGTAATAAAAGAATCAAAGAATTCAAGTGGATAGATTTATATTAGAGGAATGGAATAAGAATAACTAAACAATGAATTTGAAGTTATATGAAACGTTATCATCGACCAAGCCAATAAATGAGATAGTTAAGATTTATGCCTTCAAGGCGTAGTTAATGTACAAATATTAACTCATGTGGTCATCCTCAACAATAAATAAGTAATGAAATCCTCAAGTATCAAGTGTTTATTGAATAAATTGTATGCCTCTCAATTTTTTTAACTAGTGGATTTGAAATAACAAGAGAATGTAGACGCCATCAGTATCAGATTCTTCGAGATTTAGTCTCGTTAAATATATTTTTCATAAAATCAAGGTTCACAACCAAGTATACAAGTATTAATACCAGCACATGTCGTGACACATGCTCGACACAAATACCTCAACCAAGTAGAAGAATCCAGGTACAGTAGATTCTAACTGACATGGACTTAAAGTCATAAAGAAAGACAAGAGCAGGCACCATTTCACCCCATAAGAACTTGAGTGCTTTTCACATATAAGTAAATGCCTCGATAAAGAAGGAACAGTGTTTACTTCCTATAGGAAATTTCCATACTTTGATGACTAAAACTTTCATCTATGTCCTACAAGCAAGGTTCAAAATCGCGGTGTTGGTCGGCCCCAAACCAATATGTACCGGCCGGTACGTACCGGTACCGGCTGATACGAATCGATACCGGTTGAGGAAAAAAAAAATATGTCCGTACCAGTTCGTACCGGCCTGAACCAACCGATACGAACCGATACCGGCCAGGTATCGGGATCAGGTGTCGTGCTGGTCTCGAACCGGGCAAAACCGGTACGTACCGGTATCGGCCGAGATTTCAAACCCTGCCAAGTGAAAAGAATCTCTCAATATTGATGATACAACATATATCTAACATTGGTTATTTAAGGCCAGATTGACCATAATTATCACTAGGCATGCTCAAGATTGATCGACTGTTTTGGACCATTTATTAGTTTGGACTCAACCTTCTACATGCTCTGAGCCTATCAAAGAAACCTTTTCTTATGATTTTATTGCATAAGCTACAAGTTTTCCTACCCAAAGTAAATAAGATAGGTGTAACATCCCATTCCACAACCATGATATCGACCACTTTGTCCGTGATCACACGAGAACTTTCCAGGAAGTCACACATCCTAGTATTTCCCTTACCCAAGCACGCTTAACTACGGAGTTCTTATGGGATCCGCAGCAGCTCATGGTTTTAAAACGCGTCATATATGTTTGGGATGGAAAATTATATTTATTATCCACAATCTCTTTCTCTCTAGACGATGTGTGACTAATTCGTGGCCTTGGACACCTTGCAACCTCACCTCATCCATCTGGGCTTTTCTCGCCTCAAGATTCTTGGTTATTGGCTCTTGAAAATTGATTGTCACAATCCATCCCCTTAAGGGCCACACGTCCTCGTGTGGGATTAGTTACTTCCCATCGAGAGATCTTGCTCTAATACCATTTTGTAACATCCCGACCCACACAAACACGGTATTGCCCACTTTACCCGTGCTTGTACATGGACTTCCTAGGTCACCTATCCTAGTATTTCCTTCGCCCATGCACGTTTAACGGAGTTCTTATGGGATCTGCAACGGCTCATTGTTTCAAAACGCGTCATATCTGTTTGGGATGAGAAATTATATTTATAGCCCATAATCTCTTTTTCTCCAGGCGATGTGGGACTAATTCGTGGCCTTGGAGACCTCACCTCATCCATGTTGACTTTCCCTGCCTGAGGAGTCATGGCCATTGCTCTTGGATCTTGGTTGTCACAGTAGGCCCTTTCATTTTTTTGTGCAAAGAACCATGTGCTATTTAGTCATCTCATGCCCTATAGCCACGCAGCCCACATGATTTGCTAATAATCTTTATACTCATGCCCAGAGTTCAAAAAAACCCACCCCAAGTGCTCACATAACGTCCAATCTAGGGAAAGACTTCATCTGGGCATATGCCTCATTGGTTGGGCGCATGCCCCGAGCACCCAAGGTGTGCCTTTTACATCCCAACTAGTTGGGCTTACCGCTTACGCCTATATAGAGTGGCTCATGTGTTGTGTGTATAAATTATAACTTAATCCTAAAGTAAACGTAGAGCATGCCTTTTAATCAACGATTTTGTCTCTCGATACTAAACTCAATTATAATTTGTGTACGTAAAGATATGGGTGAAGGAGAGACAATTAGATTGAACCCTATCGAGAAAGATGTAGATCTAGAGGAAGTAGGAGAATTTCATGGTGTAACCTTCCCCGACATAGACTCATTGAATAAAGATGATATTGATGAGAATGAATAGATGTAGTCATGTGATGTGTTAGAGCCTTATAGGAATGCTTTTTATTAATTGAACTTACTTGAATTTAGATGATATAGATACTGGATGCTATATACTTTGGATTTTGATTAGACCACAGATGAATCATGAAAGACGATGACATGTTTATTTTAAACTAATAAATTAATCTTTTTGTATGCAAATTATTTAATCAACCATGTTTATAGACCTAGTATGCGTGCATATGTGTGTCAGTGTGTGTGTACACACTATAACATGGGAAGGTGGATGGAAGATG
Source organism: Chamaelirium japonicum (assembly GCA_947650365.1). NCBI lineage: Eukaryota > Viridiplantae > Streptophyta > Magnoliopsida > Liliales > Melanthiaceae > Chamaelirium > Chamaelirium japonicum. Next base: position 53,784,190 of record OX393551.1, on the reverse strand, counting down.
AGAGAGATAAATAGTTGCAATGACTTATCATAGGGAAAGATAAACAAAAACTTGAATGCTCAGGATTTGAGGATATAGTTTGATGGGGGATTTGAATAGAGGTTTTAAGATGGACTAAATTACAAAAAGAATTATAAATAAAAAGAGGGGGGATGGTGTTAGGGGAGAGAGAGGGTGTGTGTGTGTGTTTTGGGGACCCCTACCCCCCACCCCCACCCCCACCCCCACACACACAAACACACACTCCCTCTCTCCAACCGCCCCCTCTCCCCTCCACCCAACCACCCCATGTGCCGGGGGCCTACACACACACTCTCTTTCTCTCCCCCAACAGCCCCACACACTCTCTCTCCCTCTATAGTCGGGCCCACTCGCCCCCTCTCCTTACTCTCTTTGTCCAGCCACCCCCTCTACTCTTTCTCTCTCTAGCCCCCCTTCTTTCTCTCTCTCTCTCTACAATTGGGGTCCACCCACCCCCTCTCTCCCTTCTCTCTCTGTATGTGTGTGTACAGTCGGGGCGCACCCATCCCACACGCCTCTCTCTCTCTCTCTCTCTCTCTCTCTCTCTCTCTCTCTCTCTCTCTCTCGTGTGCGCAGGATCAGTCTGCCGGAGGCAGGGTCGTGCCCGAGTGTGATCCACCCTATATCTAAACCTACCTCCTTACAAAGTTTGACCTCCTCGGATACTTGAATTTTCAAGAAACTCCAAAACAGTACCTTGCTATCCCAAATTCTTGCACATTGGCTTTTAACTTCGAACGTGGATGCCATATTACACCATTGTGTGTCGGCTACCTTCCCCGGATCCACAAAGTGTATTAGAGCCAAGAAACATTCAAAGCTCCAATCCATCACTCGATCAAGTATTTGAAAATCTCTGACAGAGAGTGTTGTTACTCTTTTAGATCTCTCTCTATTAAATCCTATTTGTTTATAATATTGCTTTAGAACAAAATTTCCATACTTCAATCGAAACTTTAATTTCAGCAACATAATCACATTGCATCTTCATCATATAGTACAATGGCCTATAGGGTTATATTTATGTTTGCATCAATCCACATGGCATATAGTTGTCGGTCGCATACTTTTGTAGCATCAGCATTACATAGCATATTAGTCAATCAACTTTGAGTGGTCCTACATCATTAAGGTATAAGAGTCCATTCTCTACTAGATTGTCCTACATCGCATAAAATATGCAAATTGGAGTCAAGAGCACAAAAGCCTATTGATCAAGCAATTGATGTACACCATTAGAAATCCCTTTTACTATGTATAAAAGTTAGATGTGGCAAGAAAGAAAGAAACTTGAATTTTAATGGTGGTGGTTTGTGGGCATAAATTTCATGGTGGAACTTGTGGTTAAAAAGTTGAACTTGTCGGTTAAGGTGCATCTGCATCCGCATAAGGTTGCATGCGACTGTAATACAGTCATCACCATCACAAAGTGGCGCCCATTTTCCTTCAAAATCGGTTATGAAGATGTTATTTGGTGTGATGTGATTTCATATTGTCTGGTCAAACATGAATAATTTCGATATAAAGGAAAACAGTATGCCTTCAACATCAATAGTCAAGGTTTAGCTTGAGTGCTTTGACGGTGAAGAGACATCAACTCAAATCACCCTCTCCAATGTTTGACGAGTCTCATAAGAAGCATGACACTGAACTACAAATGGAGCCATCATGGGTAGAAGATTCAATGGAAGACACATGTAAAGAAAAGCTACACCACAGAGAAAAAAACTCCAGAATTTCTAGTAGTAGAAGAGCAAGGATTGTCAAAGAATGAAGTGCTAAAAGAAGATGACATCCAAGATTCTAAGGATGTTGAAAAAGTAATGCAAGATGCTTTATGGTTCGGCCCAACTCGAACCGAAACACCCAAAACGGTTCGAATTTTGGCCTAACCGAAGTGAAACAATACACGAACGGATTCATGATTGAGATAGTACAACAGATTTATATTCATCCGTTGATCTAGCTAAAGCAGGCAAACCATAAAATAGAAACACAGACACAACATAGTGGTCTTGACCTAAGCTCTCTTTATTGCGGACCCATTATTCATACAGTAGCATGAGCTTTCGGACTAAGTAATAATTTATACTTTGACCAGCCATCTAGTAGGATGCAGAACATGCATATCACATCATTCATGAGATGAAAGTTGCTATTTATAGTTATTCACTATATCACTAGGTTATATTACGATGTCTTAGCAGTTGCTAGGTTTGTTTCACCATTTGTATCCACTTCCCTTTCATACAAACTAAAAATGTGTAGCTACTCCTATGCAAGGTTTAAAATCACGGTATCGGTCTCTGTATCGGGCGGCCCCGAACCGGTATGTACCGGCCGGTACGTACCGGTACCGGCCGATACGGACCGATACCGGTTGAGAAAAAAAAAACCTGAAAAAAACCAAAAAAAAAAAAAATTAACCTGTCGGTACCGGTCCATACCGGCCTGAACCGGCCGATACAGACCGGTACGTACCGGTACCGGCCGATACGGGCCAGGTATCGGGATCGGATGCAGTACCGGTCTCGAACCGGCCAAAATCGGTACGTATCGGCCGGTACGTACCGGTATCGGCCGAGATTTAAAACCCTGCTCCTCTGTAGCACAAAATCACAAATTCAATTCTTTAATATTAGCATTTTCTACCTTTATTTTTATTTATTCTTAGTTTAGTTAATTTCAGGTTTTATACATTCAAAACTTTCGTTAATTTTTTTTCCTCGGATGAACCCAAACCCAAAATGACTGAACCAACCGAAGCATTTCACCACTTCAGACTAGGCCAAAGCGAAACCTAAACCTTGTGAAAGAGGAAGCTTGTATGAACCATGATAACCACAACAGGTGAATCGCACTGGACGACATAGTAACCTTGTATGAGCCATGATAACCGCGAAATCCGATGAAGTTTGGAGGTTTCAGGAGAAATGGGAAGGCTTCAGTCGAAATGGGGATGCTCTGGCCGAAATCTGTCAGCATTTAAAGGCCACAGCTCCATCGAATCCAGCTCATAAATTTCACAAAATATGTGGACTAATTTCGATCAAAATGAATGAAATGTCCATAAAACAATGTTACAAAATCGGGGGACATCATGTGGTTTCAATGGGCCCACTGTTTCGGTTGAAATCTCGATGGAATGATCGAAATGCCCACGAAACGGCAAAACTTTAGCGAAGTGGACAACAAAACGAGGAGGGGGATAGCATATGGCTTCGCTGGGTCCCCACTGTTTCGGTTGAAATGACCGAAATGCCCTCGAATTCTCAAAACTTTACCGAAATCAAAAGGAGTCCATGTTTCGAACGCCCCTTTCGTTTCGTCCGCAATCGAAACAGAAATATTTCGCCAAAATTTTGGTATTTCGACCGATATTTCAAACCATGGCCATGTGTTAGTCCTTTATTTGCGATGGGTGATTTAAGAATGGGGGTTCTATATATACGATTGTTGGTCTCCCTCTTCACCCTAATTGATTCCTCTCGCTCATCTAATTACAAGACCTAGGGTTTAAAGGTCTCCAACGAATTTCTGCATCGTACAACGTGCTCATCGATGGAGTCAGGAATGTGCTCTTCTTCCTCATCGATCTATGCGAGGATCTTGGGTTTAGGGTTTCGATTGTTCACCTACAATCACGATTCTGTGGAACTCCCTGGTTTCCTAATTTGGTTCAACATTTTTCAAATATCCAAGAAAACCCATAAAATAAGCAATTTTCTTTTCCAGAAGCCAACTTCTTAGCATATTATGAATCATATTTGCTTTCCTATCCCAAGCACCCCACTAAGGAGCAATTCTATCCATGTAGTTTGACTCCCTAGATTAGTTCCTTCTAATAACCAAAACCCCTTGTACGCTCTTTCTCCATTTAAGAAAATGTAGCAATCATAGTGCAATTCTATCCAATGCATATGTCACAAACCAAGCTTTCCTATAATGAACTATAGACAACCCAAACATGCATATGCCTCCCATAGATCACCTAAAAACAAAAATCAAGTATGTTGTAGAACATTATATTCATGTGTCATTAAGAAATCAAGGTTGTGCCTAAGAACAGTTTGCATCATTAATTTTTAGTTCAGCAAATTGCTATAAACTGGTAACAGGTTTTCAAAATGTTGGTTTCGTGACCTTAGGATTTAGTTGGCCCATTATTGATCGTACTGAGCTAGGCTATATTGGACAGTAAAACCAAGAAACCTATATCCTTGGGTTAACCAGAGATTGAATTAATCTGAGGCCAATCTCAAACCTTAGAAGTGTGGGCTAACATGTTCAGCATTGGGCCTGCTTGGCTCCTTAATCATCCAACTCACCAGGGGATCTCTTCATTTTTTATCCAAAAGATGATCATAGTTTTAGGTCTTAGCCACTTCCCCATCACCTTGTCCACTGATACTCCTATTGCAACAATGCTATGGTTCATTCAATGTAAATTGGCCTCTATCAAAGATTGATTAGTATAATAATGCTAGCAGTTAAATTTTAACGATATAACAATAATATAACTAGTTTAATATATATGTTGATTGTATAATGTTGATAAAAAAACTGCATAATAACAGTATCTCTAGGAATAGTCATAGTTGATAGTCATTGAATAAAATTATATGACAACGTAGCCGAAACTTAAGAAATTTGTGCTAATACTTTCTTCTACTTGTGTGAACGTAAATGTCATCTCTATACAGATATCACAATTATCTGAAAAATAATTGACTAAGTGTACTATTACGTATGATAATTCTGAGGTTAGTATTACTATTTACTAGTGATAAAGCTTACAATAAGACTAATACTGACAGTAAGAATATGTTAAAATCCATGATTATAATGCCTACACATCCTTTAAAATTACAGGGCTTAAAAGGCATAAAAGGTATCTGGGGTCGGATATATGAATCCTTTTTCAAACATTAATTCGTGGCGGGCCCTACATCGTCTAACACTGCCAGCTTTTCTAAATCTTTCGGCTTCCACTGATGTTATCCTATGACTTTGCCTCCTCTTAAATCTTTTGGCTTCCTCTAATATACTAAAATATTGACGTTGATAAGAATCACGTTGAAATCAGCAAAGGACAGCATAAAATTTGAATACTTTAGCAAGCTTCAGAACACCAAAAAAAGGAAAAACTAGAGGTCCAAGCGGCCTCTACGCATCAAGGTGATTATGTGCTTGAGCTCCATGAGAACTAGGCGACAATAAACTTACTCAGAAAACTCAGTCCTATCACCTAAAGGCTGATAAGAATCACGTTGAAATCGGTAAAGGCCAACATCAAAATCAAAATTTATATTAAAGGAAAGCTTAGGCAGTAAAATCATATTATGAACATGAAAGGTTAACCAAATTATCGACCTTTACCTATCCAAAACATCATAAAAGGCCAAGAAGAGAATAACCTCAATACCTACATGTTCAAGTTGAATTTGAAAGACATAACCCATCCACAGAACTAGTAACACCTAAACCAAATAAAGCAAAAATTTTGAATGCCATCATCGAGAACTACCAATGAAAACCCCCTCTTCCGATTATTCTCTTGAATGAACTGCCCTTACCATCAATCCCCTCAACTCTTCAAAGAGCTTTTTCTTTTGTTCTCCTCCATCTGAGAGAAGACCTTCATAGCAGTCATGTTGTCGTTAAAGTACTGTGCGTAAGGGTGACCCTTCGGAACGAGCCTCCGATACTTCTGGAACTGCTTCTCTGCTTCGTCGTTCTTCCTCAGCAGAGTATATATGATTCCTTGGCACAGGTAAGGTCGGAAATCCCTCGGCTCCTCCTTGACCAGTTCCTGATAAACTTTAAGGGCATCCTCGTACTTCCCCTCGATGACCTTGATTTGCGCCACCAGCAGCTTGAAATCCCTCAGATCATCCTTCCTCTTTGCCTTCACGCACATCTCCATGGCGGCCTCGACCCTCTCCACAATGCCGCTGAGCTCCCCGTCCGACTGGGAGGCCGTCATCACGAGCCCGTGGTAAGCTTCGACCAGAAAAGGGTCCTTCGCGAGGAGATCCTCGAACCCTTGCTTCGCGGACTCAGTGTCCCCGCTGTAGCTCTGGAGGTGGGCCCTCAGGAGGGGGAGGTCCTTCTCGCCGGGCTGGAGGAGGATGAGGCGGTCCACGGCGCCGATGGCCTCGGGGAGCTTGCCGGACTTGACCTTGAGCTCCATCAGGGCTCGGAGGGCCCTGACGTCGTCGGGGTGAGAGTCGAGGTGCTCCTCTAGGGCCCTCTCCTTCTCGACTTCGGGGAGGGTGTCGGAGGGGAGTGTCTGGGATTGGACGGCAGGGGCCGCGGTGGAGGCGGCGGAGGGGGAGGGGCTGTGGAGGCGGGCGAGGAGGAGGGCGGCGGCGGCGACGGCGGCGACGGAGGCGGGCCTGAGGAGGGAGGAGAGCGTGGTTTGTAGGGTTTTGGGGGATCGGTTTGGATTGTGGGAGGCGCGGACAGAGATTAGGGATCGGGGGGGGAAGGGTTTGCGAGGGGAGGGTTTTAGGGTGATTGGGGTGAGGGTTTTGGACGCGGCGGGGCGGGAGAAGAGATGGAGTGGGCTTGGGTGCTGATAGGGCCTGCAGACGGTTTCCATTGCTGCTCACTCTATACGATTGCTGCGTGCTTTCTTCGGAGTGAACTAACGCAGGATGGAAGGCTTTGGTGGAGGAGATGCCTAAAACCCTGACGGACGGGAGCGCAGCTGCGGAATTCTACGGAACTGGGATCAGCCGAACAACGTGTCATGCATAGCACAGTCATGGGTCGGGTTGGGCCAGGCCTGCAGGCTCGGGTTATATGTCAGGGTGTTACTATTTGCGCCGCAAGGCCCGCTATATTCTCCAAGCACAGCCACACTTGTTACTCCAAGTACAACCACATTTTTTAAAAAAATTGAAGGGTACTTGGTGATAGTTTTCGTTTACAGCATTATGTTAAGTGTAGGTCCCGACAAAAATGTTTTGCCGTTATAGATCCAAATTAAAAGATCAAGCTGTATTAAATCCAACGACTAGCAAAAAGACATATATGCCCATGGATAATTATCATATTTATCAAATTACCAGTCCATTAACCAAAGATGTCGCTCTCTCATAGTTTCGATACCGATAGTGGAATCAGTGAATCACTATAGCCGCTACAATGATTTCACTGTAGTTGTTATAGTGAAATCATTGTAGTTACCACAGTGATTTTCGATATGGCAGCTACAGAGATTTCTCCGTGGGCACTACAGTGAAAATCACTATAGCACTGAGTATTATTTCAAATCATTGTAGCTGCTACAATGAAATCATTATAGTGGTATTTTGTCACCAATCTAGGAGGATTGACATTAGTTTGATAGGTAGTCAAAAAGTTCGTATGGATTTTTTCGGTAACCTTCTTAATTAGTGTTAATACCCCATAGTCAACCCCACCTTTGATGGGATCAAAATTTGATGATGATAACAATGATGCATGTAAATATTAAATTCATCATTTCTGTGGGTGCAAATTTTGGCAAGAAGTATGCAAAACAGCGGGATCCACCGGCCCTGCTTGGTGGGCCCCCGAGTACCACAGCGGGACCCACCGGCCATGCATGGTAGGCTCCCGAGTACCACAGCGGGACCCACCGGCCCTGCCTGGTGGGCCCCCGAAAACTACAGCGGGACCCACCGGCCCTGCCTGGTGGGCCCCCGAGTACCACAGCGGGACCCACCGGCCCTGCCTGGTGGGCCCCCGAGTACCACAGCGGGACCCACCGGCCCTGCCTGGTGGGCCCCCGAAGACTGCAGCGGGACCCACCAACCCTGCCTGGTGGGCCCAAGAGCCTGTAGAATCCCCCCCGGAGACGGTAGCAGGGTCCACCAGCTTTACCTGGAGGATCCCCAGATACGGCAGCAGAAACCGCCATTTGCCCCGGAATTCCTCCCCGGGAAGTCTATAAATAGTAGAGCCTTCGAATGTAAAGGGATCGGATTTTCAAAACCTGAAACTCCAGAACTCAAACCAGAGCTCTGAAAACAGATCAGTGCCATCATCTGATATCTGTCTCAGAAACCTCTATCTCCTCTTACCCTCTACCTCACCTTGATCTTCTTCTTGTCTTTGAACAAGTCGAAGAAACTTCAGTGACACTCGGCCTGTCGAGGTCACTTCGAAACAAGTGTTAGTGAATTCGGGTTGCTCCCTATAGCACGGAGACGTAGGCTTCGGCTGAACTCCGAGATCACTTCTCGTGTCAATTCTCTCTGGTTGCTTCTCTGTTAGCATATCAAAAGTTGCAACTCCAATCGATAGATCAAACAACGATCTTCGACTTCAACTTCGATTGACTGGTGAGGCGAGGTCTTCGGGTCGGCACGAAGATTTTCCCCCATAATTTCACTTTTGTAGTAGTTGCGGCCCTCGTGCTAAGCATGGGCGGTTGTTATGCTTTTCCCCTTAGCACAATGCTACCTGAAAAAAAAAATGGAGCACTACTGCTACTACAATATTCCAAAATTCTTTAGGCCATAGTAATAGGAGGGGCTCCACGTGGCAACACCAGGGCGAGAGGCTTCTGCTTAGTATACATTCCTAGTGTCAAACAAGAGCAGTGCTCCGAAAAGAATGCTAAAAGAAAAAATTCAATAATTAGATTTCCATTTCCTTACTCACATTAAGTTTTTCTTAGATCAATAAAACAAGCAAGAATTGCGAAGAAATAGAAAATATGAAGAAAAAAAAATTAAGAAAAGGTATAGCGAGATTGTTGGGGTACGCCATCTCAGCGTACATATATATGTCCACCAGAGACAGCCGTTGAAGCATGTACGACTCCTCTACCCTTTGTTCGACCCCTAAGCATAGCGAATCTAGTCGAGGCTGCCTTGAAGTTGCACTCGATAGCTTCTTCACTACAATATCCACACTTCTGAAGATAGAACTTCCAAGGACTTTCCTAAGAAAGATCGTAGCCTATTGTAGACACACGAATTTCGTATGACTCGGACCCGACTTGCGTGCACTTACGCGGATGCGGACCCGACATGCGCTCGGACCCGGACCCGACTCGAAGGCCCCTACGTGGATGCAAACCCGACGACTCGGACCCGATTCACACCGAGCCAAAGAGGAGCGGACCTCCACACTTAAGGGGGGCCGGCCCCTACTAAGGTCTGAACCTCATGGGGCCGGCCCCCACTAGGGTCCGAACCTCATGAGGGGCCGGCCGGCCCTGCAAGGAAAGAAAAGAAAAGAAAAGAAAGAAAAGAAAAGGAAAGAAAAGAAAAGAAAGAAAAGAAAAGGAAAGAAAAGAAAGGAAAGAAAAGAAAAGGAAGGAAAACAAAAGGAAAGAAAATGAAGAAAAGGAAGTAAGTACCGCCATGCGCGGAGGGAGGTTGCGTATGACGTCTGCACACACGCGGATCTACGCCGATCCCTCGATCCGACGCACAAGACGAAGCGCCCGATCGCCATCGATTTCGTGTGCAAAATCCAGCCATAATTGCCTCGCCAGAAAAGGAAAACAAATAAGTGTTATTCCCCTCATCAATGGATGAATAAATCCCGGGCAATTATGAGAGAGATACAAAAGGGATTTAAAATTAAAAGTTCCCATATCTCTCTCCCCTCCCCTTTGCCTATAAATAGAGGGGTGGGGGAAGATTCAAGGGGTCGATGGTGGAAGACTGAAGACGAAGCGCGGGAGCTCTGCAGAAGAGGAGACGCTTCTTCATCAACCCAAGGCTTCACGAGGCACGGTCAAGCCTGTCCCGTCGGGATCGGCTTACCGAAAGCTCTCATCAACGTGAAAACCCTTGCACACGAAGATCAAGACATCGACTCCGTGCACGCTTCTTCATCGACCCAAGGCTTCACGAGGCACGGTCAAGCCTGTCCCATCGGGATCGGCTTACTGAAAGCCCTCATCGACGTGAAGACCCTTGCACACGAAGATCAAGACTTCGACTCCGTGCAGGAAGAAGAAAGCTCGGGGAAGAAGACCCTTCGACTCCGAAGACGCCAGAAGCAAAGGCCGGAGAAGAAGCTCGGAGCGGCACTACCCCGTCGGCTCCAACAAACCCTCGATCCCGATCAAGCTCCAAAGCTCGGAGGAGAGAAACGAAGCGTCATCACCCCGTCGTCTTCGACAAACGTCTGCGCCATCCACGAAGAAGAAAGCCTGGAGCAGATCGTCTGAAGCGTCGCTACCCCGTCGTCTTCATCAACAAAAGTCGACGCTACAACCATCGCACGGAGACCGTCGTCACCCTCGCTGTCTTCGACCATAAAAGCCGACGCTACAACCGTCGCACGGAGACCGTCGTCACCCCCATCGTCTTCATCAACAAAAGCCGACGCTACAACCGTCGCACGGAGACCGTCGCTACTCTCGTCGTCTTCATCAACAAAAGTCGACGCCACAACCGTTGCACGGAGATTGGTGCTACCCCCGACATCTTCAAAAGCATCCTCACGAAGAAGAAAGCCTGGAGCAGACCGTCTGAAGCGTCGTTACCCCCGCCGTCTTCACCAACAAAAGCCGACGCTACAACCGTCGCACGGAGGCCGTCGCTACCCCCGCCGTCTTCACCAATAAAAGCCGACGCTACAACCATCGCACGGATACCGGTGCTACCCCCACCATCTTCGAAAGCATCCTTCGACCCCGATCACGCCAAAGAAGCCCGGAGAAGAAGAGAAGTCCAGCCGACCCACAAACCATCGAAGAACCGAAGAAGTAGCCCACATCGTTCGAAGAAGAAGATCGAGTTGACGCTAAAGTTAAAGCCTTCGCAAGAAGCCAAAGCAAAGCCCCAGTAAAACCCACGCCAAAGCAACGCAAGTGCCAAAGCCAAGCGACTACGCCGGCCACGAGCAAAAGCACCGCACGTTCTAGCCGATACGACGCGAAGTCCGGAAGAACGAAAGCATCGCAAGTCTCTCCCGGCTACGTCCAAGTGCAAGTGCCAAAGCAAAGCAAAAGCCAGAGCCACGCCAGAGCCAAGCCAAAGCCGAAAAGCCGAAGCCGAAGCCAACGCCAAAAGCAAGATCGACGCCGCGAACCGACGATCAAGGACGCCGAGGTCGAGCAAGGAACAAGGAAGACGCGAAGACCGAGGAACGAAGCCGAAAACCCCTAGCCGAGAAAGCACGAAGCACGAAAGGGACAAAAGCAACGGTGGACATTCCTTAGCCTCTCCAAAACCCTCACCCTGTAAAGATCCCTGTCTTGGGCAGCTCCTTCAGAGATCTCGCACGAACACCACGTGGAGACGCGGATCAAAGGGATCCCCCAGAAGATCTTTCCCACAAATCCCCTGATCAAAACTCGCCGCAACCCGGACTCGCTACACCCGAGCCACCCGGGTCCCGGCCACACTTGTAATCTGATTTTGCGCAATAAAGACGACCCGTGCTTTTTCCCGCGCTACAGATTTCTGGCACGCCCGGTGGGACCTCTTCTCCTTTCATCCGTACGGTTGAAGAAGCTGCTTGAAGTTTGCAATGGCCGGAACAAACAACGATGCGTTTGCTCCAAGCCTCTCACCAATCGCCGAGTCTCTTCTACTCCGACACGGTGATCCAGTAAATCCGGAGGGTGATGCTCCTCCAATGGTGCGCGTCTACACTCGGCGTACTCGGACTCTTGCGGACGTCTTCGTGCCAGAAGCTACTACCGAAAATGCTCGCCAAAGCGCCGACGAGGCCCTGGTGCATGAAGAAACGAGCCTCGGTCCTGGAGTCCATGTCCAGAAGTTTAGGGAGGACCAGCCCCAACCCCGAGCCCGTTCGGGTTCTCCAGTAGACGTTGCACCTCCTTTGCAGGGGGCAAACATCAATCATCAGCCAGAAGCAAGTCGGCGTAACTACATCTCCGATGACGATGGCGAGGATGCGAACATGCAACACCGAGACGTTCTCCGTCACCATCCTCTGTCCGCTCTTCAGCTCCAAGTCATGCAGATGAGCGAGCATATGGCGCAAATTACCCGGCTGATGGAGGAGAAGGATCGTCACATCAACACTTTGCTCCAAAAGCTAAGTGTGAAGGACGCTGCAGCAGTTGGCCAACCCGTCACTTCCCCGGTAGCCGCTCCAGCTCCGTCTTCAACTCTCGCTCCTGCGGAGGTTGTTCCAGCGATTCAAGCAGTTACTCCAGCGCTCTCCTCGGCTCCTGTCCCAGTAGAAGTCGTCTCTCCAGTGCCAGCCTCGGTGGCCACACAACCTTCGGCAACAGCGACGATGAATACTCAGCAAGTCCAAGCGTTGATAGCCGACATGATGCGCTCCCACGGCAGTAGCCTTCCTCCGATCACGGCGGCGTACTCGAAGCCCTACACTGCGAGGATCCAGCAGCTATGCTTCCCAGTCGGATTCCAGCCACCAAAGTTCCAGCACTTCGACGGAAAGGGAAATCCAAGACAGCACGTCGCCCACTTCATCGAGACCTGCAATAATGCCGGTACATATGGCGACGAGATGGTGAAGCAATTCGTTCGCACCCTCAAAGGCAACGCGTTCGACTGGTATGTTGATCTTCCTCCAGGGACCATCGACAGCTGGGATCAGATGGAGAGGGAGTTCCTCAACCGCTTTTATAGCACCAGACGAACCGTCAGCATGACCGAGCTTACTGCAGTCAAGCAAAGGAAGGACGAGCCGGTGATCGACTACATCGACAGATGGAGGAATCTCGCGCTGAATTCACGAGACCGCTTGTCTGAAGACTCGGCCATCGAGATGTGCACCCAAGGCATGCACTGGGGCCTGCTCTACATCCTCAAAGGTATCAAGCCTCGGTCTTTCGAAGAACTCGCGACTCGGGATCACGACATGGAACTCAGCCTAGCAAGCCGCGGGGACTCGAAGAACAAAGACTTCTTGAAGGTGGAGAAGAAGGACAAGCCACCGGCACCGAAACCGAAACAAGTCAATGTTGCTGACGTCGCTTCAACCTCCAAACCGCTCAAGATCGGTGACAAGCCGGATCAGAAGAAGGGAGTCGCCATACCACCGCCTCCGCCGCCAAGACAAAGGATGACTCTCGAGGAGCTCGAAGCCAAGGAGTACCCCTTCCCAGACTCGGAAGTCTCCTCCATGTTCGACCAACTGCTGCAAGAGAAGATGATAGAGCTCCCTCCTTCGAAGTGGCCCGAGCAGATGCATCGCGTCGACGACCCTCTCTTCTGCAAATACCACCGGGTGGTAAGTCATCCCATCGAAAGATGCTTCGTCTTCAAGGAAAGAATCATGGCGCTCGCTAAGTAAGGGAAGATAGAGATCGACTCCGGAGAAGTTGCTACGGCCAACATGACGTCCATCACCTTCGGCTCCTTCTCGCCGGTACTCGTTGCTGCTCGGCAAAGCACGCCCAAATTGCGCATCAACCGTCAAGCGCCAATCGCTAAGTCAACTTCCCAGCCGAAAGTCTCGAAGCGACGTCAACGTATTCCCGCGCTCACCGAGGAGGAAAAACCATTGCCCCGAGGGCAATCATCGCTCACGCCAGTACCTCTTCCAAGCAAAGCCATATCCCAACGAGCGCTCCAAAGGAGATACGAGCAAGGAGATCCAGAAGTCGGTTTGCTGGGCCAGCCTTCGGGGAAGTTCGACTATTACGTCCTCTTCTCAAGGCCTCCGTCCGTTTCAATCGACGAAATCAAGCCTACCGGCTGGGGATCGGAAGACGAGCCAGTGGAGCCTCAAGAAGAGCCAGTCCCTTCCAGTCAAGCTATGTCCCAACGCGCTCTTCGGGAAAGATACGAGCAAGGAGATCCGAAAGTCAGTCTGCTAGGCCAGCCTTTGGGGAAGTTCGACTATTACGTCCTCTACCCAAGGCCTCCGTCCGTCTCAATCGACGAAATCAAGCCCACCGGCTGGGGATCGGAAGACGAGCCAGTAGAGCCTCCAGAAGAACAAGTGCCTTCGAGGGAACCAGTTGCTGCTACCGACCATCATCCTAGCGAAGGGGAATCCACCGACGAAGAAGCATGGGTCATGCTACCGTGGCGGCGAAAGCCGTGGCAAGAAAAGAAGCTCAAACAAGACCGTGTGATGAGGGGGTTCACCAAGCGGAAGACCTACAAGAAGAAAACCAAGACTCCAGGGAGGAAGGCGTTCAAAGTACCGCCAGCAAGCCAAGATGATCTCCTTCAGCAAAGCCTTCCAGAGCCGACAACCCTGCAGGAGTTCTTCCCGGATCACTTCCTCCCAGTGGACCAACACGTCAAGGTGTCTTGTTGCATGGTCGAAGTTCATGAGGCATCGGAAGGAAAGAACGAAAGCGAAACTTCTGAAGAAGGCGACTCCACCGATGAGGAAGACGACTCCAACGAAGGGGGCACCGCCTCTCACGACGAAGCAATCCTGCACATGCCTCTCGTAGAAGCTTTGCATCTCCCGAAGAAGGCTCGCCTGGCGATGGTTGCGGCCATAGCCGATCCAGATAGCTACAAAAGGAAGAGGAAGAACGACCAGAAGGGCAGAGCTGTGGCCTCGTGTGATGCGACGATAACCTTTTCGGATGAGGACCTGCAACTCGGGACGCGATTGTACAACCGGCCTCTTTACGTTTCGGGATACATCAAGGAGAAGCCAGTGAACCGAATCATGTTGGACTGTGGCTCCGCCGTCAACATCATGCCTATCCAGACAATGCGGCAACTCGGCATTACCAACGACCAGCTCTCGCCGAGTCAGTTGCTCATTCAAGGGTTCAACCAGGGCGGACAGTCCACTATCGGAATCATCCGCCTGAAGCTGTCAATCGGCCCGCTGGACACAACGGTCCTCTTTCACATCATCGATTGCCAGACATCATATCGTCTCCTGTTAGGAAGACCATGGCTGCACGAGAACGGCATCGTGGTATCCACCTGGCACCAGTGCCTCAAGTACTACGAAGAAGGCATGGAGAGGTGCATAGTTGTGGACGACAAGCCATTCAACGAGGCAGAGGCACACTTGGCCGACGCTAAGTTCTACCAAGCAAAGGGCCTAGTCGCGGAAGTTCTTCCAGCTAAAGCCCCTCGAGTCTAGAAAATTAAAGAAGTGAAGCAGGACAAGACTCCTCTTCCCGCAAATCCGGTGCCACCTTCTGATGAGGCAAGACTCAAGGTCCAAGGAGCGCCGAAACCTGGGCAAAGGATGCGCATCAGCTCCGAGCCAAGAGCAATGCAACATACCCCATTACCAGTCCAAACGGCGCCTGTCCTGCGTCTCGCGTCTCAGTGGCTCCGTAAATCTGAGCGATCGCCTTCTACTCCGACAAGGAAGCTGGCCCCGTCGTTATCACAGGCCAATATCGTCACCCTTCAAGAAATGACGTTGCCATTACCCAGTCTGACACAAGCTCTGAACCCGAGCGGGCCTACCGAATCGATCGACCCCAATCAGCTTGCATTCAAGCCGAAAGGAAGTTGGGGGCAAAATGCTGCTAAGTTGTTGTTCAAAGCCGGTTACGACAGAGAAAGCGCCATGGGTACACTTCCACCAGCAGCGACTCCACATGGGATGACGAGAACTCAAGCTCGGCTATTTCAAAGCGGAGAACAAATTCTCCCGAACTACCGAGGCATCGGCTCCAGCCAAGCTCCGTTGGTCATCAGAACCGCGGCAAAGAAGACCGTCACCTCCAACTACATCGGGGCGAAGATGGTAGACGAATCAGCTGAAGGATCGACAATTTCTTATGCACGCTCTTCCTACGCAAGCCATCCCGACAGCAAAAGAAGACGGCGAAGAGCTCGATGCCAAGCCTTGCTCCAGAAGCAAATCAGAGGTGGTAGAAACCAGTCGAATCTAAAGCGTACATCCGTGTTCGAAAGGCTCAGGCCAGTTAAGCACTCAAAGAAGAAGTCAGTGTTCGATCGTCTGGGAATGCCAATCGAGGACTTCGTCTCAACACCCACCCACCCACCCATGGCTGCCGTCCATCATATCTCCATCACGGATCCCGACAACGGTGATACTTCTACTTCGGACGACGAGTTGCCAGACGCCCCGCCAGTCCTCGAAGAAGGGGGGCAGTCCACCGTTGATGACTTGAAGGAAATCAACTTGGGCACAGAGACAGAGCCTCGGCCTACATTCGTCAGCATACTCTTGACCCCTGAGGAAGAAGCAGCATACATCAAACTGCTTAAAGAATACAGAGACGTCTTCGCATGGTCCTACAAGGAGATGCCAGGCCTCGACCCCAAAATCGCGGTGCACCAGCTCAGCGTCAAACATGGAGCCAGCGCTATCAAGCAAGGACAAAGGCGCTACCGGCCAGAACTGGTACCCCAGATAGAAGGCGAAGTCAACAAGTTGATCGAAGCCGGCTTCATTCGAGAAGTCAAGTACCCGACATGGATCTCTAGTGTCGTCCCAGTCAAAAAGAAGAACGGCCAAATCCGAGTGTGCATGGACTTCAGAGACTTGAACAACGCATGTCCAAAGGACGACTTCCCCTTGCCAATCACGGAGCTAATGGTGGACGCGACAACAGGTCACGAGGTGCTAACTTTCATGGACGGATCATCGGGCTACAATCAGATTCGGATGGCACCCAAGGATGAGGAGCTCACGGTATTCCGTACACCGAAAGGAATCTACTGCTATAAAGTAATGCCATTCGGCTTGAAGAACGCGGGAGCCACCTACCAGCGAGCTATGCAGAAAATCTTCGACGACATTCTTTATCAAAACGTGGAGTGTTATGTCGACGACCTCGTGGTGAAATCCAAGAAGAAGTCGGCACATCTACAAGATCTCGAGCTAATCTTCAAACGGCTTCGAAGGTACCAACTCCGCATGAATCCACTCAAGTGCGCATTCGGAGTCTCCTCAAGCAAGTTCCTCGGCTTCATCGTCCGACATCGTGGCATTGAGATAGATCAATCCAAAATTGATGCTATCGTCAATATGCCCGCACCAAAGACAGTACGAGACTTCAGAGGCCTCCAAGGGCACTTGGCGTATATCCGAAGATTCATCGCCAACCTGGCCGGAAAGTGCCACCCTTTTAGTCGCCTCATGAAGAAAGGAGCACCGTTCAAATGGGATGAAGCTTGCCAAGAAGCACTCCAAAACATCAAAGCATACCTATTGAAGCCACCAGTTCTATCAGCACCAATTCAAGGAAGGCCGCTCATCCTCTACATTGCCGCCCATGAGCAATCCTTGGGGGCACTCCTGGCTCAGAACAATGAACTTGGCGTGGAGACAGCTTGCTACTACTTGAGTCGCACTCTCGTCGGCGCAGAGCTGAATTACTCCCCAATCGAGAAGGTCTGTTTAGCGCTTATCTTCGCGACGAAAAAGTTGCGATATTATATGCTGGCTTACACCATCAGACTCGTATCGAAGGCCGACCCCCTCAAAGTACATCATGTCGAGACCAGTGCTTTCCGGACGTTTGGCCAAGTGGGCCCTGCTGCTACTTGAATTCGATATCACCTTCGTACCACAGAAAGCGGTTAAAGGGCAGGCCCTCGCGAACTTCCTCGCAGAGTACCCTCTCCCGGCAGAATGGGAGTTATCAGAAGATCTCCCAGATGAAGAAGTGTTCTCCGTCGACGTCGCCCCATCATGGAAAATGTTCTTCGACGTCGCAGCTAGGCAAGACATAGCGGGAGCCGGAGTCATCTTCGTCACTCCGGACAACGAAATACTCCCCTTCTCATTCCTACTGTCGGAATCATGTTCCAACAACGTGGTATAATATCAAGCCCTGCTCATCGGTCTCGAGCTGGCCGACGAAATGAAGCTTCAAGGACTAGAGATTTTTGAAGACTCCCAACTCGTGATCCAGCAAGTCCTGGGGGCATACGAAGTCAACAAAGAAGACCTGGTGCCGTTACATGTGCGGGCCGTGGAGCTCCTCAGCAGACTCAAGGCCGCTTCCATTCAGCACATTTCCCGGAACCTCAACCAGCAGGCTGACGCACTCGCAAATCTGGCGGCTACACTCCCGTTTCTAGAGGAACGTTCGCTAGTCGTCCCCGTCTGCAGGAGATTCGTGATCACCGCAGAAGAAAGTCCACTCGAAGTACCAGTTCAAACCAACGTGGTGCATGTCCTCGAGATTAAAGAACAAGACTGGAGGCAACCGTTTGTGGAGTATCTCGTTCATGGTAAACTCCCCGAAGATCCGAAGCGCAAAGGTGACATCCGTCGACGATCTCTAAGGTTCTACCACTTTAATGGCGAGCTGTACCGATGAAGCTACGATGGCACACTCCTGAGGTGCCTCGTGAAAGAAGAAGCAGAAGCCGCGCTCGAAGAAGTACACGCTGGAATCTGCGGATCGCACCAGTCCGGTTCGAAACTTTACTTCCGCGTCAGGAGGATGGGATACTACTGGCCTACCATGATCAAGGACAGCTTGGAGTACGCGAGAAGATGTCAAGCTTGCCAGATGCACGGGGACTACATCCGTCAACCTCCGGAGCCTTTGCACCCGACAATCGCGTCTTGGCCCTTCGACGGGTGGGGACTCGATATCGTCAGACCCCTGCCCAAGTCATCCAAGCAACATCTCTATATTTTGGCAGCAACGGACTACTTCTCCAAGTGGGCTGAAGCAACGCCTCTGCGGGAAGTTACAAAGTACTCCGTCATCAGCTTTATCCAGAATGACATCATCTTCCGCTACGGAGTCCCCCGCTACATCGTAACAGATAACGGGAAGCAGTTCAAGAATGTTGCCGTCAGCCAGTTCTGCGCATTGTACAACATTAAGCAGAATTGTTCGACGATGTACAACGCTCCGGCCAACGGTTTAGCAGAAGCCTTCAACAAGACTCTGTGCAAGCTACTGGAGAAGACCGTCTCGAAGACAAAGAAAGATTGGCACGAACGCATGGGCGAAGCACTATGGGCTTACCGGACGTCCTTCCGCACGCCGACGCAAGCAACACCGTATTCCCTCATCTACGGTGTGGAAGCCGTTCTTCCACTCGAGCTCCAGATCCCGTCGCTCAGGATAGCAATCCAGGAAGGCCTCACCAGCGACGACAACGCCCAGCTCTGTCTAGCAGAATTGGAAGCATTGGATGAAAGACGCCTCGAAGCTCAACAGCGTCTGGAGTGTTATCAGGCCAGGCTCTCTCGCGCCTTCAACAAGAACATTCGTCCTCGATCATTCCAGATAGGGGAACTGGTGCTGGCGGTCAAACGCCCCATCATTCTCTCGCATCGAGGAGGGAAAAAATTTGATGCAAAGTGGGATGACCCGCATTCCGTCAAGGAAGTCTACTCCAATGGCGCCTATCTCCTCACCACGCCAGAAGGGCTGACACTCGGCCCCATCAACGGCAAGTACCTCAAAAGGTAATATGCCTAAAGCAATGCCACACCCCTTGCGCAAAAAAAAAAAAAGAAAAAAAAAAGAAAAAGAAATACGTGCGACTTGATCCCCCTTAGGGGGGTACGTAGGCAGCCTGAGAAGTTACTTCAGGTTCAGTCCAACCAAAAGAAAAAGTCAACAATGGTCCATGCAAAAGATGTGGCAAAACGAGGCGATATTATTATATAATGAAGAAAAGGTGATACATGGCATGAGTCCCGAAAAGAAAGTTACAATGAAACAAGGAACAACTAGACGAAGGTGTCCATAGCTCGAAGACGGCGTAGTAACTCCTCTCTAGTCGCCTCCACTCGTTGAAGTTCCACGGGGCGAGTGGCCAGAAGCTCACGATGGGTCACCAAGTCCGACTGCTGCTTTGAACAACTTGCCTTCAAAGCACTCTCCGCGGCCTCGGCTCGCTCCAGACGAGACTCCGCCTTTCGAAGCGAGGCACGCACATAATCTATCTTCCTCTGAGCCTTCGACAGGCTGGAAGTCGCCTCTGCAAGTTGGAGCTCTGACTGATTTAGACTCGCCTCAGCAGCCTCCAACTCAGAAGGGGAGCTCCCCTCTAGCAAAGCTCGCCGGGATCGGTAAACCTCGCCATCGGTCACAAGCAAGGTCATCTGAGCGACGAAAGAAGAACTGTCAACTTGGAACTCCTCCAGGCTTGCGCAAAACTCTGCACCGTCCGTCGACCACTAGTCCTGGAGAGCGCCAAAGCTGGCATTTTGGAAAGGCTCCAACGTCGACTTGATATACTGCCGGCAGCTCGCAAGAAGGAACTCTGAGACTCTGCTCCTCGGCCTTAAATCCGGGCGAGGTGCCTCGGAGTAGGTAGGCAAGATCTTCCCTCCCACTGCAGCCGCGACAGGAGCCGCCCGCGCCAACGAGGATGGCAGGACCGGAGAAACCGCCGCTACCGCTGCAACAACCGTCTCCCCCAACGGGCACGAGGGTACAGCCACTGGAGAGTGCCGCTTGTCGACGCTCGAAACCTCAGCCTCCTCGTGGAAAGACAAAGCGTCGACGTCGATGTCGTCCAGGTCAATGTCGCCACTAGGGAAATTCTCCCCGCAAAGTCCAAGGAGATCCAGATCATCCGGAGGGATGTCTAGCCCACAGGCTTCGGGCACTTCCTGCGCAGCGCCAGTAGACGAATGCCCGAGGGACGCCTTTGGAGAGTTCGCCCTGCGCTCTACCACTATAACGGAGTTTGGTCAAAAGGAAGATCCGATGCTCAGCGTGATGAAACTTCCTGAACATAGAGGGCAAATAAAATAAAGAGAACTCCATACCTGTGTGGTCAGATGAAGCAGCCCTAGACGGGGGAATCACTTCATCTTTCAGAAGTCCAGGCTCCTCGGCATTCTCCACCAGACAAGGGACCCTTGGGACCATCCCGCGAGGAATGCAAACTTTTCTTCGTTTAGAAGGGACACCCTCAATTTCGGCCTTCGGGAAACAAGATGCCCCAGGGGCACTAGTAAGCTCAGCGTCTAACGCCGGAATGGAAGAAGGGACACGACGAGCACTGGAAAGACGGCTACAGCTCCTCTGTGCTCTTTGAAGCCCCAGTCGGAGGCGGCGGTCCTCCACTCCCGCAGAATAATTGAAGCAGAAATTCCTGAACCCGCCGCTCGCCAAGACATCGACCGGGAAACTCGCAAGCAAAGGGGAAACTCGCCCTTCAATCTACTTGCAGTACTCCGGAGTGGCAGCGTCCCGAAACCCGGATTTGGTCCCAGGAAAGAAGCTGCTGCCGGTCGACCGAGCGTAGAGAGAAGCCCAGAGGCGGTAACCCTTCTGCGGACTGAAGCGCCCCTGCAACTGCTGAGGCATGCCAGGAACTTCCTGTCGAAATCCCTGTTAGCGGGCGAAGCGGTGAGGGGAGTACTGCTCCACCTCTACCACGTCCCCCTTTCGCCAAACCAAGTAGCCAGGGCGGCAACTGACCATGTTCCAGTATAATTGGTCCGGGAGCTCCTCGTTGTCGAAAACAGTCGACCTCTCCAAAGGCAGTACCGAATGCTCCGCCAGAAATTCAAAGTCGGCGTTGCCCATCTTCCTCAAAAGGGTGCGAGCACACTCTCTCGGACGCTCCCAGCTTATAAAGGCATTTAAAATCCCCCCTATCCCGGGTAGGAACGACAATTCAGCTGGATGCCCGCGCCTGGCGAAAATCCCCTTTGAAAAATGCAGAGCTATCCAGCCGTACAAGTAGTGCAAGGGTCCGAACACAGCCGACCGGCCAAGCTCCTCCTTGGCCTTATCCGAGCCGGATAAGTCCCAGTAAGTCCCACTGAGAGCCCGGTACAAGGTGCATAATATGGCCGGGGCTAGATTGAAAAGCTCGCCCCTCTCCATCCTGGAAGCTGCAAGGAAGGTCCCCGGACGGATAACCTCACCAGAGCACGGAAGCACGAACCGACAGAGGAAGATGACCAGCCCGGCAGCTCGGTAAACCGCTCGCCACTCCTCGCTGTCACGACTCAAGCCAAGGATTTCCCAAGGACACTGCTTCCCCTCCATTGAATGCTTCTCTCGAGCCAAAGAGTCGATAGGTCTCACGAAGGAGCAAAGCGGAGGTCTCTGCATCTGAGCGACCTTCCACATGGGGTGAGCCGAAGGCGCCGGAGACCTATACTCACCTCTGAACCAAAAGTCGACCCAAGAAGAAGGACGCACTCGATCCGACAGATCCCGCGCCACAATGATAGCATATGCCTTGAACAAAAGAAGGCAAGAACTCAGAGCGTAGCTGCTGTCCAACAGATCCTTCAAGGCTGGCACCTCTTCTTGGTAGTAGTTCCGTACTTCGGGACACCTGGAAACGATGTGGACGTCACGAAGCGAGATTCCTATCTCCCCTGCTCCAGTAAGGAAGGTATTGGTGTCCGGACACCAGAGCTCACAAAGGGCGCGATACATCCCCTCAGGGCGGCTGTACTCTCGACGAGCCGGAGCCAGAAACTTGGCTAATAAGTTTATCTCGGGTTCCACGCCAAAGACCTCACAGAGCTCGCCCATCCATTCGCGAAAGCCGCAAAGGTATTGGACGTCTCCCCAAGGCCAAGAATCGGGACCCTATCGCGTCAGTCGGGCACAGATCTTCGAGGCAACAACCGGCGTAGGCACGAAGTCTTCATCACAATGGTGGAACGGAATACTCAAACTCGGCCGGAAAAGCTTCATGGAAATCCCTTTGTCAGTATAAATCTTCTCGCTCAATTTCGGCATCCCATAAGTCGCATCCGCGACTCCATTTTCCGTGATGCGCTCGTGGACAAAGACACGGAGCAACGACAGAAGGTGTTCCCGCCTTGAGTTATGATAACGGTGCACACGAGTGTGGGGAAAGCGAAGGCACCTCTTCCCATCGGAGAAGTCCTCGGTTATCCACCCCGGAGAAGTCAAGCTCTCGAAGAGGCAAGCCCTAGAGGACCATGAAGGGAAGCGAGTCAAGACAAGCGCGTATCAAAAAAAAAAAAGGGGGGGGGGCCCACACCCCCCTGTCAGGAGGATTGCCCGACTCAAGATCACTCGCCAGCCAACCCGCACCCGCGTCGCGGCCCGTGCGCCACGAGCCGACGCTGTTACCATCGGCACCTTCGGAGTCCAGAAGAAAAAAGGGAGAAAAGAAAGCGCAAAAGAAAAGAAAGGGGAAGCCTCAAAAAAAAAAAAAAGGACAGAACGGGAAAAGGGGGGGGCCCGCAGCCCCCTCTCTCCAATAGCCGGCAGACAGCAAAGAAAGAGGGGGGGGGGGGGCCGCTGCCCCTTTCCTTCTCCGAGCCGATCGGGGCCGGGCCCCCGACCAAACCGCCGCCGCCCCGCAGCGGCCGGACCCGGCCCCGCGCGCGACCCGTCCGCGCCCGACACCTCGCACGACCGGCCCCGCGCGCGACCCGTCCGCGCCCGCACCCGCAGCCGCCGGACCCGGCCACCGCTGCGCCCGCCTGCCGCCTGCGCCGCACCCCTCCGCGCGCAGCACCGCGCCGCCTCCGATCCCGCGCCGCCCGCGCGCAGCCCCGCGCCGGCGCCGCTGCCGATGCTGCCTCCGCAGCCCAGGGCCAACGGAGAAGAAGAAGAAAAAAAAAAAGAAAGAAAGAAAGAAAAAGAAAAAGAAAAAGGAAAAAAGAAAAGAAAAGAAAAGAAAAGAAAAAGAGAAGAAGAAGAAGAAGGAGGAAGAGAGAGGCGGCGAAGGCAACCCGCACCTCAGCCGCGCTCCTTCATCCTCCCCGCCTCGGTCCTCGCCGCATCGTCGCTTCGAGCCCGCCTTCGCAACGACCGCCAAATCGCGCACCATCGCCGCCGACGAAAGAGGCGACACCGGGAAGACGGAGCAAGTCGCGTGCAACCCCAGGCATCTCTCTTCCGACGGCGGTCTCCAGAAGCCGGCAGAACCTTCGCAAAAAAGAGCACAATAGCGGATGAAGGGGGTAGGGGTCCTTAAATAGACTTCCAACCCTGCCCACAAAAGGAATCAAGGACAAGCGCTCTACGATTCCTACGTGTCCAAACCCTACACGTTCTCACCGACGCACTCGTCCTTGAGGGGGCATTTGTAGACACACGAATTTCGTATGACCCGGACCCGACTTGCGTGCACTTACGCGGATGCGGACCTGACATGCGCTCGGACCCGGACCCGACTCGAAGGCGCTCGGAGCGGCACTACCCCGTCGGCTCCAACAAACCCTCGATCCCGATCAAGCTCCAAAGCCCGGAGAAGACAAACGAAGCGTCATCACCCCGTCGTCTTCGACAAACGTCTGCGCCATCCACGAAGAAGAAAGCCTGGAGCAGATCGTCTGAAGCGTCGCTACCCCGTCGTCTTCATCAACAAAAGCCGACGCTACAACCGTCGCACGGAGACCGTCGTCACCCCCGCTGTCTTCGACCACAAAAGCCGACGCTACAACCGTCGCACGGAGACCATCGTCACCCCCGTCGTCTTCATCAACAAAAGCCGATGCTACAACCGTCGCACGGAGACCGTCGCTACTCTCGTCGTCTTCATCAACAAAAGCCGACGCCACAACCGTTGCACGGAGATTGGTGCCATCTTCGAAAGCATCCTCACGAAGAAGAAAGCCTGGAGCAGACCGTCTGAAGCGTCGTTACCCCCGCCGTCTTCACCAACAAAAGCCGACGCTACAACCGTCGCACGGAGGCCGTCGCTACCCCCGCCGTCTTCACCAACAAAAGCCGACGCTACAACCGTCGCACGGATACCGATGCTACCCCCACCATCTTCGAAAGCATCCTTCGACCCCGATCACGCCAAGGAAGCCCGGAGAAGAAGAGAAGTCCAACCGACCCACAAACCGTCGAAGCACCGAAGAAGTAGCCCACATCGTTCGAAGAAGAAGATCGAGTTGACGCTAAAGCTAAAGCCTTCGCAAGAAGCCAAAGCAAAGCCCCAGTAAAGCCCGTGCCAAAGCAACGCAAGTGCCAAAGCCAAGCGACTACGCCGGCCACGAGCAAAAGCACCGCACGTTCTAGCCGATACGACGCGAAGTCCGGAAGAACGAAAGCATCACAAGTCTCTCCCAGCTACGTCCAAGTGCAAGCGCCAAAGCAAAGCAAAAGCCAGAGCCACGCCGGAGCCAAGCCAAAGCTGAAAAGCTGAAGCCGAAGCCAACGCCAAAAGCACGATCGATGCCGCGAACCGACGATCAAGGACGCCGAGGTCGAGCAAGGAACGAGAAAGACGCGAAGATCGAGGAACGAAGCCGAAAACCCCTAGCCGAGAAAGCGCGAAGCACGGAAGGGACAAAGCAACGGTGGACATTCCTTAGCCTCTCCAAAACCCTCACCCTGTAAAGACCCCTGTCTTGGGCAGCTCCTTCAGAGCTCTCGCACGAACACCACGTGGAGACGCGGATCAAAGGGATCCCCCAGAAGATCTTTTCCACAAATCCCCTGATCAAAACTCGCCGCAACCCGGACTCGCTACACCCGAGCCACCCGGGTTCCGGCCACACTTGTAATCTGATTTTGCGCAATAAAGACGACCCATGCTTTTTCCCGCGCTACACCTATATAATAGTAAAAACAACACATTTATCGTCTCTCATAGATGGAATCAAAAGGTAAACCGATTCTATAAAATGATACAGACAAATCTATGTCTGAGATCCAATTAATAGCAATCCTAATCGATTCAAATATAATCATATCAAATTTGGATATACCCTGATCCAATCCTATACATCCACTCAATTTTAATAATATATGCCTCAGTCCTTCTGTCGCCTAGGGATGACAACGGTGTGGTTTTGGGCAAAACTAAAACCACACCGCAACACTGAACCGCCACTCCAAAACCGCACCACAACGGTGTACCATTATATAAAACTAAAATTGCACTATTCGGTGCACCACGGTTTATCACTAGAATGGTCTAAACGGTGCGGTTTTGGTTAAAACCGAAACCGCACCGTAACATTGAAATCGAAAACCGAAACAGCACCGCACCACGACGGTTTTAAATTTTGGTAAACCAAAACCACACTATACGGTGCGATTTATCACGGTTTTTGATTTTAAACTGCACCGTTGCCATCCCTACCGACGCTCAATTAAGCATCTTATTTCAACCGTTTGATGCTCAACCCAACCATCTTATTTTATGGATCACCAAATCAATTGGCCCAAGCTAATCAAAGATTTAAACTTAGAAATCGCGAGTTTCTGTTTGGTTGTATCGATTGTTATGACCTCTCGGACCTATCAATGGGTAGGGCCATGATCCGAATCCGCAAAACTCAAAATTTGGTATTAGTATTTTGGTCCGAGATCCGATTAAACCAATCTGACCCAAAAAATAAGCGGATCAAATTTGGATCCTGACCCGATCCGAATCCGACCGGTTGGCAGGCCTGAATGGCTAATGCAGGGCTCGGAATGCAACGCAGGGCACTCCCCCTACGCCCCCACCCCCACCCGCCACCACATCGCCACAATATAAAACGGCCTCTTCCAGGATCTCTCTGTCTCTCAAGCAGCTCCTTTGGCTCTCCTCCTTCCAAGAAAAAGGGCGGTCCGAGGTGCTGCCGCCGCCATCTCCACTCTATTCCGCCATCGACGTAAGAGTTCGTTTCTCCCAGATCTCTTCTTATCTTTTCTTGTTTGAATTCCATTTTTGTTCGGATTTGGATTTTTTTTTTGTGGGCCGAGAAATGATGCTTATCGGTAGATCGGATTGATCCGGTTCTTTTGACGTAGATTTAGATCCATATGAATCATCGAGAGCTTTCTTTGATTTCACTGCGAAAAGATTGTCCTCCAGATGGCTTCGGATTTGGGAGGATCTTAGATTTCTAGGGTTTCATGGTGAAGGTGCTGTGTTTTGATCGGATCTTCTTGTTCTAGGGCTAGCTTTCGGGTCATTTTCTGGGATTAACCTAGTTCTAGATGCGGTTCCTGCTTGGATCGGGTAAATTAGAGGTGAGATCTGGTGGAACATTGAGGATTTTGGGCAGTTGAACGATTTGGTAGTGCAGATCTAGCTATAATCTGACGATTTAGTAAATTTTTTAGCTGCATTGGTAGTAGAGATCTCTCTGTACTCTGACGATTTGGTAATTTTCTTAGCTGCATTGGTAGCTAGTAGCGTGTCAATACAGGCCCCCTACCATGAATGGCGATGGTCAGGTTGGTCACTAAAAGAGGGGAAGTTATTGTGTTTTGTTCATCCATTCATCGATCACGTTAGGGGCTCGGTTTTGGCAACAGATAATTCATTTGTTTTGTTGATTGTTCGTGGGAAGCAATTTCAAATTTTAATGTAGCTAAATTAATAAATTTCAAGGATCCTGCTATTTTGCCACTTTATAGATCACAACAGGGGCGTGATTACAATTATTTCCCTTTTCATTTGTTAAAGAAAATATGTGATGTTGACTTCTGTTTGTTAGAAAACACCAAAGTTTACTTCTTGGAAGTAAACTAAAGAACTGGTTTCCGACCTGTGATTTCTCTTTGATTGTGGATATGTTTGTCCCGATCGTTTAGGGTAAGAGATGAGTATTGAGTTCCCACTTTCTTGTAGAATCCGTGTTTGGGAATCTCGTAGGGCTGCGCAACTCAGTTGCATGAGCTTATATTATGCAACTATGCAAGCCCCCGTTTCCGTTGTTCTTCTAGTTTACATGGGAGGGACCTCTCTTCCCCAAATTTGCCATGGTTGTGAAAATGCCACAACTGCACATAGGGTTGGCGGCATGTTGAGATCTCTCTATGAGAAGTGTTGTCAATCTTTGATGATTGACACTTGTCGATAATCTATATAACATGGCACGGTGATATTGTGCTGACTAGGACAAAAAAGAACCATTTTAGCTATTTGATTTATGTAAATATCACATCCATGTGGTGACCCAAATTGGTTGGCTACCTAATAAATGATCCCAAATTCTCAACCATAACTACCCAAAATCAGGTAGGTAATAAATGCCGGAATCTCCTTCTCCACCCAAATCGGTTCTTCCGATTTCGAGCCGAGCCGCCCCTCTCACCTGTGTGTGAATACAACTCTTTTTTAAATCCTATTAAAAACCTACTATAAAGATGATAAATACATATTCAATTATATTTAATGGCCATTTGATGTTAATTAGTACTTTTTTTGGAAGGTTAAGTAGTGCTCTCTCTCTCCCTCTCTCTAACAAGTGAATCACACCTTGAAGGCAGCCGCGGCCATCAAAGGCGGCCGTCCGAGTGCCGACGGGCACGGGCATTTACTAGTGCCAATCAATAGTGAAACAAGGCCTATAGCTTAAGTTTATGTAGTTACACTATATTATACTATTCCTCACCTGCAATAATTATCCTGCAGAACTATAGAAAATGGCCGATGCTGAGGATATACAGCCTCTTGTCTGCGACAATGGGACATGAATGGTCAAGGTTAGGCAGCTCATTCCATGCTTGCACAATTAACATCACCAAACTACTGCCTTTTTCACTTTTTTCTCCTAAAATTTATACCACCTCAATGGGACTTGCTATTTTCCTTTTGCCTTGATTGTATAGGCTGGATTTGCTGGTGACGATGCACCCAGGGCAGTTTTCCCGAGCATTGTAGGCCGACCCCGTCACACGGGTGTCATGGTTGGGATGGGCCAGAAGGATGCTTATGTGGGTGATGAAGCCCAGTCCAAAAGAGGTATTCTCACTTTGAAATACCCAATCGAGCACGGGATTGTTAGCAACTGGGACGACATGGCAAGGTTCTAAAAAGCGCTAGTCGGGCGGTGGGGGGCTGCCTAGCGCCTAGGCGTTTTGCCTTTTTTTTAATTATTTTAATTATTATTTTGATATTAGATAATATATATATATATATATGTTTAAAAATTAATATAAGTTTAAGATTATCCCAAACCATTATTTTAAAGAACAAGTATATAACCATAATTCAAGATTGAGTGATTAACAAGAACAAAAGCAAACATGGTCCGCCTGGCCAGCCACAGCCCGCCTGGTCCGCCTGGCCAACCTCAACCCGCCTGGCCCGCCTGGTCAGCCTCAGCCCGCCTGGTCCGCTTGGCCAGCCTCAGCCCGCCTAGACCGCCTAGGCGGCTGCCTTGCCCCGCCTAGACCGTCGCCTAGCTCCGCCTGGGAGCTTGGCCGCTTTTCTGGTGCGCCTAGGGCCTAGGCGAGGCGGTGGGGGGCCGCCTAGCGTCTAGGCGCCGCCTAGGCGGCCGCCTAGACCGTTTTTTAGAACACTGCGACATGGAGAAGATTTGGCACCACACGTTCTACAACGAGCTTCGTGTAGCCCCCAAGGAGCACCCTGTGCTCCTTACCGAAGCCCCACTCAACCCCAAGGCAAACAGAGAGAAAATGAGAACCCAGTGGTGCTTCCGCTGATGGTTCGTGAGTTTCCAGATTTCTTTCCAAATAAGCTACCAGGCTTGCCTCCACCGCGAGAGATTGAGTTTGCTATAGATCTGGCACCGGGAGCATCATCGATATCAGTTGCCCTGTGTAGGATGGCTCTTGCGGAGCTAAAGGAGCTGAAGACACAATTAGAGGAGTTACTCGACAAAGGCTTTATTCGTCCTAACACATCTCTTTGGGGAGCCCCAGTCCTTTTTGCTCAAAAGAAGGATGGGACGAAAAGATTTTGTATCGACTATTGCAAGCTAAATAATATAACGATTAAGAACAAGTACCCGTTGCTACGGATCGAGGACATTTTTGATCAGCTGAAGGGTGCTTGTTACTTCTCCAAGATCGACCTAACGATCGGATATCACCAGCTGGCCGTGAGAGCAGAGGATATTTCGAAAACATCGTTTCGGACGTGATACAGGCACTATGAGTTCTTGGTCATGCCCTTCGGTCTAACAAATGCCCTTGCGGCATTTATGGATCTGATGAACCGAGTTTTCAGCATGTTCCTGGACAGATTCGTAATAGTATTTCTGCACAATGTCCCCATTTACTTCAAGTCAGAGGAAGATCACCGAGAACACCTGAGTGCAGCATTACAGACTCTCAGAGACCACCAACTGTATGCCAAGCTCAACAAGTGAGTTCTGGATGCAGGAGATGAAGTTCCTCGGACATATCTCGCGGGAAAGCATCGCAGTGGATCCATCGAAGATAGAGGCTGTTATGGACTGGGAGCAGCCGAAGAACGTATTCGAGATTAGGAGTTTGTTGGGGCTAGCAGGCTATTACAGACATTTTGTGGAGGAATTTTCACGTCTAGCAGTGCCTCACCCGTTTGACAAAGAAGGGTGTCAGGTTTGAGTGGTCGGAAGACTGTGAGAAGTCATTTCGGGAGTTGAAGCGGCTTCTCACTTCGGCCCCAGTATTTACGATTCTGGTCAGTGGCAAAGGTTATGTTGTCTTCACCGATGCCTCACTGATGGGGCAGTACTGATGCAGGACGACAAGGTGGTAGCCTATGTCTCCAGGCAGCTGAAGGCTCACGAGAAAAACTATCCCACCCATGATTTGGAGTTGGTTGTGGTGGTTTTCATCTTGAAGATTTGGACCGTTGCACTATAATGGAGCTTTAACGTCCATTTTGCTTGACTACGGGGACTAAGACTATCCTAGGACGTCAGAGCTCTATCGTGAGAGACGACAAACCCCTTATGGACGTCTAGTTATATGTGTGCATGGTGGTGGAGGATGCACGACGAGAGAGTTGTCCCTTTACATCGAAATAAAATGCCAAATAGTAATGCTAAACCGGGGGCAGGATGAACAAAATATTCGGGGTTCACATTAGGATAATATATCTAACTGTCAATTAAGTACTGTTATATTACTGTGGGCATGTAACTGTAAGCATGAGAACGTAGTGAGTCTAGTGACAGTAGAACTTGACATGAGAACTTAGATATTGCATGGACATCTAAGATATGTTTGAGAACATAGTATGATAAATCAGGTTAACATGTAAATTGTCTTTAAAACATTTTCATCTTTAGTTGTTAGAACTGTTGGCTTGTCACTAGCCATTAGTTTGGCTAATCTCCCAGTGATTCACGAGGGCTACTCATTCCAAAATGAGTAGACGCTCTTGCAGGTCAGAGCTTGGAGTCTTGGTAGCAGTTGGTGGAGTCAGTAATGGTAGTCTTCTTATAGTTGACAACAATTATTAGGCTTTCTTCCTTGTCTGGACTTTGTATTTCTGGTTTATTGGAATAAGATATCTATGGTTTAGTTTAGTAGTTGTGTTTTGATTAGTATAGAATTTGGTTTGCAATGATCCGGCAGTTTCGGCTGTAAAAAGAAGTTCCTCTTTTGGGTAGCCTCTCCTCAAGGCCCCAAGTTAGGTTAGATCACCATAAACATAAGAATATAAAAGGCTTCAATGATCAAACTCAGTTGACCCAATGCATAATAGAAGTCAACTTTTCATTGCACTTGTCAATAAAAAAGCGAGCAATTTGTTCGCGCAACTTCAATCAGTCCTTTACTCTGTTGATAAACTTAAATTCTCGGCCCAAGCCCGGTTCATACTTCGATGCTATTAGAACCATGAACCGGGATGGAGTTGCACTTGATAAGGTTCAACTGTCCTAGTTAGAACGAGCCAAAGTTTCAGCACAAGTCCAAACTCTCTCTATTTGTCGCCTAGGTTCCTCCGACCACATCCTCCTAAAAAAGATAACAAGGTAACCTTTATGTTAAATGTTCACACCTTAATGTTTCGTTAAATTATACAATCTGTTTGCTTCCTTCAAGATCAGTAGCATCTTTTTATATGCTATTTTGACTTTTAGATGAGGTCTCTGATCTGCTC
This sequence comes from Chamaelirium japonicum, assembly GCA_947650365.1. Lineage (NCBI taxonomy): Eukaryota > Viridiplantae > Streptophyta > Magnoliopsida > Liliales > Melanthiaceae > Chamaelirium > Chamaelirium japonicum. Next base: position 53,752,583 of record OX393551.1, on the reverse strand, counting down.
CTTCCTATTTTGATCTTTGATGCGAAAACTCTGACAATGGAATTGGAAACTAGGGTTCCAAAGGAATGGAATATATCTTGTTTTTTGGAGAAAAAAGAGGCAAAGCCTTTTTTTGTGTGAAAAAATAGGATGGCAGCATAACTCGATAGATACTGCTTTCGATTGCAAAACCACATCTTTTTTTAAAAAGATTCCTAATAATTTTAATTAAATATGGATATTGGTTCCTGTATTTTTTTTAAAAAAATCTTTATATATGTGATGAAATTATCCTTTAATTGCATATTGGAACCTAAAATTGTGTATGATGATGAGGAAATGAGGCCAACAATTTCTAAAACAATTAATGTTTTCCACCCCCTTTTCAGGTTACAACAATGGTGAAGAAGAGCAAAAGTAAGCCTCCCTTCGGAAAGTAGAGTTCTTTTCTTTTGTCATGTATTGTTGGGAATGGTGATTGTGTACTATTTATATTTTCTGCTGATGCAGAGAGCAAGAGCAAAAGAGTACCACTTAGAAAGAAGTACAAGATAATAAAGAAGGTGAGGGCGCACCATAAGAAGAAGGCGAAGGAAGTGAAGAAGCTCGTGGGGAATCGGAAACAAAAGGTTGAGAAGGATCCTGGCATTCCTAATGATTGGCCTTTCAAGGAACAAGAGCTCAAGGCACTCGAGGCTCGGAGGGCCCGTGCAATAGAAGAGTTGGAGCAATAAAAGGCAGCTAGAAAAGAGAGGGTAGTCTTCTTGCATTCCTGGTTGCCTTTATTTAGTACTCTATTATCAATTTTTAAATTGGGATGTTAGTGTATTCACATTGTTTGTGACATTTGTAATACTGTCGTTTTAAGCCTTTAACCACTTCTCTTGTGTTATTTTTTGGTCTGTGATGCCATTTAGAATTGAAATGTATATTCATCCTTTGCATTGGCTTCTTTGAGTCATTAATCTGCAATACAATTGCTACAAACATATGGACCTCAAATTAACGCTGTTAAACAGTTCTTAATTAACATAAGAAAACGGCATTGTGAATATGCCGACTATCCCCTATGCACATGGTGGAACAATGTAAATTCAATTTTATCCATCTTCCCTATAACCAGACTTGGAGATTTTCTCAGATAAATAGAGTTAGAAGGGTCGAGGATAGAGGTGACAAACATTAGGAAGTGGGACCTCTGAAGCCTTCTAACCTAGTAAATTTGTTTTGTATCTATACCTAAGAAGTTCATGATTTTAGGTTCATATTGAAGTAGAGGCCTTTAGATAAGTTAAAGTGGGTGATGAGCCTAAAAGAAATCACAAAAGCATCAGAAAGCATGGGTGACATTTCTAGGTGCAAGAACCCATAAACAGGGCATTCCGGAATTAAGATTTTATCAATGTTTGGTGTGAATTGCTTCTTCTGATTGAATTTTAAAGTATATAAGCCTATACCGAATTTGGGTTATCCGATTGGAAGTCGTCACTTGCGAAATACATTATTTTTGCTTCCCGTGAAGGACACTTGAAAATGCACCATCTCTTTAACGAAGATAATGACTAAAAAAAAAGTTTTATATGCAATGCGTTTCACTTGATTTGAGCAATCCTGAAAATATTAGATCATGCAAAAGAGGTTTCTTGAAGTTATGACATGTTTGAAAAATCTAATTTCGTCTCAAGTAGAGTTTTTTGAAGTTGATCTTAGAAGTGGACATTAAACTAAGATCTACTTGGCTTTTACTGGAAAATATACTAAAAAGGCTCTAAAAATTAGAAATGCATCTAGTAACTCAGAAGTATAAAGCTTTCTTGGAGGGCATTTCTGTCATTTTAGTAAATAGTCCTTACAGCCAACCACCATCACCGCCGCTACCATTTGCTAGCCTACACCACCAAAAGGCTTTAAAAAATTTAGAAATACATATGGTAAATTGGTAACTTAGAATTGTAGAGCTTTCTGGGAGGGCATTCGTGTTATTTTTAGTAAGTAGTCGCTATCGCCACTCACCATCGTTGCCACTGCCACCGCTACCATTGCTAGCCGGCACCATCATCATGGTCGTCACCACAGTCGTACACCGTCGATTCTCGTCACCACCACCATTAGTGTTGCCACCACTGGCATCGCCCCCGGCCCCACCCCCGCCTATGGATAATTTGTAATTTCTACCCTTTTAAGGATATAAATGCCAAAAAAGCTATATAGTCAAATAAGTGAAAACGATTATATATCCTGAATTTCTGATACGATAGGATGCGTTCCAGATATAGCCATATACGACAGGATACAATGGAATACTTGACTAGTCGCCGATTATGGGTTGAAAGCTAGGTGGGTTGGTGATATTGCTGGAAGAGAGTGGGTCAATTTGGGTTATGATAACTTATGCACTTAACCTTGTATAATAAAATGGCCTATCTTCTGTTAATTTATACCCTCGTGGACTCCTTTGCACTTGATCCTCTACGTATGTATCTGGTCCTGCACATAATTAACATTCTTGACTCCACTACCGACCCCCCCTTCCTTTCCTGTTAAAGGATCTCCATCCTGGAGCTTTAACACACACATACGCCTTCCCTACGGGCTCCTTCTCTTGATTCCTTCTCCCCCCTCCCTTCCTTGCTAGAGGATCTCCATCCGGGACCTCCGCCTTCCCTACGGGCTCCTTCTCTTGATTCCTTCTCCCCCCTCCCTTCCTTGCTAGAGGATCTCCATCCGGGACCTCCGCCCGCTAGCCCAGCTCTCGGCAGTCCCTCTAAAAAATCTTTCATCTTATGTTGTGAACTTTTCTGTGTTTATTTATAACTTTGTACATGTATATTTGTATTGACCTATCCCCATCCTATCGTATCCTACCGATTCAAGGATTATCGTATTGATGTATCCGCTTCATAGTGTATTGTATCCGTAGCCCATATCCATATCCATCTTCATAGCTCCCAGCCACTTTTTAAAACTGCGGTGGAAGCTCTGCAATCACTAAAGAGAAGCCCTTCTTTGTAGAGGTTTCCAAAGCAGGCTTTCTGCAGAAAAGAGCTTATTTTTGGAGTAAGTTAAAAAACCTCTACTTTGCAGATTTAGCAAACAATCCAATGTGTGAGTAAAATTTCTTTCACGACATGTTCAAAATACCTGGCCACAATTCGAAGGTTCAAAATCAGCGGTACCAATTGAAGAAGTTATTAGTATTAAAATGCTTTCTCATTACATTCCTCTAGTGAGTATGTCTGTTTCTATTTGGAGTATGTCATTCATTTCGATGCAAGTTGAGCTTTGTTGATTTCTAATTATTAAGTAGTGCCTGCCACAATTCTTCGAAAGAATTTTATAGAAATTTGAACTTTTGCACTTTGTGCATCTACAATATGTTAGAGCGGACTCTAATACTTGTATCAAGTTTTGACTTACCTGATGCATGAAGTTGATGTGCTTGGTTGTCATTCACTGGAAACTTTTATGTATGTTATACATTATCATCACAGCTGAATAGAGAACACTTATGATGATACAGGCTCAGAAGAGGAAATTGGGTTTGCTAGAGGAGGATGATCTAACAAAATTAGCTAACACAGCCCGTATCAAAGATCTTGAGTTTGAAAACAGAAGTGCTGGAAAAGAAACTGCAACTGCAGACAAAACCCATGGTAAATTCATTTAAGGAGCAGTTCTGAAGTAGCAGACTGATTCACGCCTTTTTTTTTCCTGTTATATATGTATTCTTTTCAAAATTATTGACAAAAAGTCAGTATTTCACAGATCACTCTGAAAGGTCTTTCTACAAGGAGCTGGTAAAAGTCATTGAAGCATCAGATGTCATTTTGGAGGTTCTTGATGCACGAGATCCTCTTGGTACTCGCTGTGTTGACATGGAAAACTTGGTACTGAAGTCAGATCCTAATAAACGTATTGTGTTGCTTCTCAATAAGATAGGTAATGGTGGTTCAGTTCACTTTCTTATTTCTGTAGTCTTTTTAGCCAAACATTATAAGAATCAAAATATTTCTGTGTTAAATGGCCTACATAAGTTGTGCGTGATTTCCAGCTGAAGGATTAAGGCTTGTTACTATATATTCTAAAATCTGTACCGGAGATCCCAAATTTTATTGTTAAATGTTCAACTAATATTAGTATGTATTTATGCTCTTATAAACCTCTTTTATATGTGATAAGTACGATGATGTGGATGGCTTTTTTTTGGTTTATTTATTATATATGGATATTTTGTTATCTTCCTTGGACAATGTGGTAGATCTTGTACCTCGGGAGGCTGCGGAGAAATGGCTCAAGTATCTTAGAGAAGAGTTGCCTGCAGTGGCCTTCAAGTGTAGCACCCAAGAGCAAAGATCAAACTTAGGTTGGAAATCAGCCTCAAAGGCAGCAAAGTCCAGCAATATTCTGCAAACTAGTGATTGCCTTGGAGCTGAAAGTCTCATAAAATTGCTGAAAAATTATTCTAGAAGCCGCGAGGTAACAACTCATTTATACATCGGCTTATTGATTATAAGTTACTTGATATGCGATTTGGTATTTTCTGTTTATAATTACTAAAAAATTGATAGAAAAGCATAAATGAAAGCTATAAACTCAAGTGGATTGTGAATATAGTTTAATGAGGAGATACTAAATGAGAGCTAATTAAACAACTGTCTTGTTGTTGATGGTATACGTTGGTCTGTATTATCACTCTCGATTAACTTTGAACCAGCCCAAATAGTATAAATTACATTGTTTTATGAATGAATGTTAGATCAATGATAGTATACGTTGGTCTGTATTATAACTCCTGATTAATTTTGAACTAGGGGCATGCACGCGCGATACGCCCAAAGAGGGACAAATTCGGCGTTAAGAAAGATATCGTGGAGGCTCTCATATAATACCGTTTCGCTAAAAAATACTCAAGACTAAATGGCATCTGATATCTTTTACGTAGAACACTGTTATTTATTCAAGACAGAGGTAGTGGCTAGTAATGCTTTGATTTGTGTCATCGGACACAATTCTCTTTATATAATATAAATGATATTTATTTTCTGCGTGATGCAAAATGATTGACTGTCCTAGTTACCTTTCGCTCTCTGTGCCCTCTACTTTCGCTCTTTTACTTCTTACTCAAACTCTTTTACTTCTTACTGCTACATCTTTTGCCTTTTATGCGTGGCAGTAAGACCTTTGGATTGATGTAATGAATACCTCTTCTTATTATTCCCATTAGGGAGAGAACCAAGTAATTTAGGAGTTATGACGACTTTATGTTTGTACTAGTCTATACCAGATACCAGATCTTGTTAGTGGCTCTTGGGCTTGCTATGTGAAGTTGGTATATTGTTTATGGTGGCCCATCAACTGATGGAAACGAGATCTAAGGATTCCATTGATCGATGGACTGAAAGCATGTATCTAAAAAAGTGGATTCATGGACACAATTATACATGAAACAAATGCATATTCGTAGAGAATATGAACTTCAATTGCAGTAATCATGGTTAGAGTTTTCTTGAGTTCTTTCCCAAGGTGGTCAAGATATCGGGATCCCACCAACTATCATGTGGCAGGGGCTGTAGAATTGAATCGTAAGATCGGATATAGGGTTGTAAGATCCAACATATTGAGAAAATGAACAAATTAAAATTTAGATATATGTCAAGACACCTTAAACATTTATTAAAAACAAGTAAAAAACTTCGCAAACATATCACACTTATTAATTCCAAATATGTAGTTCAAGAGATATAGCCCTTGTTTACAAGGGTTAACATTTAAGTTGCTAATCATGTGCAAGAAGGGTTTGAATCTTTCCATATCTATCACTTATAATAAGTGCCAAAACTAAGTAACCCCAACCAATACTTAAATTTAATTAGTTAAGCCTACATAGTTCTTACCGCTTCAAAAGTATTAAATATGTTTATAGGTGATGTACAAAGAGAAAGAAAAATGAAATGAAAGGGAATGGCAATATATCGTCATTTGTCATCAATGCAAACATCATTATCGAATTTAGCACCATCAATGCCAAATGGTATTTTCCTCAAATGCGTCGCCAACGTTGTTTGTGCTAACATCATCATCATCTAAGTCTCTTGAAACATTTAATGGCAACCTCATCATCACTAGCTTCATGATTATCCTCAACCTCTGCTTTTGTGTCCTAGCATGTTCAACACCTTAAGTGTAAAGAAAGGTTGTATTAGATAAGTACATAAATAACTAAATCTAAAAATGAATTGACTTCTTTGAAAATGTGTGTTTGATGTTTTAGATAAGTACATAAATATCTGTCCTAGCAAATGCAAGGTGTCTATATCTGTGTTTTCTTTAAAAACGTGTGTTTGATGTTTTCCTACAATTTACAACAAACTGTCTTTTGTCCATTTTTGCCAGTACTCATATATGCTCTACTAGGGTCAAGTTTGAAAGTTTTAAGAAACGGAAGTTCAAAGACTTGGTGTTCTTTCTTGCAATCATATATATGGAATCTTAATGCAAAGCTCTTTATTTTGGCAGATCAAAGTTTCTATTACTGTGGGCATTGTTGGGCTTCCTAATGTTGGTAAAAGCAGCCTGATTAATAGCTTGAAAAGATCTCATGTGGTCAATGTTGGTGCTACTCCGGGACTGACAAAATCAATGCAAGAAATTCACTTAGATAAAAACGTAAAATTATTGGACTGCCCTGGAGTTGTGATACGCAAGTCTGGTGAGACTGATGTATCCATAGCCCTCCGCAATTGCAAAAGGATTGAGAAGCTAGAAGATCCCATCGGTCCAGGTAATTTTACTGATTATTCATTTGCTGGTTTATATCTTTTGGACTTCTCTTTTTTGTGATAATGTTAATTTTAATACAATAATGAGTATATTTTTAAGAAAGTGTGGCTGTAGCATATTGCAACATGATATTGGCTTTGGATTCTCACCTGCTATGACTTTAATGATTTATGGACAATTGAAACGACCAACTGTCGGGCCTTAGGCAAATTTTTGATGACAAGCCATAAAATGCTTGTCTTGTGTAGGGTTGACACCTTCATGGTGATGGTGGTGGTTCCAACCTCATGGTGGTGGTGTGATCTTCTACCTTTGATGGCTCTCCAAGAACCAATAAAATCGGTGATTGAAACTTCAGGAAATCAGAGTAGTATATGTGCTGCAGACAGCCAAAAGAATGATCTTTTGATTCTATTGAATGAACAAGAAATTTAATATGCTTGACAATTTATTTAAGTAGACGAGCTTATTCTAAATAATCCTATTACCAACTCAGCAATATTCTGATCCATTTCCGATCCTTATGAGAGAGTTTCTAGGTGTTGGCTAGAAGTATCGGTGCCTCGGTCTATTTACTAATAGCATTATCTATAAGGAGAAATAAATTTGTTTAGCTCCTTGTTAATATGGTTTGTTGTCGAGTTAGATAGAAGATAAGGATTGTATTTTTTAGTGACCATTGTTTGCAATTATATTTGCCAAGGGATCATCTAAATCGACCGAGGATCAATTTGATGGTCATGACCATTATTTTAAATGTCTTTTCTGTGGCTCAACCTCACTTCAACCCCGAGCTAATGCCAAGTGTTTTGAGGTTCTGCTTATAAGATTTGAAGTTTATGCATGGCTTATCCTTATTTTACCTCTTTTGTTGGAAGGCTAAATATTTTTTGGAAATGAAAAAATTGAAAAACTATACGCAGCTATCAACTCATGATTTAGATCCACATCATTTACCTTCTCTTTGGCCATGTTTAGAATAAGCAATGTTCGGACCATTATTAACCCTCTCTCTCTCTCTCTCTCATAAACATGCCAGTGTTATGAATATTTCTTTTACCTAAAAAGTAAAATTCATGAAACTTATAGCTTATGCGTTGCCTAATTGAGAACGTGAACGGTTCAACTTACACCCCAACCTTTTTATAGAATGGCCCTAATTTTATCTAGAATGGAAAATTGTACTTGCTTTTCTTCGATGTGCCTCTAATTATACAAACATTGTAGTCAACCTTGAAAGTTAACATATTGTCTATGAGGACCTATGATACTGTTGAGGTGCATTCCTTCCTCACTCTGAACAATTTTTGAGAAACAAGTTTTTTATACAAGGTACAAGCCTGTACTGTAGTGGAACACATTTTAAATCACTCCAAACATCCAATAACAGTTTTGTCTACGGGTATACATTTTGCTACTCATCAACTGTTACTTGTCTATAAGTATTAGCATTAAATTTCTTTGTAATCGGTTTCGAGGTAGTTATATCATAACCTCAAATTTATAAATTAGAATTCTATCAATTTTTGGTTGGATATGGTGGTTGACAAACCATAATTATACTGACTTTTGCTGGTTTCTTTGCTTTGGATTCCACAGATATTCTGTTTAATTCATGCATTTTTTTGATTATTATGATGAGTTGGGTGTTTTTTAAACAACAATTTGGTTGATTGTGAACCTGCAGTTAAGGAGATCCTCAAGCTTTGCCCAGCTGAAAAGTTGACGTCAATATACAAGTTATCAAGCTTTAGTTCAGTTGATGATTTTCTTCAGAAGGTGGCTACGCTTAGGGGTAGGCTAAAGAAGGGTGGTGTTGTGGACATTGAAGCTGCTGCAAGGATAGTGCTGCATGACTGGAACGAGGGTATGTGTGCCCTTTCAAGTTACTGCCAATGCAATTGATTTGCGAAACACATGCCCCCTTGATCCTGTCATATTATCTTTCTTTCAGGTAAAATTCCATATTATACACTGCCCCCGATCAAGAACCAAGGAGAGAATTTTGAAGCAACGATTGTTTCAGAGTTCGGAAAAGAATTTGATGTCGATGAGATTTACAAGACGGAGTCTTCATTCATTGGTAGCCTTGCATCTGTTGATGATTTTCGTCATCTTGAAATTCCTCCTGGTTCCCCTCTGAAGTTCGATGAGCAGATGCTGGACAAGGTGCGTATTCTATCTAGTAGTGTTTTGAGAAAATAATAGCTTGTGTCTAGGGGTGTGCTTCGGTTTGAAAGCGATCCATATAGACAAAACTCAAACCAATACAATAATGCTTGGTTTTGAAGATTCTCATTCCAATCCAAACCGAACTTGGATTGGAATTCAATCCATTCCAATTAAAGTCGGTTTGGATTTGATTGGATGGGTAGGTTTGGGCTTTGGTCCATATACATATCAATATCAATGATGTCGGTTTTTTAGAAAGTCAATCCAATCCGATCCATTTAGTGTTGAAACTGATCAAAATCGGTCGGTTTGGCTTGGGTTACTGTAGCACTACGGTAGCAGTGTATCTCCTTCCGACCTTCTCATCGGTTACTGTAGTACTATAGTATCGAGGGGTTTTCTTTTTATTATAAGATAATCCTATGTATTTCAAAAACTGCTCCAGAAACTGCAAGAGCCTGCCAACTGCAGTAAAGTGGCCTTATTTGCCGAGCAATTCAATATGTAGAAAAGCTGTAGTGCTTATAAATGCATTTTAGGGCCATAGATTTGTTCCCTCTCTCGATAAATTCATGTGTGGAGGGTTTTGTAACCTTAACCTTTTATCATTTCAGGATGATGTGGAGCTCAAAGAAGCAACAGAGAACACGGAAGAGCTGATGGCCTGCGATGGGAAGGACCCTGTTGAGATAAAACCCGGCGGCAAGAGCAGGCAAAATGACAAGCTCTATGCTGCTGAAGGCATACTGGACCCACGTGCGCGAAGAGCAGAGAAGAAGCGAAGGAAAGTGCGCAAGTCGGGCTTGGCGAATGACATGGATGCCGATTATGATTTCAAGGTCGATTATCGCATGGTGGAGCCTGCGTCTGATGCCAACTCAGCCGGTGAGGATGGGACCGATGATGATGAGGGCGCGGAGGCGGTGCCGATGCCTGGTGTCGATATGGACGCCTAAAGGAGTAAAGAGGCTTGCAAGTTCAGTCTCTGTAGGTTCTTGACACTCTTGCCATCCATTTTTGTGTTGTGGAATTCTGGTAGTTTATTGTTTAAGTTGGGGATGGTATGTGTGATCACTGTCTTATTGATTTCTCTATGTACTCTTCACTCTAAGTTGGCGGTCGTATTCGTGCAGATACTTACTTTGAATTTACAGCATGCTTTGTTGGGACGAGTTGCAACCGTATGAGTTGCAACTCTTTTTTTTTTGGGTGCATTTCAGAGGGGAGGTCACAAACGAATCTCCGGGAGGTGCCATTGGGGCCGAGAGATTCAGGTGCCCCGAAGTTCTCTTCCAACCATCGCTGATTGGAATGGAAGCCGCTGGAATCCATGAGACCACGTACAACTCCATCATGAAGTGTGACATGGACATCAGGAAGGATCTGTACGGTAACATTGTGCTCAGTGGGGGCACAACCATGTTTCCTGGAATTGCTGATCGCATGAGCAAAGAGATCACGGCCCTTGCACCTAGCAGCATGAAGATCAAGGTGGTGGCTCCACCTGAGCGGAAATACAGCGTCTGGATTGGAGGGTCCATCCTTGCGTCCCTCAGCACCTTCCAGCAGGTTAGATATTTTGTTACTGCTCTTCTTGTTCAGTGGCATGGATTATGTTTTCACTTCTTGCACCTAACAACCCTATTTCTTGAATTGGCAGATGTGGATTTCAAAGGGGGAATACGATGAGTCGGGCCCATCGATTGTTCACCGAAAATGCTTCTGAGCAATCATGGGTGGTAAGTCACTTGTCTATCCAGTAGATTTCCGGATTTTGTTGTGTGCGCGCTTTGTTGTTGAGCTTGTGGGTTTATTGAATTTGTTGCATTTGCTTTGAAGGTACGTGTATTCTAGGTCAACGTTAGTCTCTTGTTCTTAGTTTGTCTTGATTGCTTGCAGTGCAGCCGGTGCTGTCTGATATTTGTAGTGATTGCATGAACCCTGTCGATCCCCTCTTTTCCTAACCATGTAGTGTTCCTGTCTCAGTAGCACGGATCATTTTCCCCTTCTTTTTTAAGCTGGTATGAAATGTCTTTTCTGTTTTTTTTTTCTTTTTCTTTCTTTCTTTGTAGTGGATTCTTGTATTTAAAATATTGTGTAGTGTGACTATGAATTGTTGTATTCTATACTGTCATCGGTGTTTTAATTTCATGCTAATAGCTAATCATGATTCTGAGCGTACTGAAAATACATTAGTCTGGTTATTGAAGAGCTATCATGTTCATGTAAAGTGATGATTCTTGAACCTTTGATCTCACATATACGATATGGACTAACACTTTTGACCATTGTTGCAATTTGAGTTAGTGGTATCATCAACGTCATTTTTTTGAGATACTTAGCGATCGGTCCCTATAATAATTATAGGCTTGCAACAAGGACATATAAATACCATTTTACATCAGGTCCCTAGGCAAGGAATGGTTTTTGCCAGGGGTTCTTGTTGACTTTTTGGGCCAATTTCACAAACAAATACTGTTTTACACTAGCAGTTGCATCTTGATTGTCAGATTGAACATAAAACATGGTATGGGTGAGATGCACCTATCGTGGTTGTGTGCATGTATAGATTGAACAATCCAGATACACCTGGGGCATCCCCCGCAGGAGCAAAATCATCCAGGAGTGTCCCCAACAAAAATTAGGGAGGGACTGAATGCTAAAGGCAAACATCAAGGAGGGATTTGCTGCTAAAGAAAAATATTAGCTGTTTGTAACACAAAACAATATTTGTTTCAGGAACGGGACGCAAAACATAGTTGTGTATGTGTTTTTTTTTTTGGGGGGGGGGGGGGGGGTTATTTATGCTAAACAGTTAGTTCTGTAGTCTTGTCTGTTTCCCTCCTACCATTGTGTCATGTGATCATGCCTCTTTAATTTTAGGTTTATTTTATATATTATACAAGCAATAGGCGAACAATAACGGAGAACAAGCACAATTGAACTCCTAAGAAAATTGCAACCGTACGATGTGATCTTGAGTGAAAAGAGTTCATTATTGGCTTATAACTTAGTATTCTTCGGAAGCCACTTTGTCCATAATAGTTGCTCCTTCATACAACTCTAAGCTGTAATCGCATATTTAACGACTTTGTAAACCTTTTTGTCTGGTTGAATGGCATTGCTCTTTTTTTTTTTTCCTTGGCCTGTCGCCTCCCATAGAAGTGTTTCCTTTAGAATTTTGGGCCACAAATTCAATTCTAATACTTCCAGTATTACCCCTGGTAATAGTTCCTTTCTCCCATGTTGGAGAGGTTCCCTGTTCGACTCCCAGTGCACTGTGGAGCGAACTTTCCCTCAAAGCCATTGTTGTCTTGTTTGCGTGTGCAAATCCTGGCCTCTGATGTCATGCCCAATTTTATTTTCCTGGGAACCCTTCAGGTCACATCTGAGGACTGTTAAGGTATTAAAGGAAAATTTTATTCATCCCTCAAAATTGATTAGTTTATCCCGTTTATCATTGCCTCCATAGTTTTTCACTCATGTTTCTTATTAATTGCAAGTTTGCCCTCCCCCATACCCCACCTGCTCCTCCTCCCTCCTCTTCCCACCCCTTCTACCACATCATCGGAGCCGTCACTGCCACCCCTATTTCTCTTCCTCGCCAGAGCCATCAGTTCATGCACTTCCCTCCTCCCTATCGAAGCTGCCATCGCCAACTATTCCATCCTCGTCGGAGCTGCCGTCGCCTACCCTTCCCTCCTCCCCATCAAGTGGTCGCCTCTCCTTCCCCGGCAGGGGAAGTGGAGGCATCGACGATGGGGAAGGAGGAGGGAGGGGAAGGGGAAGGGGACGTGACATCACTTCCAACAATGTGGAAGGAAGAGGGGAGGCTGATGGGGTAAGGGTTGGAGGTGGGATGTGGGGTATGAGGTGGGATGAGTGGAGGGCATATATGCCATCCAAAAAATTTATGAGTATAGGAAGGGGAAGCAGGGTATGTGAAGTATTTTTGGGATGCAAATAAAATTACTCAACACAGAAGATGGCTAACAAAAGAGAAAGGAAAGACAAGAGGATTCTTCACCCCACGGAAGAGACTGTTTGCTGCAATGCGGCCTAAGGATAAAAAGACCGATTTAACAATAAATGATGTTACCCCCACTCAACCTATTCCTAAAGAAATGATGCTTCCCATGAGAAATCCGTTTTTCTTTTTTTATTATGGCAAGAATACCCTCACTGCCTCATTCCCATTTTCCTTCCCAGCCTACCCTATTCAGCTATCCTCCCCCTTTCGTACCTTATTCACTCCGAATCTGCATACCCCTACACCTCCTCGCCTGAAACATGAGCGGCATTGAAGTACCAAACATGCTGAATAGTATTCAGGTATAGCATGTTCGGCAGTTCAGTGTTGAATATATTGGGCGATGGGGAGGGGAAGGGAAGATAACAACGGCTCCGGGGAGGATAAGGGGAGGCGACGACAAGGTCGAGGAGGCGGAAGAGAGGCGGTGGAGGCTACAACGATGGGGAAGGACGGGAAAGGGAGGAAGGAGGTGAGGTAGTGGCGACTCTGACGGTGGGAAAGGAGAGGACAAAGGAGGAGAGGCGGTGGCGGTGGTGACAGACATTTTGGCAAGGAGGCGATGGGGTATGGAGATTTGAAAGGAATGGGGTATGAAAGGGGGAGGATGGGGTGTACTGGACAATGAAGAGTATGCTGGTCATACCCCTCCAAAAAAGGGAAACGAGGTATGTGGTCATAATTTTGGGGGGTGAACAAAATTTTCATAGAACTAAGTATTGCTCAAACTAAGTACAGAGCCTGAAAATGTTACTTTAATGACCACCAACATGCATGAAATCATTCACACATTCATACTTTATTCATTTGTGGCAAAAATGACCATAACATCAAATCACCTTTTTTTTTTTTTTGTAAAATCTGTAGATTTCAAAACACAACATTTACGTTTAGTTACGTTTTCAAACTTGGATGTACTTTGGTGAAACAACCAAAAAGTTAGACTCCAAACCATCTTCTAACGACCTTCGGTAATGATACTGATGCAAGAAGAAACACAAGTTGTGGGATTTTCGGCAAAAAAACTGTAAAAGAAAACTTCCGGTCATCTCCTAAAGACCTCCGACAATTGTTTCATTGCAAAAAAGAGCTCAAGTAGTGGGGTTTCCGACGACCTCTGACGAAGGAATGAAGAAATAAACTTTCGATAACTTTTCGACAACCACCGATGAAAGGAATGTAAAAAGCAAGCTGCCAACAGCAATACGCAACAAAAACGTAACAAAAATGCAACTTTTATGTTTTCGTTGAACCAAAACGTCAAAGCGCAAAAAAATAATAATATAAATTTTACGTTTTCGTCAGAAAGCAGAGTTGCTAGAGCAAGGGTTCAAAGTGGTCTGAAGATTGAAACGGGGAAGGCAACATCTGTTATTTATTAATACAACTAATTAGGTATAAGTACTTAACTATTTTGCAATATTGGCTGCAGGACACCATAATTTGCTATACTAGCTAAGGTCCCTATAAGTATACATTCGTCTTCAGAAAGAATTGCATGGTTTCAATGGTCAGGATATGCACGCTAAAACAAGACACACCAACCTCTATGGAAAGTTCGCTCGACGGTGTCCATACCGGACGGTGTCCATACCGGACGGTCGAACAGGAAATCTCACCAACATGGGAGAGGGGAAGTACCACCAGGCCAAGAGACCGTTGGTTTGTTGCGCCGGGGTAGTTGACAAGATCGAATGAAAAAGAATGGTATGACCCTAAAGAAAAAGATCTCGCCAAAATGGATGCACAGGCAAAACAATGATGTTTTTATTTGCTTAAATTCCCATAGCTATACTACTTTGGAAAATACTATTTGTCCCGAAGCATCTATCCTCTGGAATGGTCAACCAGAATGATGTGTTCTGATCACAGCCGTCCGTTGCACGTCGTTCTGATCCGTGAATCGCATTCAGCTCTGATATGCAGACAAAGGGACCCTGTGATTGGATGCCAAGTCATTCGGGATGAGCATTCCGGCTTCGGGTTTAATGCTATTGCTCTACAACTTTTAACTTTTGTTACTAAGAACATCTCCAACGAACTCCTAGGTTCTTTCCCTATTCTTGGGGATCCGAGGGAAAGTACAGAGTGTGAGATGACGTGCACTTCAACATGCTCCTCACAAATCTCTCCCTATTTTATTGAAAACACCAAATGCTTCAATCATGCCAACACAAGAAGGGGCAAGGAACTGCTAGGGAAATTAACAATGAAAATAACTCCTTGGCGTTCAAACCAGAGGGGGGGGCACCATAAATCTCTCCCTAGTGCTCTCGTCACCACCAACGAGAAGAGCAGGGAGAATGAACTGTAGTAAAAGATGAGGGAGCCTGTTGGACTAACGTTTTCAACGTGAGTTCATAATATTTCGCTACAATTCAGAAGAATCACTTAGATAGGAGCTCATAATATTTCACGACAATTCCGAAGAATCAATAGTCTTCCCTATCTTTTCTCTATATTTTGAGGAAACTCCAATATCCAGTATGCTCATTGAGCAGGGCGAGCATCCTGATATGGAACTGAATCACAGCTGCCTATCCCGATCGGTGGATCTCACTCACCACGACCACCAGCATCAGGTGGTTTTGATTCGGTGCCACGTCGGGATGTTCTTGATGGATACACGGATGTTGGAATAGTAATGCTCTTCTCCAAAATAGAGAGCCTGCTTTTTGAGTGAACAGTCCAAGAGACCCAAAGGCAATATCTATGAACGTTGGACCTCTTTCGGTGCAAAGACCCAAGAAAATCCTATATGGTTACAGCCTGTGAGCCACACTCACCATGTGTGACTGATCGAAACAATAGAAAATTGTGATGGCCCCACGGAGTCATGGCAGACCGTCTATCATGGAGAAAGTGGATTCGACTCCTTAAACTCTTATCTTTCTCTTTCGGTTGCTAACGATTTGGGGAGCGGTATACGGTGATCCCAATTTCAATGACCTTGATCTAGGGGTCATGAGATGAGTCCTAGGAGGATGCCACCATCACCCGCCATCATCGGGATCGTGATCATTGAATTTAGGATCGCCACATCTCGCTTCCCAAGTCGTCAGCGATAGAAAGGGAAGACAATCATCAGTGGAGAGGAGTCCTGCTGGGAGAAAGTGGCCCATGTGATGGTTGTCAGTTCAGGCCCACAAGAAAAATAGCTAGCTATTTTGGCTCCCAAACTCTAGGGAGTCTTATGTGGTTCCCCAAAACTAGGGAGTTATATGACAAGGCTTCTTGTTTTTTTATTTTTCCCGGCAAATTAGGTATAGGTCCTTAACTATTTTGCAATATTAGCCGCAGGACACCATAATTTTATATATTAGCTAAGGTCTCTACAAGTATACATTCGTCTCCAGGAAGAGTAAATATTCGTCTTCAGAAACAGTATACATTTGTTTCAGAAAGAATATATATTCGTCTTTAGAAAGAGTATATATTCGTCGAGAGGGACTTGAGCTATATTTTGAAATTAACATGTCATGCAACTAAAAGTCACCTCTCAAGAAGGACTTATGTCAAATTTTTCCTTTTTTATTTTTGCTCGGAATATGGTGGGGCTTTTGGAAGGCCATTTAGGGAGTTCTGTATATTATGATGGTGGCAAAGAGATGGTGGTGGTGAGGGTAGCCAAAGTGGTGGTGGTGATGAATATTTAAAGGGAGCCAATAGGAGATGGATAAAAGGATCCAAATGTAAAAAGTTAAAGGTTTGTTCTTTTGGGTGGAAATCAATCTATTTCATAGAAATCTATTTATTTTCATCCATTTCGATTAATTTTTTTAGTGAAAAATCATTCCAATTAAGTGAGTGGAAACTGAAAATGAAATAATTTTTCTTCAAATTATGGAATTGGACATATTTAGAGATGAAATAATATGAACGAAAACTTAATTGAGGGGAAATCAGATCAACGGATCGGATTTTCTCAAACATATTTTCTTGCTTAATTTCTTACCCAAAAGAACAAATAAATTAAAAGTGAATGTCAATGTGATCTCAAGGAAAATAAAAGTTAATGAAAATCATTTACATTTCCACTCACTTATGGAATGAAAAGAACATACTCTAAAGGAAAATTTTACCCACATCCCAAACTTCTCTCTCCCCACCCAAAATATGTTTAAGTTTCCTAAAGTGCTCCGCTGTCTGCACCTTCTTCCTCCTCCTTAGTTGCTCGCATGCACCACCGTCCCCTTCTTCTTTGTTACCCGCTCCCCATCGTTCTCCCAAACACCACCCCCTTGCCACTTCCCTCCTCCTCCATTTATTATGATGGTGGGTGGAGATGAGGATGGAGGATGGAGGAGGAAGGATGAAAAATAGGGAGGGAGGAGGGGGCACCGATGGAGGACAATGGTTGGAAGCTGTGGGAGCAAGGTGGAGCAAGCGATGGAGGTGGAAGAAGATACATACAGTGTGCCATTTTGGAAATTTAGATATTTTTAAGGCGTGGAGAGAGGAGTGAGGGGTGTGGGTAAACTTTTTCAAAGTGTGACTGCAATCGCATCTCAAGTGGTGCCCGCCTCTCCAATTGATGATATGTCATATGTTCGACTTCAGGCTCCCATGGCGAGTACATGTAAACGAAAAGAAACAGGAAATGGTCACATGGCCGGAAAATACTGCCTGGCGGAGGTGCGATTCAATCACTGGCTTGCAGGGTGGCTATCAAAGCGTTGTACCTCTAGTGTAACTTTGAAACCCCCTTGCATAATTTTTTCTTTTCTTTGAGAACCCCTCAGCGTCTCATTTGAGAGAGGGTTACCCACTATCGAGTTGTAACTTTATTACCATATCACCTTCTAAACTAGTAAAAATCTTTCCATATGTTTTTATCCACTATCTCGTTGTAACTTTATTACCATAAATATCGTATTTTAATTGTGTTTTCACATCCTTTTTTTGATGTATGCTATCCACCTTATCCAACCCTTATTCCTTTAAAGCTAATTGAAATTCATGTAGAATTGTAATTGTAATTTATATTATGGCACGGCGATATTGTGCTGACTAGGATAAAAAAAACCCTCTTAGCTGTCTGATTTTATTTAAATACCATAACCGTTTGTTGACCCAAATCGAGTGGCTACCTAATAAATGGCCCCAAATTTTGTAGATAATAAATGTCAGGATCCTCTTCTCCATCGAAACCGGTTCTTCCGATTTCGAGCCGAGCCACCCCTTCTCTATCTTATAAATCTTATTAAAAATCTATTATAAAAATACTAAAACCTACTATAAAGAGGATAAATATCTATTCAATGATATTTAATAGCCATTTGATGTTAATTGGTACTTTTGTGGAAGGTTAATTAGTGCTCTCTCTCTCTCTCTCTCTCACACACACACACACACATACACACACACACACACACACACACACACACACACACACACACACACAAGTGAATCACGCCCCGAAGTCAGCAGCGGTCGTCGAAGGCGATTGTCTAAGTGCCAATGGGTACGAGCATTTACTAGTCTATATAATATGACACGGCGGTATTGTGCTGAGTAGGATAAAAAAAACTCTCTTAACGATTTTATGTAAATATCATAGTCGTCTGTTGATCCAAATTAACTGGCTACCTAGTAAATGGTCTTAAATCTTCAATCATAGCCATACAAAATCAAGTAGGTAAAAAATACTGGAATCCTTTTTAAACTCGTAACAAACAATCGATACGTTCTTTACCCACTGACACTATATAACTTTATTATCATCTAATTCTTGACACATTAGATGAGAAATAATTATCATAATTTAATAATAAATTATGATTGAAACTTTTAGGTTGGGTAAAAAAACTTGTTCTCCACAAGGCAAGCAACGTTTGGCAGGATTTAACGCTCGATTTTCCTACCAAAAAAAAACATTTGACTTATTCCATACTAATTATCCTTTCTAAATTTGTAACAAGCTATCAAAACGTTCTTATTCATTGACACTGTGTAACTTTATGACACATTGATGAGAAATAATTTGGGAGGACTTAGTGAACTGTCCAAAACATGAGTTTGGTGTAAGCCTAAGGATAGAGGATGAAAATGTCCCTCCATTTACTTCAAATTTATATTTGCATGCCACCCACCTTTAAACTCAACCTAAAACCTAAACCTAATCCCAAAAACCTAAGATCTACAGAGCATGGGGTGAACCCTAGACCTAATCCTAAAACCTAAACCCTATATCTAATCATAAAACCTAATTCGATTCCTAAAACCTATGATCTACAGACCATGTGATAAACCCTAAAGTCCTATATCTAATCCGAACCAGATCGAACTCGCTTGCCGCCATCGCCTCTCGTCTCTGTTGCTTGCCACCGAGGCTATCGTCGCCTGCTGCTGTCGCCACTCAACCGCCCCTCGCCGTTGCCACTCTTCACCATTGTTGTTGAGAGAGAGAGAGAGAGAGAGAGAGAGAGAGAGAGAGAGAGAGAGAGAGAGAGAGGCGAGTTCGATATTAACAAATAATTTTGGAACCTCCCCTTAATTCGATCTTATGAGTGCCATGTTCGTCAACCTGATTTGTTGTATGGGAATTAACACTTATTTCTCCAAATAATTATTATAATTTAGGAATAATTATGATTTGGATATCTGAAAAATAATAATAATGATTTGGCCCAACGGTAAGAGGCCATAAGACAGCTTAAAAACTGGATATAGATACATCGTAATATGGTATCCTAATCAATTCCGTACGATGCATAATCACCCCCAACCGGTGAAGGATACGTTGCTCCCGACATTAATCGTAAGGTGTGATTGGGTGCCACGTAAGAATGTACCTGCATCGAACGACTAATAGACATTTAATATATGAAATTATTTTCTTAGCCGATAATCCCGAGAAGATCATATCCGTATCCGAATTTAATGCGGTTCTTATGCTTATCCGCCGTAACCTTTTTGGCACGCCAAACACTTCCCCTTCCTCTCTCTATAAATACCCACTCCCTCCTCCTCTGTTTCCATCTCTCTCTCTCTCTCTGTTTCTCTCTCTTACTTTTCATCTTTCCTCTCTCTCTCTCTGCTTTCTCTTCACCAATCACCACCATCTCCGCCGGCTGCGATGGACATCGATCTGTCACCGAAGCTTCCGAAGAAGGCGTTGGGCTCTGATGGTGGCTCCTACCACGCTTGGTGCCCCGACGAGCTCCCGATGCTCCACCAGGCCAACATCGGGGCGGCCAAGCTCGCGCTCCTCAGCCGGGGCCTCGCCCTCCCCTCCTACTCCGATTCCAACAAGGTGGCCTACGTCCTCCAAGGTATATCTATATTACCAAATCCCCTCCCCCTGTTTTTTTACCAGCAATCTAGGTTTAGCATATCTTCTGTGGTTTCTCCCACCGGCCACCACCCGCCGCCGCCCGCCACCGCTTCAACGCCACCGCTGCCCACCACCGGTCGCCTGGCCGACGGACCGACGGCGACCACCCGCACACGTGGCATCCCCCTAGGGTTCCAATTAGGGTTCAGCAGATTGTCCGTCAGTTTGTTCAAATAGCACTACTCAATGCTCATAGCGGATTCACATTGCTCAATTTCTAATAGGGTCTCAATTACAATTACAGCACACAAGTCATGAAAATTGTAAGTAATGACCTAACTATTATGGGGTTTACAAAGGTTTGGGTATTTCCACAAGATATTAATCGGATAGTAATCTATTACCAGGTCTCCTTATATTAAGATCATCTTTAGGATGTATTGGTCATTAGTCAAATCCCATGCCTAGTGATAATTTCCTAATGAGATTTTTTTAATTATATATAGTTGTATACTTCATATTGCAGAAAACCCTTATGTTTAACAAAATTCTCTGACACACTTCGTATATACGGTTTCACACGAGCACCGGTGACACGCCATGGATAAAATGGTCTTGAAGTTGAGTTTTTGAAAAAAAATCAAGATTTGCGATTGTCCGGAGGATTTTGTAAAAGGTATTTTTTTTCCTGCAACACCGAACTTTGTTTGGGGTATACATGCAAAAGTTCCATTCCTAAGGGTGTGTTTGGTTGATGGTAAAACATGAGTATAAGAAAATACTAGTTTTTCTGCAAAACCATGTGTTTGGTTGACGGAAAAGTGTGGTCCCCATAAGATAATAATTTTCCCGCGGATACATGGTTTCCAATTTTACTGTAAAAAACATAGCAAAACATGGGAAAGGAAAAAGAGTTATTTTTACCTTTCTTTTGCGGACAGTCGAACAATAGCAAGAAAAATCACTTTTCTTTTCCTTTCTGATAATTCTTTTCTTTTAAAAACTTTCACAGCAGACAAATACGTACACCTTAATGGTTTAGAGTGCTTTATTAGTATCAGGAGTCCAATAGTTATATAGTCTTATGAATTTGTTACCTATTAAAAGGAACTAATCCACCCGTTAATTATTCAATATCAATATTTAATAAGATATCTCCTTGGTTGATTCCAAGTGCCATTTGTTGTGCAATTTAGGTTTTTTTTAATCTTTTTTTGTCAATTTGGGCAAACCATTGGTGGAGTCCAAGGATTTTATCAAAGAAGATGGTGGCTACCTTCTTCTACCCTGTGTGTATTAGCTTTTGTTTCTGCTGCGTCACATGATAACAGAGCGCCTTTCTTCCACATGTAATTTTCCCAGGAGTGTTCTTCCTGCTTATGCGACACCAATTGGTCCCAAAGCACCTTTTTTTTTCTTGATTGTGCTTTCTTCCGCTGCCCCTACACACTACACCTTTTTTTCTCCTTAAAAAATTCTCCATTAGGATCTCTTCTTCATTATTATGTTAAATCCTTTCCTAATATTTCAGAATTTCGTCTAAAAGCTTAGTTTTCAACCATATGTGGCAATTCGTAGCACATTCTACTTACCATCAGCCACACGTGATGTCATCATTCTTGGGGCCCAATCCTATGCTTCTTATTCTTGGTGAGGGATCATATTCTTGAATTAATATAAACATAAATTAGCTAAAAATTAATAACGAGGTCCTTCATTGATATATGTAGATAATGAAAATGAGGTCATTAGTATTAGTGAATGCCCGAAGAAAAAATTTAAATCCAATCAGAATCTCAGAAATATATGTAATTATAAATGAGAGATTTATTCTATTTGATTAGTGTTAAACAAAACTTGGATGGAAAATTTAATTTGCTAATAAGATGACCATAGTATATGGTTAATATATAAATAAATATCATGGTTAATATATAAATATTGCCTTTTGGATTCAATTGGTATATATTTGCCTTTCATTCATGGGCTCCACTTTGATATCGAATTCCAAAATTCGGTAGTATACCCAATTTGGTACCGTACCGAACCAATCTCCACCATCCATCTCATTTTCCTTGCATCCTAGCAGTGGGAGCATTATTCTAGGGGCTATGTGATGAATGCTTGAGATCCACCATAAGGCCATCCGATGGTCCTTATGAATATTGGTCCTTCATTTTATATCACAACAATAGGCAATAGTGCTGCCAAACTAGCCAAATATTACTTGGATAATGTATAAGGTATGTAGCATTGATTTATTAGCAATTACTATATGTTCTCTAGTATGGATGGACAATTACATTTAATTTTGCTTGATCTTTTAGTTTTTATTGCAAATCAAATACGATGTTCGACTTGATTATATCAGTCTTAAGATAGGAGGATCATGAATAGGATGATGCAATTGTGGGATAGTTTTCCTTTTTTCATGTAAGTGTTGCAAGCGAAACCCTAAGATTGTCCGATGCACAAGGTAATTTTTTTTTTATGCGTGGATTGCGCTACCTCCTTTGATTAGGAACAATTATTCTCTTCTATAACATGCTTGTTACTATTATTTTGTAACAATTATGTGTAAAACAATTAATGGGGTCTAATTTAGGGGTGCAACTCGGGTTGGGTTGGTTCATGTTTGTGCCAATCCGGAACGGAAATAAACTAGTTTGATTCTTCCATATTAAAACCTGAACCAACCAAAATTGGGCATAGACCCGAACCAACCCGACCCACATTACGGTTGGATTGGGTCGGGTCGGATTTCGCGTCGGTAGTTAGTCTTAAAGCTATTTACTAGCAAGCTAGAGGTCCACATTGGGCTTTAGGCTTTTGCCATACGTTGAGTTCTCTTGGTAGTTGATTCAACGTTAGCAAACAACAAACTATTACTCATGTGCTAGTGTAATGTAGCCCCTAAGTCAAATCTCGTGACTTAGAGATGTGAACTAATCATATATTGGACTAATATATATGAGTTCGGTTTTTGGGGTTGGTCGGGTCTACCCGAGCCCTAAACAGGAACCGACCCATATTTAGTCAGGTCCACAAAACTTGGAACCGAACCATCCCATTTGGTCAAAATACCCGAACCAATCCAATCCATTTAGGTCGGATTGGGTCGGTTCTCGGTTTTACCCGACCCAAGTTGCACCCTTAGTCTAAATTGATATTAAAGCCATCACTAGTTTCTTATGTTTGTATATTATTTTTTGATTTCACATGCGGTGAGGGTTGAAATCGAAATCAAACATCGATCAGATCATGCACGAATAATATTGTGGGGCAGTGCAATTGCATGACTATATTTATGTCAAACAAAGATCCGACCATGCGTGAATTATAGTACTTATTATCTTATCACAGAGCTGGAACAGCCCATTTGAATGCCTGGAGTTGAAGAATTGTGTGTTAATATGTTTGTTTCTCACTCATAGGGAGTGGAACCTGTGGAATTGTGCTCCCAGAGGCCACTAAAGAGAAGGTGGTGGCCATCCGTAAGGGTGACGCCCTGGCCCTCCCCTTCGGCGTCGTGACCTGGTGGTTCAACCCAAACGACACTGAGCTCGTCGTCCTCTTCCTCGGTGAGACCTCAACGGCCCACCGCCGTGGCCAGTTCACCAACTTCCAGCTCACCGGCTCTACCGGCATCTTCACTGGCTTCACCACTGAGTTCGTGGGCCGTGCCTGGGACCTGTCCGAGCGCGATGCCAAGAGCCTCGTCGGGAGCCAAGGCAGCACTGGCATTGTCAAGCTCAAGGAAGGCCTCAAGATGCCCGAGCCCAGTCCCAAGGACCGGGAGGGTATGGCCCTGAACTGTGAGGAGGCGCCCCTGGACGTGGACATCAAGAACGGAGGGCGTGTGGTGGTCCTGAACACCAAGAACCTCCCCCTCGTCGGCGAAGTCGGCCTCGGTGCGGACCTCGTGAGGCTGGACGGAGGTGCCATGTGCTCGCCCGGTTTCTCTTGCGACTCGGCCTTCCAGGTCACCTACATAGTCCGTGGGAGCGGGAGGGTGCAGGTCGTGGGCATTGACGGCAAGCGGGTCCTGGAGACGAAGGTGGAGGGGGGCTATCTGTTCATCGTGCCAAGGTTCTTCGTGGTGTCCAAGATTGCCGGCAGCGAGGGCATGGAGTGGTTCTCCATCATCACCACCCCTAAGTAAGTTGACAGCCAATTTCACGAGTCCTTAATTCGCTGTGAATTGTGTTTGCTGGTCATGATATGTTCAATCTTTCGTGCTGATGGTGTACTGTTATTTGGGCAGCCCGGTGTTCAGTCATCTGGCGGGAAGGACATCGGTGTGGAAGGCGATATCTCCGGAGGTGCTGGAGGCTGCGTTCGGCACCACCCCGGAGATGGAGAAGCTGTTCAGGTCGAAGAGGACATCCGACGCCATCTTCTTCCCCCCTCCCAACTGAAGCAGGACCTCTTAGTTAAATAAGAAGCTGCTGCTGCTGCTACTCAGCTTTTCAAATCAAGCCTTGGTTTTTTGTTTTTTTTGGCTTCAAGTTCTCTTATCAGACTCATGCAGAGACTAACTGCAAGTATTCTATCTTTGAATATTTAGAGTAAATAAAAGTAGTAATTTACTTTGAATAGTAATTTTGCTTGGGTTAATTTTTGGTTTTGGCATTCCTCATGGCTCGATCACTGGGCCGTTGCATTCAATCTCATATTATAATTCAAACATTTGGGTAAATTACACATAGACCTCCTATAGGTTGACCGATTATTACTTACACCCCCTCATGTTGAAAACCTTACCTATAGTTTGAAAAACCATATACATAGACCCCTCTGGAGGGGGTGCAAGTGATGTGTTTTTTAAATTATAGGAGGGCATTTTTAGGGTTTTAAACATGAGGGGTTGTAAGTGATAATCGGTCCAACTATAGGGGGTCTAGATATAATTTACCCTAATAGATATGCTGTAGAAAGGGTTATACCACCTTAGTTTGGGTTACAAATACCCCAACGGGTCCGTTTGGTTATGGGAGTTGTAATTACACATGTAGTTGAAATTTCAATTGATTTTTATGGGAGTTGAAACTATAGTAGCTTGTCAACTTCTGTAGTTTGACTTATAGTTGACTACAACTATATGAACCAAATGGATGTGTCGTGGGAGTTATAGTCCTAACTAGAGTTCGAACTACAACTCCCCCAACCAAACAAACTCTTATATGGAAAAAATTCGGGACCAATTTGATAGAAAAGAAGGAATACTGGGTATTTTTCATTGGGGATTTTTGGTAATAAATTATCACATTTTCGTTCGTTTGCTTACCAAAGATAAACAATCCATCAGAATGGAGATTAAAGAGGATCTTTATCCCTGTCCTATCCTTTATATGGAAATCAGATGCCAAGGAGCCCCGCCATATGTATATATATCTATATTAAAATGGAAGTCTTTCTCTCGTGTTGTGACACGTGGACGTTTTTTAAAGAGCTAGAATTCTTCTTCCGTGTGTGAACGCAGCTCTCTTTTAAATCCATTTAAAAACCTACCATAAAGATGATAAATTTTTATTCAATAATATTTAATGGTCATTTGAAGTTAATCTCTCTCTCTCTAACTAGTGAATCACACTCACATCAAATTTCACACTTCTTCGAACCGTCTTTGCCAAATGACGCATCAAAGCACATTCGGGCATTGTCCGGGTTTCTTACTAATGCTTAGCTATGATTGAAACCAAAACTGAATCACAACCTTACTTGTTTGGCATGCCATCACAAACTGAGTGAGATTCACCGATTCCGTTGGGTGTAACGGACGGTTGTGATTCACTTTTGGCTTCAACCTTGATGCTCTGAGTTTATATCCGCGCGCCCGTCTTTAAATAGCTGATGAAACCCCCAAAACCCCCCCTCCACCCTTTCGCCTCTCTCTCTCTCTCTCTAAGAACTCCATTGTTCACCGAGAAGAAAGAAGCTGAGTCTCCAAGACGATGATCACAGGCGAGTACGAGTTAGTGCGCATGGATTTAACCAGCGGACCATCCGCGAGAGAAGGCGATTGTCGATTCTACGTCGAGGGACACCAAGGTGACCACGGCCGCATCAAGATCACCAAATGGTCGTTAAAAGCAGGGTTTAGCGCTCAGTATTTCGGCGTCGTAACCATCTCCCGCCGTGATGGCCGCCAAGAGCATTTCAAGATCTCCGGCATCATGTACCGGGTGATCGGCGAGCTACAGACTCACTTCGAAGCCACCGTGTTATTCCTCAATGAACAGGATCCGTCCATCGTCGAGCTGATCCAGGACATCTCCGGGTCACGTTCATCTCACCGGGAAACACTTGTTCAGCCGATGAGGGATCCGTTGGTGATCAGACAGGAGCCGCCGTACATGGATTTACAAGGTGAAACGAGGAAGGCGGGATTACTGATGAAGACGATGATGGATGTCCTGTTCGAGCTGTGAGCATCGGTCAATTTGCGCCGGATGTCCTTCTTTGGCCCGTCGTCAGTTTTGTATTGCATGCTCTTGCTGAGTTATTGCTCTCTAATGAAGTTTGCTGTTGATTTGCACCTTCTTTCTTCGTTCACAGTTGATCTTTGGTTCTGTACGTCCTCTTTCTTGATTTCTTTATCCCCCTCCCCCCTTCTTGTCTGATCGAGTTTTCTTGCGCTGTTCTTGAATTGGGGTGTTTCCCATTAATTGATGAACGGCCAGAGCTCGCGGTTTAGGAGAAATCGGCCGAGGTTTGCTGGCTGTGATGCTCTGTTTTACAATGTTACAAGGAAAACAGAGTATCACAAAACAGAGCTCATGGTACTCTTTTATTGGGTTTTTTTGACCTTACCCCCACTTAATTGTGGTAACTAAAAAGTACCCCCCTCTTATCTTATTTTTTGAATCTTACAGTCATCAGGGGGTAAGACTTAAAAATTAAGACCAGAGGGGGTACTATTTAATTACCCCAATTAACTGGGGGGCAAGGTCAAAAAAACCCTATTTTGGTTTGCTGGACCGGCCCTAGTAGATAGGGCGCTAGAGCAAGGGCTCAATGAGGTTCAGAGATCGAAATGAGAGAGGCAATCAACCACTGCTATTTAATATTTACATAATCTTTTGAACATGATATCAACCGGTTAGATGCGTACGTGCAAACAAAGCACAATAGCCTTGAAGCAAGGTTCACTCCACGGTGTCCATACTAGGAGTCGAACAAAGAACCTCTCCAACTTGAGTGAAAGAGGAAGTACCAACAGGCTAAGAGTCCCTTGGTAGAGCTCATGGTCTATAATAGGAATGGCAATGGGTTGGATATAAAAATTGATTTTTATGATTTTTTAATAGGCCCTTACTGAATCCGACCCGTTTATAATCGAATTTAAAACCCGAACCTGATCCATGGCCTTCCCTAGTCTATAGATGCCACAAGGGGGTGTAAAAAAAGCCCAACGGCAGGAGCCTTGCCCGAAAGTCAACGGTCCGAACCCTGTCCGAAAGGAAACCCCAAAGCCAGATATAAATATTATGTACTATATATATGCAGATATAAAAGATAGGTAGCATGGCATAGGTAGCATGCCTGAAAGGAAACCCCAAAGCCCGATCATCAACATGACATAGATAGCATCTCTATCAAATTTTATCAAATTCTGAAACTTTTAGGTTGGTTCTGCACGAGTGTTGCATATAGACCTATTGTAAACAAACAAATAAAATTATTTTTTTAATGCAGCGTAAATATTTTCGTGGGCCTGCCCTTAATTTTTTCAAAATTATAGAACTTGACGGCAAAATATAGGGTGAACTTTGCTGCCCTGGAAAATTTTTAGGACAACAGTTGTACCCGCGATTGTATGGTATTACAGCGTGCTGATAGACTTGGGACCCGCGATTGTATGGTATTACAGCCGTGCGATCTTCCGCCCTTGGCTTCGAGCCATATATTTATGCCGAAGTTCCCCTCTCTCTCTCTCTCTCTCTCTCTCTCTCTCTCTCTCTCTGGACTCCAAGAACTCCATTGTTCACCGTGGAGAAGAAGCAGAGGTTTCAAGAAGATGCGGGTGATGTACCGGGTAGTGCGCCTGATGCCCGACGGCCAAGTAGAGACCGACTCCGGTGTCCTTTGGCAGGACGCGGACGGCGACCCCCAGGACAGCTGCCGCATCGGACTCACCACCTGGCCGGGCAGGGTTGAACTATCTCGTGAAATTTTCGGTGAGGCGACCATCCTTCGCTCCGACGGCCGCCATGAGTTTTGCTGGTTGTTGGGGTCGATGGAACTATCAGAGTTTGAAGACTACCGGCCTAACTTCAACGGCACCGTCTTCTCGCTCAGCGCAGCCGATCACACCACCGTCGACGTGATCCATTCCTTTCATGGTCGATACCAAGGTGAGGAGATCGAAGTCACTGTGTTGAGGGAGGCATTAAGAAGGAGAGAGGAGGCATTAAGAGTGAGAGCGGAGCCATGGATTCCGTACATGGATCGTGAAAAGAGGAAGGCGAAGTCGCTGATGCGTTTGGTATTTCTTCTGGTCAGCCCGTGTTGATCTTTTGGTTCTCGATCTCCTCTTCTTGATCTTCTTGTGCTCATGTTCTTGCCGAGTTCAACTTTCTTGTGTACGTTTGGGGTGTTTCACATTGATTGATGAACAATCAGAGCTCGTGCTTCATGTATTCCTTGGGATTCTACCGTTCCGATTCTACCTGTTTTCTCACAACAAGCTCTGTATGTATTTTCTTTCCGGCCGGTTGTTTCCAGAACCAGACAACAGGTTGACACTCTGTACATGCCCCATCACTGCTGTGTGTTGCCTGTCTGCCGGAATTGAGTGCCATGCACCGGTCAACCGACGGCTATGATAGGTTATCTAAAGAGTGAAGTAAATTTTTTTTTTCTTCTTGTTGAATAATATTTTTCCTTTCTTGCTCCCTGGCCTATTCATGGAATTGTTAATTCGAGTTTCGATAGAGAAAGATCTAAGGTGGCGAATCCACCCTAGTCATGCTTCGATATTTGTTATGCTAATTACGGTTCTTTTAATTGCTCGAACGATCGATCCATCACGATCGAAATCGTAATGGATCTCAAGAAAGCTCCGATATAATTTTAACGACATGGGTCATCTGTGGTTGGCACGATCCGTCCGTTATGGGGCACAGACCATCTTCTCTAGTTATATCACATCTCAGAGATAATATACGCATATATTATTATAACGATAAATCGCTCCTTGCATGACATGATCCGTCTGCGGTTGGCACGATCCGTTCTTTCGAGGCATATATCGTCTTCTCTAGGAACGGATCATCTTTCAAGAGACATGAAAAACAAGGGTCTAATCTACTTTCTAGGTTACATCTTATTTCATTAATGATAATGAAGAAAGACAAACAATCCATATTACACAATGGAGCAATGATTCTCATATAAAGTTCAAGCAAAAAACAAAAATCCTAATTATCATAATACTCAAATCGATACAAGACTAGGGTTTCATCAAAACCCTAGAATGACGTTTAGCAACTCATGCTTGGAACGATGGCTGGATTTTCAAAAGATATCGTGGTTACACTTGCCATGATCTTTGTGATTGAAGCTTGCCTTCTCATTCTCGATGGTTTATCGCCCGGCCCTCTGATTTTCCTCTGGATTTTATGAAGGGGAGGGCACAATCGATCATCAATATGGGTGATCGCCCTTCTGTTTTGTATTGGTTTGGGTCTTCTAAGTCGGGGTGCCCTAGGAGAGTTGGTTGCCTTTGAAGTTTTGATCCTTTTATTTTTCGTCTTTGCTCATTATTTGTTTTTCTTGCATGAAATTTATCGCATTAGCTTGTTTCCTGCCAAGCAAGACAAACATATATAAGAACACTTTAATAACTCATGTGAGGAAGACTAGACGTATGTTTAGGGTGTAAATGTGGTGCATTTATACACCTATCACACATGTGCAGAGTGCTACCTCTTGGGAAAAGCCCCCCCCCCCCACTAAAAAAAAAACAGTTATTACCGACGGACAATATCCGTCGGTAATATTAACATTCCGTCGGTAATGTTTTATAGCGACGGAAGATATTTCCGTCGCTGGCTGTCGGGAAAAAAGGTGTCGGGGAAAACAATACGACGGACCAAATATTACCGTCGGTAATAATAATTAATACCGACGGTAATATTAAAGCCGTCGGTCATATTTAATCAATTAAAAATTAATATAATATATTATTGCCGGCGACACTTAATAGTCCGTCGGTAATATATAAGCATTTTACCGACGGGTATAGTATATACTGTCGGTAATACTATATATATTACCGACGGATATATATATATGTCCCGTCGGTAATAATATATATATTACCGACGGATATTATATGCCGTCGGCAAATTATTTATAATTTTAAAAAAATAAAAACATTATTACCGACGGAATAATTAATTTCCGTCGGTAATAAGTATGTTTTTTTTATAATAAATTTACCTAAATAATGTTATTTAATTCCTGTGATTTACAACAATACCACAATATATTACCATAATTTATCAAATATTACCATAATTTATAAAATATTACCGCAAATTTTAAAATATTACCTAAATTGATAAAAAATTACAGCAAATTATCAAATATTACCACAGTACCCGACAATTATAGACAAGAACAAAAAATAACCACATATTACAAAATAATATTTACACAATCCAAAACTGAGAGATGATACATGCCCTATCTCAACCACCCCCGCCCGCCACCAACGCTGGTGCTCTCATCGATCCCCTGACGCCGCCCTATCTCAACCACCCCCGCCCGCCACCAACGCTGGTGCTCTCATCGATCCCCTGACGTCGCCCTGCTCCTGCAATTAACATGTATTTGTTAAAAAAATGGTTTATATCTATAACTGAGTCTAAGCGTTAAAAAATGATAAGTTAGCGTGTTTCGGTTTTGAAATAGGTTTGGATTCGATCGGATCGGCATCCGATAATTCGAAGTTGGAATTATTCCGTATTTTGGACTTGCGAGCGGGTTCTAATTGGATATTTGACCAATTTACGCTCCGATTCACCGATTTAGAGTCTAAGTGTTGGAAAATCATAAGTTAGCGTGTTTCGGATATGAAATAGGTTTGGATTCGATCCGATCGTCATCGGATCGGCATCCGATAATTCGAACTTGGAATTATTCCGTATTTCGGACTTGCGAGCGGGTTCTAATTGGATATTTCACCAATTTACGATCCGATTCACCGATTTTGTTGGAAAATCATAAGTTAGCGTGTTTCAGATATAAAATAGGTTTGGATTCGATCGGATCGGCATCGGATCGGCATCCGATAATTCGAACTTGGAATTATTCCGTATTTCGGACTTGCGAGCGGGTTCTAATTGGATATTTGACCAATTTACGCTCCGATTCACCGATTTAGAGTCTAAGTGTTGGAAAATCATAAGTTAGCGTGTTTCAGATATGAAATAGGTTTGGATTCGATCGGATCGTCATCGGATCGGCATCCGATAATTCAAACTTGGAATTATTCCGTATTTCGGACTTGCGAGCGGGTTCTAATTGGATATTTCACCAATTTACGATCCGATTCACCGATTTAGAGTCTAAGTGTTGGAAAATCATAAGTTAGCGTGTTTCGGATATGAAATAGGTTTGGATTCGATCGGATCGTCAACGGATCGGCATCCGATAATTCAAACTTGGAATTATTCCGTATTTCGGACTTGCGAGCGGGTTCTAATTGGATATTTGACCAATTTACGATCCGATTCACCGATTTAGAGTCTAAGTGTTGGAAAATCATAAGTTTGCGTGTTTCGGATATGAAATAGGTTTGGATTCGATCGGATCGTCAACGGATCGGCATTCGATAATTCGAACTTGGAATTATTCCGTATTTCGGACTTGCGAGCGGGTTCTAATTGGATATTTCACCAATTTACGATCTGATTCACAGATTTAGAGTCTAAGTGTTGGAAAATCATAAGTTAGCGTGTTTCAGACATAAAATAGGTTTGGATTCGATCGGATCGTCATCGGATCGGCATCCGATAATTCAAACTTGGAATTATTCCGTATTTCAAACTTGCGAGCGGGTTCTAATTGGATATTTGACCAATTTACGCTCCGATTCACCGATTTAGAGTCTAAGTGTTGGAAAATCATAAGTTAGCGTGTTTCGGATATGAAATAGGTTTGGATTCGATCGGATCATCATCGGATCGGCATCCAATAATTCGAACTTGGAATTATTCCTTATTTCCGACTTGTGAGCGGGTTCTAATTGGATATTTGACCAATTTACGCTCCGATTCACCGATTTAGAGTCTAAGTGTTGGAAAATCATAAGTTAGCGTGTTTCGGATATGAAATAGGTTTGGATTCGATCCGATCGTCAATGGATCGGCATTCGATAATTCGAACTTGGAATTATTCCGTATTTCGGACTTGCGAGCGGGTTCTAATTGGATATTTGACCAATTTACGCTCCGATTCACCGATTTAGAGTCTAAGTGTTGGAAAATCATAAGTTAACGTATTTCGGATATGAAATAGGTTCGGATTCAATCCGATCGTCATCGGATCGGCATCCGATAATTCGAACTTGAAATTATTCCGTATTTCGGACTTGCGAGCGGATTCTAATTGGATATTTGACCAATTTACTATCCGATTCACCGATTTAGAGTCTAAGTGTTGGAAAATCATAAGTTAGCGTGTTTCGGATATGAAATAGGTTTGGATTCGATCGGATCGGCATCTGGATCGGCATCCGATAATTCGAACTTGGAATTATTCCGTATTTCGGACTTGCGAGCGGGTTCTAATTGGATATTTGACCAATTTACGCTCCGATTCACCGATTTAGAGTCTAAGTGTTGGAAAATCATAAGTTAGCTAGCGTGTTTCGGATATGAAATAGGTTTGGATTCGATCGGATCGTCATCGGATCGGCATCCGATAATTCAAACTTGGAATTATTCCATATTTCGGACTTGCGAGCGGGTTCTAATTGGATATTTGACCAATTTATGATCCGATTCACCGATTTAGAGATTAAGTGTTGGAAAATCATAAGTTAGCGTGTTTCGGATATGAAATAGGTTTGGATTCGATCGGATCGTCAACGGATCGGCATCCGATAATTCGAACTTGGAATTATTCCGTATTTTGGACTTGCGAGCGGGTTCTAATTGGATATTTGACCAATTTACGATCCGATTCACCGATTTAGAGTCTAAGTGTTGGAAAATCATAAGTTAGCGTGTTTCGGATATAAAATAGGTTTGGATTCGATCGGATCGTCAACGGATCGGCATCCGATAATTCGAACTTGGAATTATTCCGTATTTCGGACTTGCGAGCGGGTTCTAATTAGATATTTGACTAATTTACGATCCGATTCACCGATTTAGAGTCTAAGTATTGGAAAATCATAAGTTAGCGTGTTTCGGATATGAAATAGGTTTGGATTCGATCCGATCGTCATCGGATCGACATCCAATAATTCGAAGTTGGAATTATTCCGTATTTCGGACTTGCGAGCGAGTTCTAATTGGATATTTGACCAATTTACGCTCCGATTCACCGATTTAGAGTCTAAGTGTTGGAAAATCATAAGTTAGCGTGTTTCGGATATGAAATAGGTTTGGATTCGATCGGATCATCATCGGATCGACATCTGATAATTCGAAGTTGGAATTATTCCGTATTTCGGACTTGCGAGCGAGTTCTAATTGGATATTTGACCAATTTACGCTCCGATTCACCGATTTAGAGTCTAAGTGTTGGAAAATCATAAGTTAGCGTGTTTCGGATATGAAATAGGTTTGGATTCGATCGGATCGTCATCGGATCGGCATCCGATAATTCGAACTTAGAATTATTCTGTATTTAGGACTTGCGAGCGGGTTCTAATTGGATATTTGACCAATTTACGCTCCGATTCACCGATTTAGAGTCTAAGTGTTGGAAAATCATAAGTTAGCGTGTTTCAGATATGAAATAGGTTTGGATTCGATCCGATCGTCAACGGATCGGCATCCGATAAATCGAACTTGGAATTATTTCGTATTTCGGACTTGCGAGCGGGTTCTAATTGGATATTTGACCAATTTACGCTCCGATTCACCGATTTAGAGTCTAAGTGTTGGAAAATCATAAGTTAGTGTGTTTCGGATATGAAATAGGTTTGGATTCGATCCGATCGTCATCGGATCGGCATCCGATAATTCGAACTTGAAATTATTCCGTATTTCGGACTTGCGAGCGGGTTCTAATTGGATATTTGACCAATTTACGATCCGATTCACTGATTTAGAGTCTAAGTGTATGAAAATCATAAGTTAGTGTGTTTCGGATATGAAATAGGTTTGGATTCGATCGGATCATCATCGGATCGGCATCCGATAATTCGAACTTAGAATTATTCTGTATTTCGGACTTGCGAGCGGGTTCTAATTGGATATTTGACCAATTTACGCTCCGATTCACCGATTTAGAGTCTAAGTGCTGGAAAATCATAAGTTAGCGTGTTTCAGATATGAAATAGGTTTGGATTCGATCGGATCGTCATCGGATCGGCATCCGATAATTCGAACTTGGAATTATTCCGTATTTCGAACTTGCGAGCGGGTTCTAATTGGATATTTGACCAATTTACGCTCCGATTCACCGATTTAGAGTCTAAGTGTTGGAAAATCATAAGTTAGCGTGTTTCGGATATGAAATAGGTTTGGATTCGATCCGATCGTCAACGGATCGGCATCCGATAATTCGAACTTGGAATTATTCCGTATTTCGGACTTTTGAGCGGGTTCTAATTGGATATTTGACCAATTTACGCTCCGATTCACCGATTTAGAGTCTAAGTGTTGGAAAATCATAAGTTAGCGTGTTTCGGATATGAAATAGGTTTGGATTCGATCCGATCATCATCGGATCGGCATCCGATAATTTGAACTTGGAATTATTCCGTATTTCGGACTTGCGAGCGGGTTCTAATTGGATATTTGACCAATTTACGATCCGATTCACCGATTTAGAGTCTAAGTGTTGGAAAATCATAAGTTAGCGTGTTTTGGATATGAAATAGGTTTGGATTCGATCCGATCGTCATCGGATCAACATCCGATAATTCGAGATTGGAATTATTCCGTATTTCGGACTTGCGAGCGAGTTCTAATTGGATATTTGACCAATTTATGCTCCGATTCACCGATTTAGTGTCTAAGTGTTGGAAAATCATAAGTTAGCGTGTTTCAGATATGAAATAGGTTTGGATTTGATTGGATCGTCATCGGATCGACATCCGATAATTCAAAGTTGGAATTATTCTGTATTTTAGACTTGCGAGCGGGTTCTAATTGGATATTTGACCAATTTACGCTCCGATTCACCGATTTAGAGTCTAAGTGTTGGAAAATCATAAGTTAGCGTGTTTCGGATATGAAATAGGTTTGGATTCGATCGGATCGTCATCGGATCGGCATCCGATAATTTGAACTTGGAATTATTCCGTATTTCCGACTTGCGAGCGGGTTCTAATTGGATATTTGACCAATTTACGCTCCGATTCACCGATTTAGAGTCTATGTGTTGGAAAATCATAAGTTAGCGTGTTTCGGATATGAAATAGGTTTGCATTCGATCTGATCGTCAACGGATCGGCATCCGATAATTTGAACTTGGAATTATTCCGTATTTCGGACTTGCGAGCGGGTTCTAATTGGATATTTGACCAATTTACGCTCCGATTCACCGATTTAGAGTCTAAGTGTTGGAAAATCATAAGTTAGCGTGTTTCGGATATGAAATAGGTTTGGATTCGATCCGATCGTCATCGGATCGGCATCCGATAATTCGAACTTGGAATTATTCTGTATTTCGGACTTGCGAGCGGGTTCTAATTGGATATTTGACCAATTTACGATCCGATTCACCGATTTAGAGTCTAAGTGTTGGAAAATCATAAGTTAGCGTGTTTCGGATATGAAATCGGTTTGGATTTGATCCGATCGTCATCGGATCGACATCCGATAATTCGAAGTTGGAATTATTCCGTATTTCAGACTTGCGAGCGAGTTCTAATTGGATATTTGACCAATTTACGCTCCGATTCACCGATTTAGAGTCTAAGTGTTGGAAAATCATAAGTTAGCGTGTTTCGGATATGAAATAGGTTTGGATTCGATCGGATCGTCATCGGATCGACATCCGATAATTCGAAGTTGGAATTATTCCGTATTTCGGACTTGCGAGCGAGTTCTAATTGGATATTTGACCAATTTACGCTCCGATTCACCGATTTAGAGTCTATGTGTTGGAAAATCATAAGTTAGCGTGTTTCGGATTTGAAATAGGTTTGGATTCGATCAGATCGTCATCGGATCGACATCCGATAATTCGAACTTAGAATTATTCCGTATTTCGGACTTGCGAGCGAGTTCTAATTGGATATTTGACCAATTTACGCTCTGATTCACCGATTTAGAGTCTAAGTGTTGGAAAATCATAAGTTAGCGTGTTTCGGATTTGAAATAGGTTTGGATTTGATCGGATCATCATCGGATCGGCATCCGATAATTCATATTTGGAATTATTCCGTATTTCGGACTTGCGAGCGGGTTCTAATTAGATATTTGAACAATTTACGCTCCGATTCACCGATTTAGAGTCTAAGTGTTGGAAAATCATAAGTTAGCGTGTTTCGGATATGAAATAGGTTTGGATTCGATCGGATCGTCATCGGATCGGCATTCGATAATTCGTATTTGGAATTATTCCGTATTTTGGACTTGCGAGCGGGTTCTGATTGGATATTTGACCAATTTACGATCCGATTCATCGATTTAGAGTCTAAGTGTTGGAAAATCATAAGTTAGCGTGTTTCAGATTTGAAATAGGTTTGGATTCGATCGGATCGTCATCGGATCGGCATCCGATAATTCGAAGTTGGAATTATTCCGTATTTCTGACTTGCGAGCGAGTTCTAATTGGATATTTGACCAATTTACGCTCCTATTCACCGATTTAGAGTCTAAGTGTTAGAAAATCATAAGTTAGCGTCTACGTGTTGAAAAATCATATAGAGAATATTGTAGAGAGTGATTGTCACAAAACAATACTCTCTATGGCATTCTCCCTATAATAAATTCTCTACATAACATTGTCCCTATAACATTCTCTACTATATTCTGAATAATATTTCCTCTCTACTATATTTTCTACAATA
Source organism: Chamaelirium japonicum (assembly GCA_947650365.1). Taxonomy (NCBI): domain Eukaryota; kingdom Viridiplantae; phylum Streptophyta; class Magnoliopsida; order Liliales; family Melanthiaceae; genus Chamaelirium; species Chamaelirium japonicum. The sequence continues at coordinate 53,715,140 of OX393551.1, read as the reverse complement.
TATTCTCTATATAATGCTCTCTACTACATTCTTACTGCATATATACACTCTACACTCTCCATTACATCTTTCTACTATATTCTCTTTGTATAATCGTAAAAAGTATCAATTGCATGAGTGAATTTAAAATAATTTGCACTTACAAAGCTTCAGTCAAAGTTTACCTGTATGCCAGTATAACTGCAGAGATAGAAATCGAACTCCGTTGGGTGGCATATTGTTGTGTCCACTACAAATGTCACATGAGGGAGATATCCCTCTTCCAACGAGGCACACACCTAGCATGATTAAAAAACAAAATTCTATCATTTAAAAGAAAAACAGAGGCTACATCATTACCATGAGAGAGAGAGAGAGACCATTTGCTTGCTTACTAGATGTAAGCAATGAAACAAATACTTACCTTTCGAATCGCATCCATTTCTAATCATCATAGGATCGTCATAGGATCGACATCCGATAATTCGAAGTTGGAATTATTCCGTATTTCGGACTTGCGAGCGGGTTCTAATTGGATATTTGACCAATTTACGCTCCGATTCACCGATTTAGAGTCTAAGTGTTGGAAAATCATAAGTTAGCGTGTTTCGGATATGAAATAGGTTTGAATTCGATCGGATCGTCATCGGATCGGCATTCGATAATTCCAAGTTGGAATTATTCCGTATTTCGGACTTGCGAGCGAGTTCAAATTGGATATTTGACCAATTTACGCTCCGATTCACCGATTAAGAGTCTACGTGTTGGAAAATCATAAATTAGCGTGTTTCGGATTTGAAATAGGTTTGGATTCGATCAGATCGTCATCGGATCGGCATCCGATAATTTGAAGTTGGAATTATTCCGTATTTCGGACTTGCGAGCGAGTTCAAATTGGATATTTGACCAATTTACGATCCGATTCACCGATTTAGAGTCTAAGTGTTGGAAAATCATAAGTTAGCGTGTTTCGGATATGAAATAGGTTTGGATTCGATCGGATCGTCATCGGATCGGCATCCGATAATTCCAAGTTGGAATTATTCCATATTTCGGACTTGCGAGCGAGTTCAAATTGGATATTTGACCAATTTACGCTCCGATTCACCGATTAAGAGTCTAAGTGTTGGAAAATCATAAATTAGCGTGTTTTGGATTTGAAATAGGTTTGGATTCGATCGGATCGTCATCGGATCGGCATCCAATAATTTGAAGTTGGAATTATTCCGTATTTCGGACTTGCGAGCGAGTTCAAATTGGATATTTGACCAATTTATGATCCGATTCACCGATTTAGAGTCTAAGTGTTGGAAAATCATAAGTTAGCGTGTTTCGGATATGAAATAGGTTTGGATTCGATCGGATCATCATCGGATCGGCATCCGATAATTCCAAGTTGGAATTATTCAGTATTTCGGACTTGCGGGCGGGTTCTAATCGGATATTTGAACAATTTACGATCCGATTCACCGATTTAGAGTCTAAGTGTTGGAAAATCATAAGTTAGCGTGTTTCGGATATAAAATAGGTTTGGATTAATTCGATCGGATCGTCATCGGATCGACATCCGATAATTCGAACTTGGAATTATTCTGTATTTCCGACTTGCGAGCGGGTTCTAATTGGATATTTGACCAATTTACGATCCGATTCACTGATTTAGAGTCTAAGTGTTGGAAAATCATAAGTTAGCGTGTTTCGGATTTGAAATAGGTTTGGATTCAATCAGATCGTCATCGGATCGGCATCCAATAATTCGAACTTGGAATTATTCCGTATTTCGGACTTGCGAGCGGGTTCTAATTGGATATTTGAACAATTTACGATCCGATTTACCGATTTAGAGTCTAAGTGTTGGAAAATCATAAGTGTGATAATATGATCTAAACTCAAATTAGTAAGATTCATATTTTTTGCTAATATTATAAAGATTAGTAAGTATCTGATCATGAGGATGAGCCACCGCTAGACCGGCTTATGAATTCATAAAATTTACGCTCCAGTTCCCTGCGAGCTTCTCTTTCCTCATCGAGGGCCTTCTTCTCCGCCTCAACCCTCTGCTCGAGGGCCTGCCTCTGCTCTCGCTCCGCCTCAACCTCTGCTCGAGGGCCTGCCTCTGCTCTCGCTCCGCGTCTAGCGTAGATTGCAGCTGAGTGATAGCACCGGTCTGGGTGTTCCGTGCCCTCGAGCGCATATCCTCTCGTCCAAAGTAGGAGGAGGGCGTGACTCCAAGGCCCGTATAGAGGACACGACCGTGCGTGGCAGGTCTCAGCACAGTATCCATCGCTGAGTCGACAGATACTGAGCTGGAGGAGGAGCCGGCCTCGCCCGACGGGGTCACCAGAAGTCGCATCCTCTCCTATATAAAAACAACCAATGATATTCAATGATATTTTATGGCATATGTATAAGAATATATTAACAGTAATTTAATTACTTACCACTTGCAAGGCAACCCTGTCGTCCAGAAATGCCCCATCGATACGCCGCCTCCTAGAGGCCTCAAAAAGGTCAATCCTATTAGGCTCGTGGCCCAAGGACTGTGTCTGTTGGACATATAAAATAAATAGATGAGTTAATATAACATGTATAGAGCTTTAAATAATAACAATGTTCGTATCATTTACCAGTTGCTGGGCAAGCTGGGGCATGGAGGTCCTCCCCGTCACTGGAGCAGGTGTCGTCGAGGCACTTCTATTCTGCTTGCCTATAGCAGATTTCGCCTGTGTCAATCGATTAAATTTTGAAACATCAATACAAATTTATAGTATAACTTTAAAACAAGTACGAATCAACAAAATTATAATTATACCTGAAAGTGAGGGATGGCCCAGTGAGCGACCAAAAACTGTAGAACGTGTAGCGGTGGCGCGTCTCTCGTCCCGGCCGCAGCCTGTACCTCCTCAGCCGGCTGGCCGACCAAGTAACCGTAGAGCTGGTAGAGCTCGTGACGGTAATCCCTGTACCGCTCACCCATCATCTTCCACAAGTCCTCCCGATGGGTGTCGGTTTCCATGTTCTCCCATTTAAATTTCTCCTGTAAAATCAATTTAGAAACAAGTCATTTTATCAAATCAAATTATAAAGAAGTACGATATTATTCTAAAATGCTTTAATGAAACTAACGTACCAAAAACTGCTGATACATCCTCTCCTTATAGGATGCATCAATGTTCTTCCACCCCCTTAACCCCATAATGGGGGCATTCCTCTCCTCCCGTACTATAATACCGACCCACGTGACGGCGTCAGAAGCGTGCTCGCCCACAAAGGTCCTGCCGCTCCACTGTAGGGACAGCGGCTCGCGTAAGGTCGACAAGCACCGGGCCGTCGTCACGCCCCGGTCGCCTACGTGCCTGGTGATCCTCGACCCTGCAAATAAAATATACATCAGTACTGAAGAAGTATTTACAACATGTATATAACTTTAGATCTAAACATTACCTGTGGGCGTAGACGCTGTAGCCGAGTGCTGAGCACTGCTCGAAGCTCCGGAGGCTGCGACCACATCAGGAGCTGGTGTGGAGAGAGGAACAGCACTACCAGATCCGGACGGCTCAGCCTCGGACCCTGGGGTGGCAGCCGGAGCGCTTCGAGCTACCCCACCCCTGCCTCTACGAACATATGACCGTGATGCCATCTGAAACAGTTTAATTTATATATGAAACAGTAAGATTTACATATGAAACAGTTTGATTTACATATGAAACAGTATGATTTATGAAACAATATGAAACAGTTTGATTTACATATGAAACGATATGATTTACATATGAAACAGTATAAATTAATATGATATACATATGAAACAATATGATTTATATATGAAACAATTTGATTTAAATATGAAACAATTTGATTTACATACGATCTAGTCATTTTCTGTCTCATCTCTGTCACTCTCATCGCTTCCCTCTTCTATTATTTGATCTGCATTCGCTGTCCAGTTTATATTGTCGACACCTTCATTTTCGTCGTGCACTGCGTCAACAATGATTATCTCATCATTCTGGTATGCATCCAAATCATCATCGACGACCCCCGCATCCTTGTCTCCCATGTCATAAAAATCTCTGGGTGGTGACCTGACTACAATTTGCCAATCTAGAGAGGTATTATCCGGTGTATAAAATATCTGTTGCGCTTGAGAGGCAAGAATGAATGGATCTTCATATTGGGTATTCAATCTCTTGCCAGTGTTGATGCTGATAAAATCGTATTTGTCGACATTATAACCAGTCCCGCGATTATTAACATCATACCAATCGCATTTGAATAATACAATCCGATTTTGGCCAAGGAATTTAATCTCGAGAATCTCGTTGAGGACGCCATAGAAGTCGATATTTTCTAATTCTTCTTGCTCACCGTTGACGACAACCCCACTATTTTGGGTTCTTCGTGATTTTTCACTATCTTTCGTCCGAAATCTATAACCGTTCACGATATAACCATCGTACGATATTGCGTCTTGCAAAGGACTACAAGATAAGCGCCAGAGATCCTCATTCATCAGCGGATCGTGGTTGTCGTGCAGCTCTTGTGCCTATAATAACCACATGACATTCATGATATGAACACATAATTATTGTTCGGTAATGGATGTCAATGAAATTCAGTAATGATGTGAATACTTACGTGTTTCTCGAACCACGATGGGAATTCACGATCATGAATTTGGGGAGCATTTCGAGTACCCCGATTATTAATGATGGCTTTATGCTTCCTGTTTTACAGGTTATGAATTAGATTATAATTAGTACATATACTTAATGAATGGACTGAAAGAATGAGTAAATGATCGTAAAATGCTTACTCAATGAATGATCATACTTCATCACATTGGCGCAACACATACATATGTGCCTGTTGAATCTCATCTACAGACAATCGACGGGTTTTGCCTCCTCCTCCAGGTCTACCCATTTCGGCAAATATAGACAGACCCCCATCAAAGTCTATTGGACCACCGTCATAGTTTCGCTCAAGTTGATTGAATCACGTGTCTATACCATGTAGGTATCTTGAGCAGAATGTTAGACATTCTTCTGCTAGGTATCCTTCAGCAATTGATCCCTCCGGACGACTTTTATTACGAACATATGATTTCAATGTTCGTAAGTACCTAATTTGAGAAAAAAATATTTGGATGAATATATCAAGAACGATCAAATACATTGTGCGAATGAGACGAGATGATTACCTCTCGATAAAATACATCCAGCGGTAATGAACTGGGCCGTCGAGTTTGGCCTCATTTGCCAAGTGAACGGTCAAATGCACCATGACATCAAAGAAGGAATGTGGAAATATCATCTCTAGCTTGCACAATGTGAGCGCAATATCCCTCTCCATCTGTTCAAGTTGGTCCACTCTAAGTACCTTCGAGCACAACTGTCTGAAAAAAGTACTGAGCTCAATTAACGGACCGGACACCTGTTCGGTTAAATTCCCACGTATAGCAAGAGATAACAATCACTGCATAAGAACATGACAATCGTGGCTCTTTAATCCAGACAACTTCCGGCCGTTCTTTTGCACGCATCGTGCGATATTCAAAGAATAACCGTCTGGCATTTTCACAGACCGTAGGAATGCACATAAGACTGCCTTTTCCTGTGAGCTCATGGTGTAGCATGCAACTGGCAACACATACTTATCCCCAATCAATTGGGGATGAAGTGATTTTCGGATGCCCAACTCCTTAAGATCGAGACGAGATTTAAGATTATCCTTCGTCTTACCGTCGAGATTCAGTAGTGTTCCTATAATGTTGTCACACATATTTTTCTCGATATGCATGACATCCAAGTTATGCCGCAAGAGTAGGCTGCTCCAGTACGGTAGTTTAAAGAAAATACTCTTTTTCTTCCAGTTATGCTCACGCGTAGAATCTTCATGCGTTCTCTTCTTTTTACCTTTCCCAAGTGCCACAGCATCAAGCTGATCCAATTCGCACAAGACTTCTACCCCCGAAAGCTGCTCCGGGGCCTTTGCAAGTTCCTTCTTGCCGTTGAAAGCTCTTTTGTTCTGTCTCCACTTATGGCCGTCAACAAGGAATCTTCGATGGCCCATATAACAGAACTTGCCTCCGTTCTTCAACCGTAATGAATCTGTCTCCTTATTGCATGTAGGGCATGCCAATTTTCCTTTAGTACTCCACCCGGATAAGTTGGCATATGCAGGAAAATCGTTGATGGTTCATAGAAGTGCCGCATGCATTCGAAAATTCTGGCGCAACGAGGCATGAAACGTATCGGCTCCAACTTCCCATAACTCGTTCAACTCCTCAATCAACGGCTGCAAGTAAACGTCAATATCATTACCAGGCGACCTGGGTCCGGGAATGAGCAAGGAGAGCATTGTGTATGGCTTTTTTAAGCACATCCAAGGAGGCAAATTGTATGGAACTAGGACAACTGGCCAAATGCTGTACGACACACTCATATTCCCAAAGGGATTGAAGCCATCGCTAGCAAGCCCTAACCTGACGTTGCGAACTTCACATGCGAATTCAGGATAGGTATGATCAAAATCTTTCCACGTCAGAGAGTCGGCCGGATGTCTCATAATCCCGTCATCTGTACGTTCTCGTGCATGCCACCTCATGTGCTCAACAGTCTTCGATGACATAAACAACATCTGAAGCCTGTCCCTAAGCGGGAAGTATAGGAGAACCTTTGCAGATATATTTTTCTTCCTTCGACTGGTACTAGACTCGGCATCCGTCTCTTTATATCTTGTTGCTCCGCATATGTGGCATGACCGCGCATGTTCGTACTCTTTCCGGTACAACATACAATCGTTCACGCATGCATCAATTTTCTCATAACCCAGACCGAGATCTTTAATTGTCTTCTTCGCCTCGTAGAATGATTTCGGTACTGTCTCACCCATAGGAAAAGCCTCTTTCAGCAACTCTACCAACATATTAAATGACTTATTACTCCAACCATTGAGGCACTTCAAATGAAGAAGCTTTACAGTGAAAGAGAGTTTTGAAAACTTCTCACACCCCGGGTATAAATGTTGTTCGGCATCTTTAAGCAATCTGTAGAACTTGTCCGCTTTGATATTGGGCTAATCACCTGACGGTGTTTCCGTGCCTATTCCACCTTGCAAATTATGTATCATACCCTGCATGTCATCGTCATCGTCTGTATTAATATTATCATCAACGATCACTATGTTTGCAGTTTAACTGTGAGCTGCCATGGGGACTGCATCTAGCTCCTCACCGTGCGAGAACCAACGGGTATAGCTAATGTCAATGCCACGCATTACCAGATCAACCTCACATTCCTCTCGAACCTTCCTAGTCACCCTTCCGCAGTCTATACAGGGACACACAATTTTTTCATCAAGCGGTGCAAGACGCTCAAATGCAAAATCCAGAAATTTCCTGACTCCTTCTCTGTACTCTTGGCTCATGCGATTCGAATTACGCATCCAACTCTTATCGATCGAAGACATCTTCGTCTATCTGGCTATACAACACCTTAAGAAATTTCAAACAATGTTATAAGACTCCACACAAATTCGGTTTCGGTTCCCGGGTAGGTGGAGAATTAAATAGATGGGGTAATACTGAAATTAACAAATGGAGGCAATATAATTTGAACCTAGGACCTCGCAGAAACCAAAACTCTGATATCACGTAACCATTTTAAGCTTTTGGGTAAGATAGTTATCTAACATCTAGCTAGGCATTCCCTGTGACCATGACCTGACTGTCGAGCTGCTTAACTATGCTCATGAGTCGTCTCTAGCTTAATTAAGACCACTTACGTACAAACCCAGTTAGCCATATGCGTCTGGGACATATCCAGAGTTGCTTGGCTTAACCAAGATTGTCGGATTTTGATCCAAATCTGATTTGTTAAGTCGGATATGGATCTAAACTTTTTTATCCAACTCAACAGCAATTGGATTTGTTCATTATCTTCTCTGGGCTTTAAATATCTATAACAACCAAAAAAGTGGCCCAATCACACTTCTTACTGTGCGATTTCTCAAAAAAAAATGCACATTTCATATTCACTACAACCAAAGAAGTAGTTCTTCACTCTCTTTATTCATGTCTCCACCTTGAGCAAGGACTTTGGTTTTTGTATCCATAACAATCTATGGATAATAGCCAGATATGGGTGGAAATTATATTAAAGTACATCTTCGTATAACTATATGTTCATTAAAATTAACAGCTTCCCATATGCTACTTTCAGTGTGCATATTTTTTTGTTTTTGTTTTCTTTGCCGGGTGAAGGTACGTAGCAACATACTAAAATGCACATTTATATAAGTTTTCCAAATTCTCTGAGAGGGATCAGGGCCGAACCCCCCCCCCCCTCTCATTATCTAAGAGGGATTTTCTAAAAAATAAATAAATAATAAGTTTCCCAAATATTCCATAGTTTCAAAATAAGAATAGCTCGAAGTGCGGCATCAGATAAGAAACCTAGGGAGGAAGACAATTTGAATTTTCGAAACTCACACAAACAACCACCGGGGGAGGAGGAGGATCTCACCGGGGGGAGGAGGAGGAGGAGGAGGATCTCACCGGAGCCCACAAGGAGGAGGAGGAGCTCGCCGCGGCCGGTCGATCGGTCGGCCGGAGAGACGAGAGGGAGGCCGGGGAGGGCGGGAGGGAGGCCGGGGCGGGGGGGATCGAGATTTAAAGAGAAAGAGAGAGGGGGGGGGGGGGGGGGCGGGGAGAGGTTTAGATAGAAACTGAACAGAAGGGGATCGCTGAAAACTAATTTATCACAGGCTTTTTACCGACGAAACTTTTTAATTCCGTCGGTAAAAATAACATTTTTACCGACGGTACAATAATATCCGTCGGTAAAAACCAACGACGAAACTCAGGGTTCCATTTTTCCAGAGGCTCGGTTTTTACCCTGAGTTTCGTCGTGGCATTTGTACCGACGGATATTTAATTCCCGTCGGTATTGTGCCGACGAACATATAATTTTCGTCGGTACAATTTTTTATACCGACGGACAAATAACGTCCATCGGTAAAATATCACGACGAAACTTAGGGTTCCTTTTTTTCCAGAGACTCGGTTTTTACCCTGAGTTTCGTCGTGACATGTTACCGACGGACGTTATTTGTCCGTCGGTATAAAACATTGTACCGACGGATATATTCGTGCCGTCGGTATAAGCAATTTTACCGACGGATAATATGTGACCGTCGGTAATAAATGTGCATAAAAAATTAAAAAAATTGAAGTTATAATACCGACGGACATTATTGTCACCGTTGGTAAAAAGTATATTATTACCGACGGTGATGATAATGTTCGTCGGTAAAGAACCTGTTTCTTGTAGTGCCCCCCCCTCTCTTTATATGGAGGAAACTTAAGGCTCAAGAAACCCGAAAAAATCAAACCAAAATACCCTCGAATGCAACAAGTCAGTGCTACCTGCTCATCAGGAGCCTGAAACCGACGCCCGAGAGAGCTCCCCTGCAGTGCAAAACTGCCCCTTACCGCTTCGGGTGCCTGGGCGCCCAAATTCCGGGGCCTGAGCAAATTTGTTTAGCAGGTTGAGTTCGGGTTTCGATTGGGTCCGTTTCAAGCCCAAAATCCAACATACGTCACCCAAGAGAACTAAAACCTCCTTTTCATAAGATATAAGGTGATGTCAGCATAACATCATCTAAGCGGACTCAGATCTCTTTCAGTTGATCCGACCTTCGAGAAAGATATAAGGTGATGTCAGCATAACATCATGTAAGCGGATTCGGATCTCTTTCAGTTGATCCGAGGGCCCATTCTTGTTTTGCGTTTTCTTGGACACCCTTCTTGTTCCACCCTGTGCTGGCCTTACCCTAAGGTTTTTTTTTTGGTAACCAACTTACTTTAATAAGTTAAAAGATTACATCATTGTTTAACCAACCCAACGGGTGTAACGACATGTGCTACAATCCTTCTGGGCAAGCCTCATAACTTCTGGAGGGAATTCGGACGTCTAGACTTTGGTAGCTCCAGTTACCCGTGCATATCCTGCGAGCCAATCAGCTACGGAGTTTCCTTCGCGGTAGATGTGAGATAACCGGACTCTAGCTGTAGACTGGAGCAGAAATTTGCAATCGACAATAAGGAGGGACGACACAGTATCTGAAGACACTTGAGAGAGTACACTTTGAGAGTCCCCTTCGATCCACATTGCATGCCCGGGGAACGACGTAGTGGCTGCAATAAGTCCTTCCCATAGTCCTGTTATCTCCGCCACCTGCACAGAGGCCGTGGTTAGAGAGACAACACCCGCGATGAGAAGGGTCCCCTTGTGATCACGGATAGCAAAAGCCGCTCTTGCCGCCAGACTCGTTCGATCCACTGATCCATCAAAATTCAGTTTGAACTCATGTAAAGTTGGTGGAACCCATTGAACTGGGATCGCCTCCATCTGATAAGGGATGTTATGATTATACAATTCTACAGAAATCGAGTTAGCAGAGCAAAAAGAATCAAAATCTGCTATTATGGAATCAAAAGTAATATGGATCGCTGGATTTGTCAGTTCAAATAAAGCTTTGTTCCTGGCTTTCCATATGTGCCAAAGGGAATATCCAAGGAAGGCATTGGCAATCTGGTTATACCCAGCACCCTGATCTTGAGTATGGCTAAACAGACGGCCGAACTCAGTGACAGAGGTGGGGATAGATGTCATACGAATCTTGCTTCCAACATATCTCCATAATTGACTAACGGGAGAGCACAGAAAAAAAAGGCATGGTTCAAAGTCTCATCATTAATCAAACTACGGGGGCAAAGCGGGGAGACTGTCATCCTGATACGGTAGAGGTACGAACGAACATGAAGGTGCAGATGAAAAGGCTTCCATAAAAACATCCGAACACGAGGCCCCATAGGTGGCTTCTAAAGGGAACGCCATATCCCAGGTATCAGTTCATTTGGTGCAGGTTCTCTTAAAAGAGAAAGGTGATAGGTTGTGGCCACGTTAAAACCCATCGTCTGCTGAGGCCCCTATGTGTAGAGGACCAGGGTTGATTTCGGAGGATCGGTATGCTACAGATCAGAGGCACCCATTCCGACGGAAAGATTGCATGTATGTCATTTTCTGTGACGATTATGTCATCTATGTCAACCTTGAGGGCCGAAGAGGTTAGAGATCGAACGATATTGAGACTCTAGGCCATAGTTGTAGGGAAACACCATCCAGGAAAGAGGATTTGAGAAGCACCAAGGGATCATCCAAAGGTTGAAAGATGCCCCCTCCTAGACCGGCTGTTGCATATGATACCGAACAACATCCAGACCCTCAGAGATAGCACGCCAGCCCACGAGCATTTAGTGGGTCATGGCCATTGCCTAGGATCATCAGACACCTTATATTTGTCTTGCACAAAGGACACCCATGGGTTGTTATAGTTAGATAGAACCTGAAAAACTTTCTTCCCCATTAATGCTTGTCGGAACAAGCGAATTTGTCTAAAGCCCAAACCCCCCTGCAACTTTGGGCGACACACATCGGCCCATTTGACAAGGTGTAACCCATTTTTGGTGTCACTCTTGGCCCAAAGGAAACGACAAAACTCCCATTCCAGTTGGTCTAGAATGCGATGGGGAATCCAAACAGCACCCAACTGGAACACCGGAATGGATTGAAGAACTAATTGAAGCAAAGTAACCCTGGCTGGAAAGGACAGTAGATGAGCTTTCCATCTATCAATACGTCTTATAATACGACTAACCATCGGAGCCAGTTCAGAGGCTTGGATTCGTCGACCCGATATACGTGTTCCCAGATAGGTAAGGGGCCAGAAATAGCCGACATCCCTTGAGATGCAAGAAGAATGGGGCGAAGATTAACTGCAACCCCTGCCACAAAGAGCACATCTGATTTTTGGAAGTTAACTTTTTGTCCCGAGAAACAACAATATTGACGGATGAGCATCTGAAGAGAAGAAACATTGGAGGGGGAAGCCTTGTCGAAAATTAAACTATCATCCACATAGGAAAGAACTCCAATGGAGCTAGCGCTAGGGGAGGAGCGAACACCTCGCCACGTACCACGTTGGATATTAATTTTGATATTTTGAACCAGAACTTCTGCACCAAAATGAAAAGATATGGGGCCAAAGGGTCCCCCTGGCGAAGGCCACGGGTAGAGCTGAACCAAGACGTAGGGGAGCCCTTAAGAAGGATGGATTTTCGATACAACCTTTGATCCACTGGATCCTAATCTGATGAAACCCAATTTTAGACAGAACCTGATAGAGGAAGTCCCAAGCCATCCGGTCATAAGCATTTGATATATCAAGCTTAAAGGCTAGCAAATCTTTATTGCAGGTGTCAACCTCTATAGAATGGAGGGCTTCTTGGGCCAACAGAATATTATCGGAAATATTCCGACCCTGGATAAAGGCGCATTGCTCCGGGGACACAAGCTTACCAATGACTAACTTAAGATGGTTCACAAGAAGTTTGGATATAATCTTGTACAGGACCGTACAGAGACTGATTGGCCTAAATTGTTTCGACCGGCAGGCCTCAGAAGTTTTAGGGATAAGAGTCACATAGGTGCACTTCCACGTGGTCGGCATATATCCTGTATTGAAAAAGGATTCGATGGCAGAACAAACCTCAAGCCCGACGATACCCCAGTTTTTAGTGAAGAATTCTATTGAGTACCCATCTGGCCCCGGAGCTTTGTTACGTGGGAGGGAAAAACAGGTACGTCGTATTTCCTCCCTCGTTACTGGGTTGATGAGAAACCGATTATCGGTAGCCGTCAAGAGAGTTGGAACTGCATCCAAAAGATCATCATTGCCCCGCGGAGTAAAGGAGGTCCACTTAGCTTTGAAATGACGGAGGAGAACCTCTTTGATGGCAACCCGAGTGGTCTGGCAGACTCCAAATTCATCATCTAGAAAATGGATTCTATTACATTTGCGACGCACTTGGGTAGTCATGTGAACGAACTTAGTATTGGCATCACCCGCTTGTAGCCATTGGATGCGGGATTTTTGGCGCCATTTAAGTTCCTGGAGGTAAAGGAGATTGGTGTACTGACATTGCATGGAACGAAAGGTACCTACTTTGGAAGCATTCAACGGTAGACTCCTCACGGGCCGTCCAAGACTGAATCTGGGAACGTAAGGAATCAATTTGTAAATCTAGATCACCTACACGAGTCTTGTTCCAGACACGAAGAGCATCTCTCAGGGAACCTAGGTTTTCACTTAGCCAGGAAAAAGGAGTTGTAGAGGGACCAGACCGCCAGGCAGATAGAAAAAATCGATTCCAGTCCGGATGTTCCAGCCAAAATTTTTCAAAATGAAAAGGCCTGGTCCTCGGAGAATAGGAGGATGTAAGATAAGAACGAGAGGGCAATGGTTGGACACAACCCTTTCGAGATGAGAAATATTTGTCTCCGGAAATAAACTAGCCCATTTAATATTACAGAAACCTCTATCGAGACTCTCAAGGATGCGAGTTTCTGGGGCCTGGTTATTGCACCAGGTATAAGCTAACCCAGAAATTCCATGTCTATCAGACCATTTGACGCAATCACCTGACAGAATTCATCAACAAACGTATCAACATGAAACTCGGCTCCCCCTCTCTTATCTATGGCATGAAGCAAAACGTTAAAATCGCCACAGATAAATAAGGGGAGGCCAAGGGAGTGCAGTCGGGTGATAGAATTCCATAGAGATCTTCGCTAACTGTAATCTGTGCTGGCATAAACCCCAACCAAGCACCAAGAAAACTGTTGATTGGAAAGGACACCCACTACCATTTGCTGATTGAAGGAGAAAAAGGTGGTCTTCCATCGGGTTCCGCACCAGAAGACAAGAATACCACCTGATCGACCAACTGACTCAACACAAAACTATGTCATCCCGGACCAAGGCGATGGGAAACCCAACTTGCCGAAGCTCGACCAACATGAGTTTCAAAAAGGATAAGAACTTCTGAGTCATAGCGATTAATAAGCCTCTTGCAATGGGAGACACAGGTCAACCGCTTGGCTCCCCGATAATTCCAGAAGACAAAAGACATGATCCAAAAATTAATGGCTAAAAAAGAGACCAACCAAGATTTCGCCAACCAAAAAACATAAAAAACAGAAAGGGAGACAACGAACTTAAACTTCCCGTTGGGATTCTTTGTCATCCAGCTGTTGGTCGGAGGGTAACCCTTCCTTTCGCCTTTTGAGTACTATCGCACGAGGGGAAAGGGTGGGGTCGCGACACCCTTCATGGGTCTCGCCCCCTGCAATTCGCTCCGAATCCTTTCGGTTCCCATCTGTGGAGCAAGAGGTATCCCGCAGCACAGAGCAAACCTGGTCGCACAATTCAGAGTGGGTCCTCAACCCCTCTGTAACAACAGCCAGAAGTCGACTGGTAGAGGTAGATGAAAATTTCCCAGGACCCTTTCGGACGTTACCGGGAGAAACTGCCCGTCGGAGGCCTGCAACCTCATCTTTGACCGGACCCCCCGTCATCTGACTAGAGAACACCATAGGACCTTCATTGATTAAAAACGTGCTACTGGATGGGCCATCATGACCTGAGTGGATGTCAAAAGGGTTTGTGGGAGAAACTTATGAACCACCTGATCCTAGGTCTGCCAGAGTATCTGCATGGGAGCCAAAGACAATGTGGGATTTTGTTAGTGAACTGCCATGATCAGGGCCTCCATCATGTGGCTGAACCACAGTAGGAACCCGGTGTCGAGGCGGGCGTCCAAGAGAGCGCCGGCTATCACAGTTTCTCGAGGCCCCGGAACTCGAGGTAGCGTTTGTGGACATAGAAAAGTCGTCCGCCCCCAAAGTGGGGCGCACTGCTTGAAGCTCAGAGGCAAGAGAGGACGCGGGCACCCGCACTGGTCGAGGAGTGACTGGGTGTCGTTTGGAACCCGATGGGCCTCCAGTTGGTGTGACTGGGGCTTTAACCCGACCCTTTCGTTTACCGGAGCGGACATCCTGCCACCCATCGGAGGTGGGTGGAGCAGACACCGGGGACGAGCTCGACGAAGGTGAACTCTGAGAAGACAAGGGGACATGTAAGATGGGATCATGAACATGTGGACCAGGGACTGGGAGGGAGTGCATCAGCAAACCAGGCAAGGTGAAACCTGGGGCACTAAAGCCCGGATCTTTGGGAGATTGCTTCAAGGGGCAAAGGCCTGAAGCATGCCCTAAGGAGCGGCAAGATGAACAGAAGGGCGGCACCCCTTCATATATGAGAGGTTGCCAGATCGATACCCCGTCATGACAATCTAGCCAGACTTCGGAGCGAAGCTACTGGCCCAAAGAAATCTCCACACAAGCACGGGCAAACCTCCCCCTGACCATTTTGCAGGTAAAGACATCGAGATCAATGGGGGTGCCAGCAGCAGCAACTATACAAAGGATGAGATGTGGCTTTCAGAATTTCGATGGAAGGTTAGGTAAACGAACCCAGACAGTGGCCATGGTAATGTCATCCACAGAAGCCTTGAACCCCGGTCTCCATCCTTCTAAGGCCAAGGTTTGGCCATTAACAATCCATGGTCCTCCAATCCACACCTTGCGGAGATCTCGCTCGTTACCAAACCGAAAAATATATAGTCCTCGATTAGAGGAAGAATATTGACTTCAGCCTATGTGCTCCACTTCCGATGGAGCATCTGACCAAGAAAATCCGGTGACATACCTGGCCCGAGTAGCTTACCAATAAGGGCGAATTTTCAGTCTGCACGAGCCTCCTCCATCACGTCTTGAGGGATCTGGAGTCGCCCATCCACCGTTGGAAGCAGAGGCAGCAAGGTATCTGAAATTCCATGAGGACCATCCTCCCTGCCTCGACCATGGAAAAGATCCGACCAGCGAGGCTGAGGGGGAGGAGCCGCCTGGGATCCAAGAGCTGCCGCCACTCCACTCAGGTCCGGCCCGTCTGCAGAGTCCCTTCCGGTCCCCGGAGGAGAGGGGTCTCCAAGAACTTCCTCAACGCCCATCCCGGACGATTTGCCAGGAGGGCCACCCACCTGAGCTGTACCCCCCAATCCACCATCCGAGATCTTTCTTTCACCTGGAGGAGATGGACCACCCAAGCCCTCCTCAATTTCTGCACCTTGCTCCGCCCGTCCGATCAACCAATAGATGCCCATCTCAGGCACCAACAGCTTTAATAGTTGAAGTTACATTACCACCCCACCCCACCCCACCCACTCTCACACACACACACACACACACGCACGCACCCCTCAAATTAGTCACAATCTTTTCGTTGGCTCCTATGGCCCTCTGATTGTTCCATCCTCTATTTGATCTCTTTTACGAGGGCTCTGTTTGTGCAATGTTGCTCGCAACACCCTCTCCTCTGGCGAACCTGCGGTAGTGCGATCGGACAGGGAGGCATTGCCGCAGCTGGTCCTTTAACAGATTTCGTCCGGTTGCAGACGGTAAAGAGTCGGGCTTACTCTCACTCGTCCTTGGCTTCGACCACAAAGTCAACTAACAAGTTCCGCACATTGTGCGAGGGACGCCGGTACAACCCGTCCCGCTCCACTGGCGCCACACATGCTCCAATCATTGTAAGTGACCGTGGCACCAACAGTCCCGCTGCCGGCTCTACTTCCCCCGGCTTCTCACAGCTCAGCTCAGCTCAGCTCAGCCATTTCCTTCCCACCGGGATGGACTCCAGATCCCCCAATTCCCTCTCCATCCTCCTCCTCTCCGTCACAGCCGCCTTCCTTTCCGCGGCCGCCGCCCATGGCCGGGAACCCCTAGGCGTCCTCAACACCAGCGCCGGTCTCGGCGACTCCCCCGTCTATCTGTGGCCGCTTCCCACGCGATTCACACACGGGGTTCAAACCCTCTCCGTCGACCCCGATCTCACCCTGCAGCTCGAAGGACCCGGTGCGAGCTCTAGCATCCTCTCGGAGGCGTTCGAGAGGTATAAGCGTCTGATCTTTAGGCAGCGGGGCGGCCCGGTCGCTCGGCCCTACGACATCGGCAAGCTGATCATCGTCGTCGGATCAGATGATGAGACGGTAGGAGCTCCTCGGATTTCGGCTCTCCTCCGGTTTGCTGGGTCTAATTTGGGATCTGATGATGGGTTTTTGAGTGCTGAACAGCTTCGACTGGGCGTGGATGAGAGTTATTATCTCTATGTTGCCTCTGTCAGGCCACTGTCGATCCTTGGAGAAACTAGAATTGAGGTATGCCCAAAACTTTTCTTCTCGACTTTTGGATCATCGTCATCTCTAGATTGGGTCCTGTTTAAGTTCCATGAGTTTCTATATGCACCCACTCAGCACCCTCCAATTTTTTTTAATACCCAAACTGCCCCCATCCCTTACCTTCAGCCAACCTCATCCTCCGACGCGCCTCCCTCCCCCCGTCTCAGCCGTCGTCCCCTCTCCTCCCCTCCCACAGCTTCCTCCTCCTCCTCTTCTCCATCTTCCCAGTGCCGAAGCCCTAAGCCACACCAGGCAAAGTGTCGGCGGCTGCCCGCGGACAGTGGTCGGCGGGTTGCCACCCACATTATTGTTTGGGTGTCGGCAACCTACCCGCCGACAATTGGCATGGTAATGTCGGTGGCTACCACGACAACACTCTAGGCGGGCAGCCACCGAAACATGCTTAGGTTTTCGGGACGGGGAAGATGGTGGAGGAAAGGAGGAGGGTGGAGGAAGGGGCGTCGGGGAGGAGATGATGAACGAAGAACACACCAATTGCATCCAATTGTGGTCTAGCAAAAGTTTACATGTAAAAGCAATGCAACACTTCACAGTAACAAATTTCTTTTGCTCTCCGGGGGTAGCAACTTGAATGCTCATGTACTATTCCTTTTTCTGGAGGAAGTTGGATGATTTCGTTTGTTTATAGAAGGATTTTGATCCATTACCTTGTTTTCATTCAGTGATAATTTTTTCCTCATGTGCTATCACTCCTATAAAAAGTTACGGCCTGCTAATTCTGAGTAGTTACAAAGTGTTTACGCATATCTACCATGTTTGGTTGAATCGTGTCTTGAGATTATTGTGCACTAATAAAATCTATCCCTTTCACGGTTAAAAAATGTCTATTTCGTTCTTTTTTAGATTTATTTTCTAGATACATTTGATTTACACGGATCATTTTTATAAAAAGCCGAACAATTCCTGCTGCTGTTGTGGCATTTTCACCTGCCACATACTAAATCTAAAGGATTTCGTTATGTTTCCTTCCTATATTGCATTGTCTTTCCTTGTAAAGGTTTTATGTTTTCTTGAATTAAACGTTTTGCTTAATACACCTGTTAAAATTATTGCTTAGGACACAAACTGATTAGCTGAATGAGGAGGTACCCGACCTAGACATAAATGAGAATTTCAAATTTTATTCGTGACCCTCATTGTAGCGATGAATTGATGCGGCTGAAAATGAAAATATATATCTCAAAGTTGGTTTTCATGATGAAGTTTTCACTTCTTTTTCCTAGTTGTGCTGAAATTTTGTGATTCAGTAGTTTGTTCTTCTGTGATTACTGTAGTTATCAACTAAATCTCTCCAGATGCTTTGTCGTATGGAATCTATGGATTAATACCCATCAATAATTTATTTCTTTGCAGGCGAGTACTATTTATGGTGCACTGCGTGGGTTAGAGGTATGCATAAAACACTGATGCACAGAAGATTTCCCCAAATATTCGAACTGACTTCTGAAAAAATCACACTTTATGATGTTCACATTGGATCACCATGCATATCAGTCATACCCTGTGTATTCTACAAAGTAGCCCCTTGCACTAGATTTGCATTTTATTGACTATTCATTAATGCGTAATATATTCGTATCCTGTGATCTGCAATGTGCCTTAAGATGTAGACTTGTGTCTTACAATCCCCACATTGCGACTTCTTGTGAACCCCTTGCATCCTAATTATCTAGATATGTTTCAGAGGCACCTTCCTCCGTCCTATAAACTTGCACTCTCATCACCTGATCGTTTACATTATTTTTGTAAACTCTAATCTATTTACATATTGACATTAATGCACCTCTTCTATGTCCTATTGATTGATTTCATCCATTCAAAGTATCCAAGCTATATGGACAATCCTTTTTTTATGTCTCTTCCCCTGCTACAATACTAGTGTCAAAACACCATTTTGCTATATGATTTTCTAAGCGTCCCATATGTACCGGAGAGGAAGACCGGATATACGCGGCAGCCTCACTCCAGTGGCGCATATCAACCATCAGGAATCGAGGGAGGATAGATGATTCATCCCCCCGACAATGATATTAAAATTTAGGGCAAATTACAAAGGCCTCCCTTGAACTATACACCTCATTTCATATTGGTCCCTCAACTATTTTTTTGGACAATTTGATCCCTGAACTATGCTCTGTTTGCACTTAGCTCCTCCGTCAACTTTTATTCCGAAAATACCCTTGTCTTGGTAAGCATAAATTAAATATTTTAAAACAATTTTGTGTGTTATTGAAAATTGATAAGGGTATTTTCAGGATAAAAAGTTGGCGGAGGGGGTTAAATGCAGATAGAGCATAGTTCGGGGATCAAATTGTTCAAAAACAAAGTTGAGGGACCAATATGAAATGAGGTGTATAGTTCAAGGGAGGTTTTAGTAATTTGCCCTAAAATTTAAGGTGTGCTGCAACAATTAGAGTACATGATGACGTGCTACATTCAAATGGGCCAGATTCCTTTTAATGTTGCTTCATGGCACATATTTATGCTTGAAAAAGTTGATGACCATCATGTCAAATATGGGGATACATGAACAACCACACAAACATAAAAAGTTGCATAAATATTGATACACACAAGCAAAGTATAAAAAATTGATATATTTCGTGAAATATCGCGAAGTATATCGGAAAAATGAAAACCCGATGAGAAATCCCGCCTGCAGTCTCGAGCAGAACTGGAAATGTCAAAATATCGAGCGGTTTTGCGAAATATCACGATATTTTCATTTCCATGAAATATTGCGATATCAGTACCAACACAAAGGGAATTTGTCGAAATTTTGCAAAAACTTTAGAAAATTTTGCGAAATATATCTGAAATTATGGGACTAACTGGGTATAAAAGGGAGCTTGTGGCATGGATCCATTTACTTTAAGTTATTATATGTAAATAAGCAAATACCCCCCCCCCCCCTTCATTTGATTTCAATAAAAATATCAAAAAAAAAAAAACCAAATGAATAAAAAAGTATACTTTCAGTTTTAGTAGGAGAAAACAGTTTTCAGGGTTTTTTTATAAAATCCACATGGTGAGAAAAATGATTAAATCAACTTCTTTTTAGCTCAAAAAATTCCACAAGATGTAAAAGTACAAGTGCATCTAGAAAACCATAGTCCGTCTTAGGAAATTTTGAAAGTATAAAAACTTTTCTATATAAAAACTCTTTTTTCCAGACTTGGTAAAAAGACAATGTTTCTCATTTCAGCATAATTTTTGCACAATTTAAAACTTGCATAACTTTTTTGTTTTAAGTCTGCTTTCAAAATCGTTTGAAATATTATTTTAACAATCAACTAATCTTTATTTTGAAAATATTTTTATCCAAAAAAAAGATTAAAAAGCATTTGAAAAATATATATCAAAACCGGACCAAACAAGATTGCACATGACTCACAGACTCAATACATTGAATACGTACTATGTGAAGCTCTATTGAGATTATGGCGAGAACGCAACGCGAGAGTCTTCTCGAGCAAAGAACTCTCTATTGAGATTATCTGGAACAACTTTGTAGTTATGGTTGGCAGTTGGTCGATAGGTTTTTCTGTTAAGCTCTCAGGGCTGATTAGCCTTTTCCTTTGTAGCTTGTAAATTATTTTTTTAATAAAGCTTGGGGTATGCTCAACCCCATCCTCTCCTTCTCGGAGAGGAATTGCTCAAAAAAAAAAAAAAAAGCTCTACACTCCTACACCCCTAGATATGGACCATATGGTACAAATATTATTTGAGTGTTCCAAAGTGTGTATCTATACTTGGTTTATGACTATCCAGAGTTTTACTAAAAAAATTATCAACAAATAATATTTCCACCATTTCTTCAAAATTGCAATATTTCCACACTGTCAAAATATTCCCACGAAATATTTCCATATTCAGAAGGTCGAAATTTCCATCGAAATAGAGATTTCGAACCTTGCACACATGAACCCGCTCCTAATCAACAACCTATTATGCCTTTTTTTTTTATGTACCTGTATGCATTGCTGGAAACATTTTGATGTTCATTTTCAATGGTGGTGTTATATGTGGCAGAACATGTTTTCACTGCATAGTGGATGTTTTGGGAATTCATGTGATAATTAAACTCCATTATTTTCAGACGTTCAGCCAACTTTGCATTTTTAGCTATGAAACTAAAACTGTAGAAGTGTATGAGGCCCCATGGGAAATTCAAGATGAACCAAGATTTCCTTTTCGTGGGCTGCTTCTGGGTAAGACAACATCCTTATTGTGCACCCAACTAATTGACATTGCCAAACTTATTTTTGATGTTCCACATAATAAGATACATGAGAGGCTGAGAGCCCATGGTTCATGGTGTGCATAAACTCATTTGCAGATACGTCACGGCATTTCCTACCAGTAAATGTGATCAAGCAAGTTATTGAGTCTATGTCGTATGCTAAACTTGTAAGAAATGTTCTTTTTGAAAAATCCTAATTGTTCCACTGCTCTGCTAATATTGTTGCTTCTTTATCTCTGTTTTTATTTTTTGTGTTTGTTTTGCTACACCTTTGATATTCTGGAATCAGTAGAATGTTCTTCATTGGCACATCATAGATGAACAATCCTTTCCTCTAGAGGTACCTTCATATCCAGATTTGTGGAAAGGTTCATACACAAAATGGGAGAGGTACACGACCGAGGATGCATATGAAGTTGTCGAGTAAGCCATTTTCTGATTTTTTTTATCTCATTATTAAGGAGATTTAAGCTCTTTTGGGGCACTGTATTTTGATCTGTGCTACTCTATACCTATTTCTCGACTAGTTGTATGAGCATGCTAATGGTTTCGTCCTCGGAAACCTCTTCAAATGATTCCACAAACGTTTTGTAGTTCTTAAGTTCTATTATTTAAGAATGCTGCTAAGTTGTCATATTAAATTTGCTATTTCATGCCTTGAGTGCTATTCATATGCCTTTGTTAGGTATTCTGAAGTTTGCACGAGTGAATAATAATAATTAACTTATTTATTTAGCATGGTTTGAGGGTTTGTCCAAACCGGTTCAGATTTTGGCCGATACGAACCCCCAAACCCGCATTTTACCCCCAAATCGGGTTTGGTTGAGATTTGGTTTATATCATCGTTCTATTAGTTTGGATGATATATACACATTTGGTAGTTGTTCCATGATTCATATATCAAATACTTGAATCTGAAACAACCGATTCGAGCCTGAATCTAGCGAATCATACCCTAATTTCTTATTTTTTAAATATTTTTCGCTGAAATAGCTGAACCCGAATCCTACCTCGGACCGGTTCGTTTTTTCCTGGCTCGAACATGAATCCGAATTCTCAAACCTTGATTTAGTCCTCTGAATTAGCTGTCGCAGTTGGCCTGTATTGGTCCCACCGGTACCAGGTCAACTTGATTTGTATGGTGACTCTATAAATGAGCTCTCCACTATTTGCTTTTCGTGGAAACTCCCTCATCTCCTAGAAGAGCATCAAGAAAGAGAGTCTCATGCTGTAGTCCCAAGGGTGAGTATCATGCATAGCGCTGCATTGCTGCAGACTGTCTCGTTATTCATCTATTCTCTAACTTGGGTGTTATCTTCATTGCAGCTATTCCTCTTTAGTATGGTACAAGAGTGTGGTTCTAATCACTAAAAAGTTGGTTTTTCACGTGCAAATGAATCTTATAAAGATTGATTTTAACCTTAGTTGTGACATATTCTCACACTTGTGCCACTTCCCTATTGTTTATGGAGCAACTCGTCGATTTCTTCATGCTGACATTCTACCATTATGTTCTATGAAATTTTCGGTGGTTGATCTGCTTTGAGTTTATGGGGTCCTGTTAGATATACTAATGCATATTTATACTTTGTGTTGTTTTTTGCGTACATTTTTTTTATGTATTGCCTTTACAAGTTTACATGCTATGTATGAGAGGGCTTAGGCCTATCGTAAATGCCGGTTGTTTACTCCATATAACTGCTTACTTCAGCCTTGCACTTGCAAGCTATCCAATTTGTGTGTTCTGTTTATATATCTAATGATGAGAAATGACAATCTCATTATGATTACCCTTTCATAAAAAAAAAGGGTTTTTTTGTGCTTTGTTCATTTGGATCCAAGTTTGGAAAAATTTCAAGTGGTCTCAAGGCTAATACAGACTAATGAGTTTTTTTTAAAACTTGGTTTTTCACGTGCAAATGAATCTGTTAGATATACTAATGCATATTTATACTAAGTGTTGCTTTTTGTGTACATTTTTTTATGTATTGCCTTTACAGGCTATGTATGAATCTGTTAAATATACTAATACATTTTTTTATGTATTGCCTATCGTAAATGCCGGTCGTTTGCCCCTTTGAGCTGCTTACTTCAGCCTTGCACTTGCAAGCTATCCAATTTGCTTGTTATGTTTATATATCTAATGATGAGAAATGCCAATCTCATTATAATTACCCTTTCATAAAAAAATTGGGTCCTTTTGTGCTTTGTTCATTTGGATCCAAGTTTGGAAAAATTTAAAGTGGTCTTGAGGCTAATACGAACTAATGAGTTTTTTAAAAGTCAGTTTATCTACTGTTTTCTGTCCCTTATCGTATTCAGTGTTGTTGGCTTAAATATAATCCATAAGTCAGCTGGATAACCTTATGACTGTGATGAATGACACCTAATATTTGTTTAGTTCCTTAAGCTTGAATCAGCACATGTGCCTCATTGCCATGGTTAGATCAACATCCCAAGCTACTTACACCAGTTTCGATTTCTAAATTTTTTCCTGTTGATAAACTTCCATGTCCTTTGATGTCAGCTCTATTCTGCCTTGTTGATGATTAATCTATACTGGCTTATCTCATATTTATATTTCTGCTAATTTCTATAGTAAAGCCTCTTGTAGGATTCTAGGCATGCGCAGCTCCACCCATTTTCCAACGTGGTCCTCTTTCATCAATCATGTCAATTGCTGGTACTTCTATGAGATCCATGAGCATTATCATAATGCAGGTTATTACTTATTGCATCCTGGGAGATTGGAGTTGGTCAGGGTAGAGTTTGAGGGCTCATTAGGTGTCAAGGATATTGTTGTAAGTAATAGAGATCCAAAGTGTCAAAAAGACAAAACAGATTTGTACCTTGGCAATAATAGAAAGATTATGGTGGGTGGAAGATTATCAGTAATGGAACTATCATTTGCACTTGCAGTCTATACTGACATGTGAGGCTTAAAAAAAATTATACTCGAGTTCTCTTATGTGATACTGTGCCTTTGTGGGGATTTGAACCCAGTGTCCCAGGCCCCTTACGTGGTAAAAGTGGAACGAGTAACAGCATAGCCAGCCATGTCCTGATGATGTGCAGTGATCTTAGCTTCTTAAACTTTAAGCTTCTCTTTACTCATAGCTAACAAAGACAATTAACAGAAAAAATGACTGTGTCATACTTCTATTCCTTAGAAAATAGGTCTAGTCTTCTCAAACTATAAACTTCTCTTTATTTAGGACTAATAAAACCACATAATAGTTTGCTTCCTTAGAACACGGGTCTGCTCTATATTACTACACTTGATAATACATTTGTGTGCTGATTCACTCTCATAAACATCCTTATCTGCATGATATCTCGACAAGTTAAATAGGTGTCTGTTACGTTTGAGTGGAGTGAAAACACATGGCATTTGTCCTTCATGTATCTATAGCTTATTTTTGGGTTTGGCATTCCTGAGTCATACTCACCATTTTAACCCTTCTAACATGTTTCTGGTTATCATTTTCTATGCTGAGGAAGGGTTTAGGTCTCATTCTTTATTTTAGGTGTACATAGAAGGAATTCTTGATAGATGTTAGATGATTATCATCAACATCATCCAAGTCTTATCCGACTAAGATTGGGTCAACTATGGTGAACAACTCTAAGAAGGTTCCACAAACATGATTGATAAGAATTTCTGACCGGTTGTCAACCTGACATCAATCCTCTAATGTTGGTGCCGAAACCCGACCAACACAAGTTAGCAAGAGAGGAGCTTGCTAAGAAACCTAGAATGACAGCCAGTGGGAAGGAAGACTTACCTTATTGGCTACACAACTCATTCAAACAAGGAGCCACCCTCCATGATTCCTCTAGCGTGGGAGAGTCTAGACAGAGGGTAAAGATGAAGTTTTCTTGTAGGGAATTGCATTCAGCTCTATGGCACAATTAATCCAAAGAGCCAAAGTGAACAAGAATCCAGATTTTAGATAACCGTGAAACACAAGTGATGCAAATGATAATTGAGTTATTTTTAATGCTTCCTTCTGCTTAGCGAATGGCGAAACTTAAAGTAGACGGAAATTCGACCAGTATCCAATTCCAGTGGTTGGGTGGTTTTCACTTTTTATTTAGACATGGAGGTAAAGCTGTAAACATGCAGCTAGACTTATCAAGGTTATGATGGCACAATTTGCAAAGATTACAAAATTTTCTCTGGTGTACTTGACGGAAAGTTAATTGGCCTGAGGAAGGGTGTCTTGAAAAAACCATGTATCATAGAGGCAAGTTAGAACCTAAGAAGCACTGACACTGGTACGGGGACACGGGTACGACACGACACGGGTTCGCGGACACGACAAATCCTAAAAAAGGAGGACACGGGTACGGCGAGGACACGGCAAAATAAATTTATATTTTTAAATTTATATTTTATATGTGTTTGCAATTCATATATATTTCAATAACCGAAAAAACCTCATAGAAAACAATTAAAATGAAAATTTAATGCATACTGAATCGCTATCGTTAGTTACATCCAGTCCGATCGGTGAATCACAGATAGCTCTAAATGGTATGGAAAATAATGGTTGTGCTTCAATTTTGACTTCAACCTATCTAAAACCTCAGATGATAAGATAAGTTAAAGCCAAACATGAATCATAACCGTCCATCATAACCATCCTGACAAGTGAATCACACTCAGGCCCAAATAGCATGCAAAAGAACGGTTGCGATTCGGTTTTGACTTCAACATATCTGATTCTCTGAGGTTATAATCTCAAAGGATCAGATAGGTTGAAGCCAAAACTGAATCACCATAGCTTATAACCCGACCCTATATCGAACAGTACGTCAACCCGCAGTATCCCGAGTGTCCGAGGAGTGTCCGGCGAGTGTCCGACCGTGTCCGGCTTCCGGAAGCACGTAGGACACGGCACATGCGTGTCCGATGTGTGTCCGGCGAGTGTCCGACGAGTGTCGGTGTCCGACACGTGTCCGACACGGGTACGGGAGGCCTGGAGAAGTGTCCATGCTTCCTAGGTTAGAACTGTTTAGCCACTTTGCTTCTGCATGGTTGAATTGTATGTTTAATATTCATTCTTGTTTTACATTCTTTCTTCATATATTATGTGTCAAGTTCTTCATTCTCTATCAAGTATATGATTCCTTCTAACTCTATTTTTTATGCCTTCTTTCCTTCGCTTTATGTACGCACTTCCTTTTGTGCTAATTTTGTGTTTGTGCTGTCTCTCTATTTGTTGCATGCCTCTCACGTTGTGTAAAGCTTTGCCAAGAAAAGAGGTGCGTCTATCCTTGATTGTTATGGAAAATACTGAGCTCTTCAGGGTCCTTTGGTTTATCACCAATCCAATTTTTTTAATGACAGTACTTCAACTTTTTTTGCATCCGTTAATTATAAATTATTAATTTAATTTGATACGAAATCAACATTTCCCTAATTAAAGTTGATGTATATGAAAGCAATTCCTTGCATCTCATTTCTTACAAGAAATGATGAGATATCAAATAACTGTTCAAATGTCTCTTTCAGGCATCCACATTATGGCAGAAATTGATGTCCCTGGTCATGCAAGGTCATGGTAAGTATGTAGAACTCAAATACTCCTCCGTTTATCAGTTTATAGGTTTCATGCTTTCAGTGACTCATAGAGTAACAACACTAAGGCCATCTTTGGATTAAATTGTTCACAGAAAGTGGTTCAAGTACATGAGAAGTGCTTAATAAAGAAAAAAACACTAAGGTGAAAGGGTATGGTTAGAAATGTGTGTGTGACAGGTATATTAGTAGTTGCACCGATGAAGTAGTATTGAAATGATTGTGATGGTGGACTGCCTAAGGAATAGTACAGGCGGACTTGGTCTGGAGGATAGTGTTGGTAGTGAGAAAAGGGACAAAATATTGAAATACTTAGAAAATCTAATTGACAGTTGCAAGAAAGGATTTACAAAAGCTACTTATTGCTAAAGATATAATGCTTGAAAAAGATTGGTTGTGAATGTTTTACAAAATTGACGCAACTTGATAGGATAAGACTTGTAGTTTATGATTGCCCTTTTACCTACTGGAAACACTGCTTTTCACTTACTTGGGGAGCTATTGTCTGTAACTTTAAATGGGTTCATTTGTGTCAGGATTATATGATCTAATCTACAAAATTATCCTTGTTTTGATTTAGGTCTGTAAATTTTGCCTAACGACAACCGGTGCTGCTGCTTTTCACTTACTTGGGGAGCTATTGTCTGTAACTTTAAATGGGTTCATTTGAGTCAGGATTATATGATCTAATCTACAAAACTACCCTTGTTTTAATTTAGGTCTGTAAATTTTGCCTAACAACAACTGGTGCTGAATTAGGTCAACTTGGGTGGGTGGTCCTTTTTATCTTTTAAGAATACATTTATAGGTTACTTTAGATGGATTGAGTGGAACAAGTCTCCTTGGTTTGCTGGTGTCAGTAATTGAGGTGTCAGTAATTGACTGGGATGGTATTGGGTAGAGACCGTAGAGTTCGGATCAGATCTTGTTTCATATTACCTGGACTTGACCTGATGTGTCCAAATTCAAGCATGGATACAGAAGAATTATTCTTGGGTCCTTGCATCAATTGTGAGTTACTTTACATGATTGAAGGACAACTTGATGATTGATGTTTTAGTTGTACCTACTGTAACAAAGGACAGGTCCAACAGGAAACCCAATTGTCTGACTACAAAGTAAAAAGTTATAAGGGTAAGTCTCCATTGATTAATATTCCGATACCTAATAGTCTCTTATATCAAATGTATCATAGTTTTGTTGAGATTCGTATAACTAATATTCACTAGAATG
Organism: Chamaelirium japonicum; assembly: GCA_947650365.1. Classification (NCBI taxonomy): domain Eukaryota; kingdom Viridiplantae; phylum Streptophyta; class Magnoliopsida; order Liliales; family Melanthiaceae; genus Chamaelirium; species Chamaelirium japonicum. The sequence continues at coordinate 53,686,877 of OX393551.1, read as the reverse complement.
TCATTTGCGCAATGCCAAACATTCTCATACATGCATACATTTATGCAATATATATTGTGCTTGTATATAACAATTGTGTGTTATGTATCTTAGTTTTATTCTTAAAGTTTTTTGTGAAAAAAATAGGTCAAAAAGAAAATGATAAGTACACTTCTCTGTATGAAACATATTGCAATTATTAGTAAGGAAAGAAAATGATAAACGCAGTGAACTTTCTTTTGATGTTTAATGTACATATCAGCAAGGAATGAAAAATTGAGATATTTTGCGAAATTTCACGGGGCCATGTTGTATTATGATTATTATCCAGTTCAGTTCAGAGATATTTAAATAGAGAGCTATCGATCTTCTTGAGATATTTAAAAGCAGTTCAGTTCAGACCTTATTTATTGAAAGTTATCCAAAACTAAAATAACTTTGTATGAGGTTGTAATTCGTGTTATATTGTTCCTCTGACTTTAGGGCTAAATAATGAGGCCTATGTGTACCATTGGGAGAAAGAGAAGCAAGTGATACCGAGTTGTACCGGCCGATGCCTGACTGATTTGGCCGATACATACCCATACGGCCAAGTATCGGTCGTTACAAGTCATGTACCATTCTCCGTGCGCGGGGGGGGGGGGGGGGTCTTATCTGTCAAGGTTAGGGCCAAACCCGAGTCGTCCCGGCCGGTACGACTCGGTATCGACCGAATTTTGATACCATGGGAATTAAATTAATCATGAACTTTCAAAACTATTTTTTAAATCCAGAGCTTTTGATAACTTCAATTAGGAATCGAATACACCCATATGCTGAATTGGGAGGCAAAGGAACAAAGGGAAATGAAATAAGGGTGGGAGGGAGTGTCATGATAGAAGTGGGACCAACTCTCTATTTCACATCGGGATGTGGAATCCTGTTAAGAGGAGGGTCATGAGCTCTATTACCAAAAACTCTGATTTTTTGAATATGTCTCGATTAAAACATGACTTATTCAATAAATGTTCACTACGCGACTCTTTCCTGATTTTTGAAAAGTCACGATTTTCACGTTTTAATCCCTATTTATGCGTTTTAATCCCTATTACTTGCTTTTTAATCCTTTCTTGTATTACTCAAAAAACCTATTGTAAGTTTGTAACATTCATATATAAAGATGTTCTAAAATTCTACCGTTAGTTTCCTGACTCTTTCCCGACCATTCTGACTTTTTTCCGATTTTTCTGACTTTTTCCCTAGCCGATTTTTTCCAGACTTCCGACATGGTAATTATGGTCATGAGTCATCCTTTCCACGTGAGTCTCATACCAAAATAATTGGGGTGTATGGGAAAGAATGGGTGATGGTAACCACAAGTCAATTAGAAAGTAATATTGTTCCTCCATCAAAGCTTCTGGAGCCAAGGTAACATTAGCATTTAATCTATTTGCATATATAGATTGCTTGTTTTCTAATTTAACCACATGTATAGTTAATTACTCAATTAATCATCTGAATAGCACATGACTTATGTGTGCAGCCATCCCCTTCACCATAGGATAACTTGTTCTATAACTTTAGGAATACAAGTCCAAATTACCTCTTGGCCTTTGCAACGGCGTAAGAAAGCTAAAAAGGCATACTATGTAAAGGTCGGGTAATCATAGTCTAAAAAATTACCACAACATGAAGAGAGATTAAGGGAGTGAGAATAGAATGAAGATGTAGACGAACTGCAAGCGGTCTCCAAAAAGGAAAAAGTTGCCACACAAAAGGATCTAAGAAATCCAAAATGCTCTCAAATAAAGAATTCTTCCAAAGCTTGTAGCCAAGGATTGAAAAAAATGGCAGCACATGGGAATGAATAAGTAGAAAAAAAAAACATTTTCAAATAAAAAAAAAATAGAAGAGAATAATAACGAGGACTGAAGAATAACCCCAAAATGTTACACAAAATCAGTATAGAGGTGGAAGAGTAGAAGAATCATGGATTAACATAGAACAAAATCAGCTTTTGAAGGTGTACACAACTGGTTGAACCCTAGAAACAGAGGATCAACAAGGAAAATGGACATCACTTATCACTGGATGACAGAGTGGTTGGGGCAGAAAGTGTCATGATCCATAGGAAACAAACAAGTGAGGTTTGGTTCCTTGATGGCGGGGAACCCGCTGGAATAACGATAGTATTCACAGTGGCACCTTTGTGAAGCAAAACCCCGTGATGTTTGGTTCCTTGGTTGTGAGGAATAAGCTGGAATAATGACAAGATTCACAGTAGCATCCTTGTAAAGCTTGGGGTTGGGTGTTTGATCGAGCACCATATCTATCTCGTGGGCCTGGGCTGGCCGAATAGAAACCCCAAAATTGAGTCGAGAAGGTGGCTGGTCAGCATTGCCTGCCGAACTAACTTTTGACAATGTGTGAAGAAAGAAGAAAGAAAGAAAAAATTCAGCTAAGCCCTCAGTGAAAAGATCAAATCCAATGATTAAGACTGACTGATAACAAGATAGTTTGGGCAAAGTCTCCAAAGTTGTGAAAGAGGCCAGTGTGATGAACCTGATTCTTTGATATTGAGAAACTTACTGATAGAAGTTAGAGGAACATCTACATTGCTACTTTAGTAATCCGGTAGAGCAGGCAGGAGTCGAAAATATACAATTAACATGGGCTTTATGTCTTCTAATGAGAAGGACATGGGGTTGGCTATGGATTACACTCTAAAATCGAGTATTATCCACCAAAGGATCAAACAATGTTTTCTATTAGGCTGTCAAAATCATGCCTACTCCAATGAACCAAAGTTAGTTATTCCCCCCGCAAATTGACTGCCAAAATGGACATTTTTTTGCTGACATGAATACTTTTCATTCGTAGAGGCATAAAACATGTGTCATGCCCAGATAAACTCATTTCTATTTTTAAGTACACATAAAATGTTGGTGAATATATCATGTAGTTACAAAGTCACTACCTCTTGTTGGTAGTGAATAGAAAACTTCCTGTGTATTAGATGGTAAAAATGTGGGTTCTTTTGGAGTGATACCTTTTCAAGTAAATGCAAGTCTTCCGACATACCAGACTAAAGAAAAAAATTAAGCTTCTAAGTATGATACTTTTGTTTGAAAAAAAAAAGTATGATACTTTAAGTAATGCTTTCAATGAGGTTCTCTACTCTGTTTTTGAGAAAGTACAATCTACCTTAGAATTAACATTTGAGGGTGAAGATGTCAATCTAGCCATGCTAGTTTGGTATCATATATATTGCATTTACATAGGCCTTCAAAATTACTGGCAATGTACTACTGGATCTTTCTATCTGTAGTTATTACAAAAATTTGATATCTTATGCAGGGGTGTAGGTTATCCTAGTCTTTGGCCTTCTCCTAACTGTACAGAGCCCCTTGATGTCACCAAGGATTTTACATTTGACGTGATTTCTGGAATTTTGACAGGTTCAACATTTATATATTTTTTCCAATACATTTACTTCAAGTAACAAAAAGATTTTATGTGAAGTGTATTGTTTTGCTTTTACAATCTTCCTTTATAATTAATTAATTACAATGCGAATAAATCTTATGTTATCACATGCTACACTTAATAATTCAAAAACACTTCACTCATGAAAGGGAATCATCGAAGTTGGGACGTCTTCCACTTGCTTAGCCTTCAATTCATGGAAACTATATTCTTCTAACTAACCAAGAACACTACTTTCTTCATCATTTTTGAGTTTTCCATGTGGCTTATATTGACCCCAATACAAGAATCGGAGGCAGATACAAATATTGAAATAAGAATATGAAAACGGAAATAGCTTTCTGTGTTCTTATTTGTTTTCTAATTTTTACCCTGTTGAAAAAGGTGCCTAGGCCACCTAGACATCTTCCTAGGCTTAGGTACCGGTTCCTTGTCTAGGGCACATATTGCTTAGAAAGGCACCCTGGCCCCTGGACGCACATAAGGAACATACGATAGTAACATAGGTGGCACTATGTTCTCTTTCTCAAATTCTTATTCTTCTTACCATTATTTTTTTTTCTACGTTATGTTACTGTGGGCATTGAAATTAGCCCACGGGTCGAACCCGATTTGCACACGTAAAATAGGCCCGCACCCAACGGCCTTCGGGTCGAACCCGACTCGCACACGTAAACTTGGCCCACACACAACGGCCCGCATGCACCTCGGCCCACACACAACGGCCCGCATATGCGAAACTTGGCCCGCACACAACGGCCCGCATGCGAAACTTGGCCCGCACACAACGGCCCGCATGCGAATTCGGCCCACGTGCGAACTCAATTCGCGCGCCATGGCCCGACCCAAAGCAAACGGGTCCCACCGGACCCGCAACTCGAACACAAAGAGAGGGGCCCACCGGCCCCCCTTTTTTGAAAACCGTGCCCCCCTCCCCATGGGGAGGTGGGGCCGGCCATAAAGGAAAAGAAAAGAAAGGGAAAAAGAAAAAGAAAAGAAAAAGAGAAGAAAAGAAAAGAAAAAAAATCAAAACCGCCTCGATGCGGGGGGAGGTGGCGTGGACGTCTACGCAGCCGTAGATCCGCGACGATCCCTCGATCCAACGGACAAGATGACGTTGTGTCGCCATCCGATCCAAAAGTGCAAAAAAAAATAACAACTCAATCTTCAAAGATCGAGTCACATCTAGCCCGTAACCACCCCAACTAAAAAGGAAGGGATCGAGTTTGTTTCCCCGGATAAAGGAACAATATCTTGATGGTTATGGGGGGAGATATTGGATGAAACAAAAAGATTTCAGCCATATCTCCCCCAACCGCCCCCCTTTGCCTATAAATAGAAGGGGTGGGGGAAGGCACAAGAGGTCCGAAGGCTGAAGACGAAAGGGCTCTGCAAGAGAAGCTCCAACGCTTGAAGACCGAAGGCTTCACGAGGCACGGCAAGCACGTCCTACGGGAATCCTTGGCCCTTCAAGTCCTCATCAACGTGAAGACCTTGCACTCGAAGATCAAAGCTTCGACTCCTCGCACGAAGAAGAAAGCTTGGAGAAGAAGACCCGGAGTCGTCATCACCCCGACTGCTCCAACGATCTTCATCAGCTCCGAAGACGCCATAAGCAAAGGCCGGAGAAGAAGATCGAAGCCGACAACACCCGTCGTCTTCAACAAAGGCATCAACTTCTCGCACGAAGAAGAAAGCTGGGAGAAGAAGGCCCGAAGACCGGTGCTACCCCCGCCGTCTTCATCAACAAAAGCCGACGCTACAACCGTCGCACGAAGACCGGTGTTACCCCCGCCGTCTTCATCAACAAAAGCCGACGCTACAACCGTCGCACGGAGATCGGTGCTACCCCCGCCGTCTTCATCAACAAAAGCCGACGCTACAACCGTCGCACGAAGATCGGTGTTACCCCCGCCGAAAAGCCAAGCCGACGCCACAACCGTTGAGGAAGCCGGAAAGAAGTCCTGAAGAAGCAGCCATCGCCGTTCGAGAAGAAGATCGAGCCAAAGCTAAAGCCAAAGCCAACGCAAGAAGCCAAAGCAAAAGCACCGGTAGAGCCCGCGCTAAAGCAACGTACGTGCCAAAGCCAAGCAACTACGACGGTCACGAGCAAAGCACCGCACGTTCTAGCCGATACGACGCGAAGTCCGGAAGAACTAAAGCATCGCAAGCCTCTACTCGCCTACGTTCAAGCGCAAGCGCCAAAGCAAAGCAAACGCCAGAGCTACGCCAAAGCCGAAAGCTAAAGCCAAAGCCGACGCCAAAAACACGATCGACGCCACAAACCGACGATCAAGGACGCCGAGGTCGAGCAAGGATCGAGGAAGACACGAAGACCGAGGAACGAAGCCCAAAACCTCCCTAGCCGAGAAAGCGCGAAGCACGGACGGGACAAAATTAACGGCGGAAACTCCTTAGCCTCTCAAAAGCCCTCACCCTGTAAAGACCTCTGTCCGGGGCAACCCCTTCAGAGCTCTCGCACGAATACCACGTGGAGACGCGGATCAAAGGGACCCTCCAGAGGATCTCTCCCACAATCTCCTGATCAAACATTCGCCGCACCCGGACTCGCCACACCCGAGCCCACCGGGTCCCGGCATCTGTAATCTCGTGTGATTCGCAATAAAGACGACCCGTATCTTTTTCTGTGCATACAATTACTCTTTTAGCTATGCACTTACAAGCAGTAGTATCAGTCGTGGTTGCAGTGCAACATTGTGAATGAAGCATAGGAGAGAGCTGGAAAGGGTAGGGGTGTAAAACATGTCGAGTTGGGCCGCTACAATACTGGCCAGGCAAGGAACGGAGGGGCTCGAATGGGCTTTGGTTTTCTACTTTTCTTGGGCCGGTTCATGGGTTAAGGAGGTAGCCCAACCCCGGTCCTGTTTGGCTTCAGGTTGGGTTTTCAGATCGGTACGGTTCGGGTTTGGCTTATTTTTAGATTGATTCGGGCCAAGTTCAATGGTTTTTTAATAAACAATATTAATCTACACATATGTAATGGGGGTGGCGAACCCTCAACCATATGTTTTCTTTATTTGCGGGTGCCCATGTGGCGCCTGCGGGACCGGGTGGTCCTGTGGGGTGCTCTGCAGAGCCTGCTCGGATTGCGGAGTGCCATGTGTGGGTCGTTGGGCTGTGGGGTGCTCGGCACAGGCTAGCTGGGCCGCGGGGGTCTTGCACGTCGGAGATATTAATTATTAAGAGTGGCCCGCTGGGGTATAGAGAGGGGGAGAGAGAAGAAGAAAAAATTCAGTGGGAGGTGATAAGATCCCGGTTTCTCACTAAAGGATCGAGACTTCTCGTGACGCAGGACGAAGTAGGGGGTACCACAAAATTAATTAAAATAACCATTGAATCATGCCAAATCGATGGATAAACATGGAATAATATCACATTGATTAATTTGCGAGTGAGCGAACGATCCACGAGCAATACTTTCCGAAGATATCTTCGAATCAGCAATAAAGACTTGGCAGGGTGCGCTTGGAAAAACAGTAGCACGCTGGGGGTGCCATCAGCAATCTAGGTAGCCACGATGCCCTCGGAAGATGACTATAGCCGTATAGCGCCTAGAATATATTTGGGCAACAAACAATAATGGGGTCCCCTCAACAATAGGAGACCACACCCTCAGCCAATAGAAAGAAACATACTTCTTTTATCACGAACCATAAGAGGGGCTGTGGTCTTTTGTTGCAAACAGGGTTGCGCGCCCTTTCTTCTGCTTGTTCTTTCTGTGCGAAAAACAAAGAAGATAGAAGAGCAGCATGTGGTGAGAGAATGAGGGGAGAAAGAGAAAGAGAGATGAAAAGCCTCATTTCCTTCTTCCTATGTTATTCATCATCTTCTTCTTCTTTTACTTTTTCTTGCTTACACAAATGAGAATCGCGTGGATGCCAGGGATGCTTAAATCACCCAAAGATCTTTGAGAGGAGGAGAATATGATAAAGAAGAGATATATGAGGAGGAGCCGTATAATCATCACTAGGGGTTTGTCGGCATCACCACCAATGAGAAGCTCACAAAACCAAACTCAATTTTTTTATTCATCATTTTTAAATTAAAATAGAGGGCTTCAGGGTCTATTTATGGACCCCCAACCCATACACAAATGCATAGGACTACTATTCCTATAATGTATGGACTTAGGACTCCTAAACCAATAAAGAAATCCTTATATTGTGGGTTTTTACATATGATGAAATTTGTCAAATTACTAATAAAAAGGATTTCGAAATTGCATAAATAAATAACATAAAAGATAATTGTGTTCCGTCTGATATGTACCTTTGCATGTGGGATGAACTGGTACATCATAATAAGTGCATGGAAATCTACTTTGCATCAATCGCTTCTGCTGAGTAGAACTTGTCCTTGAGTTGTAAGAAGTCGAATCATGAATCACTGTAGTTCTAAGCAGGATCACCATAGGGGCGTCTCGAAGTCAACACCTGGTGGTGTAGCCCCAATAGTGAATGGTGCGACTCAAAGCAATTATCTCCTGGATCCCACACAAACTGTCCACTGGAGGTGCACCCACTGGAGTCAACCGCGGGTAACAACTCGGCTGTAGATAGGAACTCCACAAACAGTATAATTGAAGGTGCTGGCATAGGTGGAGACTACATGAGCGCTGTTGGCGATAGTGAAAGCTCCACTGAAGGCTCGATCAGGGGAGGAGGCTCTGTGAAAATACGGTAGCAGCCAGGGGCTCCACTGGTAGCGGAGGTTACTTCTGTGAGGTTGTCAGAAGTGGGAGGTCAGGAAGTGGGGATGGCTCCTCAGTTCATGCCTCTTATGGTGGGAGCTCAACTAGTAGAACAATCTCTACTGGTGACACCACTGGAGCTGAAGATACGCCATGAACTCCAACCTGGTTGATCAATGCTCGTAATTTATCCGACGACTCTCACAATTCTGCTTGCTTCCTATCTGCATGAATATATATTTGTCGAAGTAGTACTTGTGTCTGTCAAAGTCGGGCTTAAGCCTGTCAAAGTCTGGCTCGAAGGTCATAGAAGGACTTGTTATAATGATAAGACATTATGACATGAGCTCTTATACCAAGCTGATGCAGGACAAAATAGGACGAAGTCGGGCTTAAGCCTGTCGAAGTCTGGCTCGAGGGTCATAGAAGGACTTGTCATAATGATAGGTACAACATGAGCTTTGATACCAAGCTGATGCAGGATGAAATAAGAGGTCTCGCGGAATTAATTAAATAACCCTTGAATCATGCTAAATGGATGAATAAACATGCAATAATATTACCTCGATTTATTTTCGCGCGAGCGACTGATCCACGAGCAAGATTTTCAGAGAAAAGGTTTTGAATCAACAATAAAGACTTGACATGGTCCCTTGGAAAAACAGTAGTACACAGGGAGGTGCCCTTAGCAATCTGGGCAATCGGGGTGCCCTCGAAAGACGACTGAGCGGCTGGAATATATCTGGGCAGCAAATAGTAATGAGGTACCCTGAACAACAATAGACCATGATTGGGGTGCTCTTAGCAAATAGATTACACAAACTTCTTTTATTGCTAACCAGAAGGGGGGCCGCAATCTTTTGTCACGAACAGGGCCGTGTGCCCTTTCTTATGTGCGTTGTTTCTGTACGGAAAATAGAAACGAAAAAGAGCGTCACACGGGAGTGAGAAAGAGAAATAGAGAGGAAGAGAGGGCCTCTTCTCCTTTCCTTCTTCCTTTGCTTTTCCTTTTCTTCCTCTTTGTCCTCTTCTTTTACTATTTCTTGCTTACACGAAGGGGAATCGCAAGGATGTCACATATGCTTCAATCACACTAAGATCCTTGAGAGGAGGAGAATATGATAGAGAAGAGGAGGGGGAGAAGGAACCCTAAAATCACCACTAGGGGTTTGTCGACATCACCACCAACGAGAACCTCGCAAAAGCAAGCTCAATTTTTTTATTAATCATTCATTAACTAAAAGAGAGGGCTTTGGGTCTATTTTATATTTATGGACCTTCAAGCCTTACATAAACGCATAAGACTACTATTCTTGTAGCGTATGAACTTTGGACTCCTAAACCAATAAAGAAACCATAATATCATGGGGTTTTACATATGCTGAAATTACTAATAAAAGGACTTCAAAAATGCATAAATAAATAGCATAAAAAGATAATGTAGTCCCGTCTATGATGGGACTTCACATCTTGTTTGAATTGATGCATCATAATCAGTGCGTGGAAATCTGCTCCGCATCATCTTGCCTGACTCTTCATTTCACAAGGAGATGACCGCAATCAACAATTTTTTGCATTAATTCTTATATGCAAATAAAAGAAGCTCTGAGGTCCTTTATAAAAAACCAAGGTGCACTACATAATGTCCCCAGTCCCCACAATTGATGTGGACTAACCGAACACAACCAGCACAAGTTCAAATAAACTGAAACAAATATTGAAATAACTAAAAAAAGAAATTTAAGTCTATGAACTCCAGGCTAGTCACCCAACCATAAGGAAAGTGTTGTTGCAGTCCTCTGTCGCCGCCACTGGTATACTCTAAGATCTGACAGTGAATGTGTAGTAATGTCCCCATCAATCATGGCATAGGTATTGTTCTTTATACAATCATAGATGACAAACATCATTCATAAAACAACCTTTCAAACAAAGAAAATATAAGCATCATTATCATAAAGCTTAAAACATAGAAAACATAACAAAGAGTTTTTATATATTCTTGTAACTTCACAAATCTTAGATGGTGGAAGAGTGTTAGCAAGATGGTGTGGATAGTGATGTTGATGTGGTGATAGGATAGAATGATGAGGATGTGAGATTATGGGTAGCCAACTATGGTAAGAAGAAGAGAGGGATATGACCGGGTGCTGGTGTAGGAGGTATTGGTAGATGAAGTGGTTGTGGAGGATGGTAGTGGTTGTTATCACTCGTGTAGTTTTCTCCTTGGTGGCAAAATTTGTAGGACAAACTCGTTTCCGGTGTGCGAAGTCCAAAAGTATCTTGTCTTAGTCTTAGTGTTGCTTTGAAGATTCTGAAGATGAGCACATTGAGACCCGAAGTGGCACAAACGTGTTCAACAACAAAGACTAGATTCCATGTTTCGTTCCTGATTAGTATTAGAAATGTTTCTTTTTGAGAATGGACTTGACTTCATTTGTTCACTTGTAGCTTGAGTTTGCAAATTATAGGAAAAACCTCTTTGATTTGTTTTGATTGATCCTATTTGATTTAATTTTTTAAATTATTATTTATTAGAAATCATTTAAATTCTCTTTAAAAATTAAAATATGTTTTACATTTATGAGAATTTTTTTAAAAAAATTTTGATCACGAAAATCAGGTTTTAACGTTGAAAATATCATAATATGTAGTGTCTGTGTGCATCACTATGTTGATCGTGCGCATTAACCATGGTCTGATGCGCACGAACCTTCAGCAGTTTCAAAAGACAGAAGCATGTTTTAGTTCTTGTGCATAACCTTGTGCTATAGATCATGCGCCGGAACATGTTAAGTCATGTGTACATTCAGCAGACTAAAACCAATTTTATCAGGTCTTCTTCGTGGTTTTCTTTGGGACTCGATTCCTTTTGGGTCCAAGCCACCTTGGTCAGGTTTAGGGTTTTCTAAATAATATAAAAGCCTGATTAATTTATGGTTTCTCTCTTCTCTTACTTTTGAATCTCTTTTCAAGAGAAATACTAAATGTGAATTGATAATCCTAGAGCATATTTTTACCACCATTATAACGTCTTTGATTCATGGAGCGAACACAAGCTATTTGGTAAAATAAGTGATATTTGTAATATGGTTCAAGGAAGGTGAGAAAGAAATATACAAATTAGCTAGAATGAGGGAAAAGAAAACTAGAGATATAGATCAAGAATTTTTTTTTTTTTGCGACCTAGATATAGATCAAGTTAGGTGCATCAAAAGTGAAGACAATACTATCTTGGCGAAGGAAGATACGATTAAAGATAAATGGAAATGTTGCTTCTAGAAATTAATGAATGAGAACCCACTGGAGGAGTGTATTTAGAATAGTCACAATTTAGGGATTAAGTTGTTTACTATCGTTCAATTAAAATAGCTGAAATGGAGGAAACTTTTAAAAAATGCATAAAGGTAAAGCACTATGCCCTGATGAGATGCCAATTGAAGTTTGGAAATTTTAGGAAGAACTGGAATAATTTGGTTAATTTGCTTCTTTAATAAAAATTTGACAACAAGGAAGATGCCAAATGATTGGAGAAGCATTATGGTACCTATATATAAGAATAAAGGCAACGTTCAAAATTGTTCTAATTATCATGGAATTAAGCTTATGAGTCACACTATGAAATTATGGGAGATGATGATGGAACGAAAGTTAAGAAAGATGATAAGAATTTCGGAAAACCAGTTCGGATTTATGCCAAGAAGGTTCACAATGGAGGCTATTTTCTTGCTGAGACAACTGATGGAAAGATTTAGAAAGAAGAAAAAGAATTTATATATCGTTTTTATCGACTTAGGGAAGGCTTCGAGTACCACGAGATGTGATTTTGTGGACTTTAGGAGAAAGGGGGTGCCTCAAGGTTGTGTTGAAGTGATTGAAGACATGTATGATGGTGCAATTACTAGTGTCAGAAGTAATTGTAGGCCTGTGGCGATACAAATGAATGTCCAATAACTGTGGGACTCCACCAAAGGGTTAGCCTTAAGCCCACATCTTTTTACTCGTTATTGATGAACTCACTACTAATATTCAAGAAGAAGTACCGTGTTGTATGCTATTTGCAGATGATATAGTGTTAGTCGATGAGACAAGGATGGCGTTAAATATTAAATTGGAGTTGTGGAGGAAAACTTTGGAAGATAAGGGCTTAAAAATAAGTCGAGCTAAGACAGAATACATGAAGTGCAATTTTAATGAAAACAATAATGATAATGATGCCCATTTCACCTCTTGGAGAGGAATTTTCTTAAAAAAAAAAATGATGCCCATTTCACAATTGTTGGCCAAGAAGTACAACAATGTGATTGTCTTCGGTATCTTGGGTATGTCATACAGAAGAATGGAGAGATTGATGATGCTATATCCAATAGGATTAGAGCGGATTGGATGAAGTGGAGAGGGGCCTCGGGAGTGCTATGTGATTGACTCATCCCTTTAAGCCTCAAGGGTAAATTTTACAAGACAACAATAAGGCCCACATTGTTATATGGTTCAGAATGTTGGCCCTTAAAGATAGATCAAGGTCATAGGATGGGCGTGGTAGAGATGAGGATGTTGAAGTGTGCGGAAAAATCAGGAGGGATAGAGTAAGGAATGAGTGTATTAGAGAAAGTGTTGGAGTGACACCAATTGAGGACTAAATAATGGAGAATAGATTAAGATGGTTTGGCCATATGCAACGTAGAGTAAAGCTGGGCCCTATAAAGAGATGGTCCCAGATTAGTGTGGAAGGTCCAAGGAGGAGGGGAAGACCTATAATAATATTGATAAAGTTGTCAGAAAAGACATGAAAAAACTTTCATTGACAATTGATATAGCCCTAACTAGAAATCAATGTCGAAGAAGGATTTATAAAGCCGACGTAGATGGGGCATGGCTTGATGGTTATGGTTAAATATTCATCCCCTTTTGTCCTCACGTTATTCAATTAGAGGTTGTGGAATGAACTAAAGAGTCACCAACTAAACCTATGGTGATGTCACAATTAATAAATCTACTTAGCATAGTCTTCCTTCTTGTGCCACATATGTTTCTTGGTTTCAAGTTCTTTATTTTTTACTTTTATATATTCCTATTTGCCCTAGATTCATGTATGTTACTCTTTTGAACCTAGAGCCACAACAAGTATAATGGCCTGGATTAATAGAGCAGATAAAATGGGCCATCCTTCTTTTTTGAATTAGAAATGTTTTGCATCATATCTTCCTTTGGTGTTTCAATTTAACTTGATTTGTCCCTCACTATTAGTATTAGAGTAAAGTTGCTTAAAATTTGAGGTGTGGAACAGATGCTCTTGATCTATTAAAAGACTAACTACTCCGACCAGTTTTGTACCAATATCCTTACGGTTCTACCTACTATAATTCAAAGATTAAACATGATCTCTATGGGTTTGTTTGATTTGAAATAATGCTTAATCAAGTAAAAATTTATGTATTGTATGAACATGTAACATGTATGCGGAAGTACTGTTACTTTGTTTGGTTTGAGGTAGAATTTAAGGTAAGTATAAAAATATTATTAAAATAAAAATTTTAAAAATAATTATTACTAATTGAAAATTTAGAAAAGATTAAATCTTATGGTCTAGTGGCCAAGCCAGCAATCGAAGACTGTCTGACAAACTTCTGGCAATCGTATAACAATAGTTCGGTGAAGCTCCAACAACGGTTCGATGAACGGTCACCAATCCGGTGAAGTTCCTTTGGTAGCTCGGTGAACTTCTAGTAGTCGGACGATGACAGTCCGACAAACTTCCAATGAACGTTCAGTGGCCTGTCGTTGATGGTCTGGCAAACTTCCGGCTAGCCTTTGACAACTGGCATCAGATCGATGATAGTCTAGCGAACTTCCGGTGAGCCCCCAAAGGACTTGCGACTTGACCACCAACCCTTTGGCAATGAAAAAGCTTGTACAATTCGCCATTCTACAAATTTTGTGGAATTACGAATGGAGTTGTTTATGTATCCCAAATTCTATATTTATTAGTAATACTTATTGCATTGATAATTACTTCAAACCAAATGACGTAACAGTTTCATCCAAAATGCATACTATAGTCCACTTACCCCAACTTTTACTTCAAACCAACGAACCTGATGTGAATTCAATCCCAATTGAATCCATAGTAGTGGAATGAGAAGTCCACAATGTCATTTTGATGGATATTTCAAGGATCTTTGGATGCTTCAATCAGACTTCACAGTTGTTGTGACTTGTGACAAAGATCAATTACACATCATCTGGAGAACTACTCATCTTCTACCTTGTCATTTCCTAATTAGATCTTTGTTCCATCATATTTATATTTATTTTATTTTATAACAATAATTTTGAATCGAAGTTCTACTAAATTTATGCATTGTTTCAGAGGTGAACACAAAAAGTTTATTGGGAATGCATGTTGAGAGCTCTAAAAAAGTTGAATCATGAAGTAAAAAATCATAAGCGATTGAAAGACCATCTCTCTCCAAAATCATCAGTTTATCTGTTTAGATGCAGATGCTTTTAGAGGGAAAGAGAACTCTTCTATTTTAGTGGATGATCGTAATAGTCATGACATTAGTCGAGATACCTCACTCAGGATATTTGTTGTAACTGTACCCACACACGAGTAATCCTCAGGCGGCATTATTGAGGTGCCAAGTTATGTTCGTAGAGGATATTTTCCACCTTCATAACCTCTTTGGTTTATGGAGCAAACATAAGCCATTTGGTAAAATAAGTGATTGTTTTAATAGGGTTAAATATTCATCCCCCTTTAATGTCCTTGAGTTATTCCATTTGAGGTTGTGGAATGAAGATGTCCCAATCTGTTAAGATACTTAGCATGATGTTAATGATTTATTATTGACGACTATTATGAAGTGCTGTTCTATTAGAAGAATTAAGGATGTCGAGAGACAAGAGTGGAACACCGTCTGGATGGAATGAATCCAAACATAGTCAATGACCCTAGGAAAGGTGAGGACAATATAAGCGTTGCTTAAACTTCTTTATAGAAGAAACTATTTCATATATGGTTACTTTTGATTTCAATATTATCAGTGTTGTAGAACTTTGAACAAATATTTTCACATCTTTTCTGGTCACTTATAACTAAAACTTACACCTGCAAAGAAACTTGTACAAAGGAGCAGGGTAGCATAAGGGAATCAATACTGCACCTTGTTGTTGCAGCAAGATACAATTTCACTGGTTACTTCTGAAGTCAACTCTTTAACAAACTAGAATGCCTTCTGAATACTTTTGTAAATTTTTTTGAGGGTGAAGATGTTAGTAATTACTTTGTTATATTCTTTGATTACTTTGACCTATGCTTATTTTTTCAATTATTTACCCCCTAGCTTAGCTGCACCTATCAACAAGTTTATGGTCTATTGCATTCTATATCATTTTATAGAAATTTCATGTGACTTGTATTTTTGGTCCACACTACCACAAGGATCTAACACCAGTTCACATAGTTTAAAGGAATGCAGTTGTTTTGTTAGAACTACTTGCACTCTGTCACACAACTGATTTTGTTTTTCAGAAGTTCTACTTGTAGAAGATATATGTTGTACGTCACTTGTAACTTTTAAATTAGATGTTGATGTGAACTTTTGTTACAGAGATGAGAAAAATTTTCCCGTTTGGGCTGTTTCACTTGGGAGGGGATGAGGTTGACACAGGTTAGCTTAGTCATGACAAACTGATGTTCATTAACTTTTTATGGACACAGAATTTTTTTTTCTTCCTGTAGCTGTCATTTCCGCTTCATTCAAATGTTTTAATAAGATTAGTACCGGTTAATTACCTTTTATGGACTTCCTTATGTATCTTGTAAATTTTATGCTATAATTGAGAAGCTCTATAAACTTTGGCCGTGTGTTGTTGCGGTATTGAACAATCCTCTTATTGTTTCTTTGCTACTACATGAAATGTTTTGTGTGTCACGAGTGAAGTATGATTATATGTCAACCTTCTATTGTAATGTTAATGTACGATAATAGTTAAAGAGCATGATGCCCCTTTTGAACACTCATAGACAACATTCACTTGCATGGATACAAGACTTAATTTATGAGAGTTGACAATTGTTGAGATAACTAGCATTATGGTTTTATTTTTTTTTATGTTTATATGCTCTAATATACATATAGTAGTCCGGCTCCATGCATAGTGCATCACACTCGAATATATGGGGTTATCTCCCCCTTAGTCGTTCAAAACTTAAAAAAAAAAATTGAATGGTAAGTAAATTGTATTTAAAAAAAGGGGGGGAATGTTACATATCATGGCTATACTCAGGACGAGTAAGCAACAAACACAAGACTCCAACCAGTATAAGCTCTAAACACTAGCACCACATGCCTCACAACAAGCAGCCCATATGATACCACATTGACATATGGCCAAGTAATGACTCAAGGGGCAGAAGAGTTTTTGTAGATGCTCTTACAGGTCCTTTGAGGTCGAGATGTAGTTTTCTGCGTCTTTGGCTTTGGCTTCTTATATTGGGTAAGGCTCGTAAGCTTCGCAAGGTAGGCCGGGTTTGTAACTGTCAACTCTTTGGGGATGTCAGTGAAAGGGGAGAAGCTCTTCCCTTTCAGACCATACTCGTTCGAATCAATGTTGAGGTTAGGATCCCCCTCCTGCCACTTATCCGGCTCACTGCTATCCCACTCTTCAATGATGACCTTATCTGCGAGCTCCTCATAGGTACTCTCCACGGCTCTATTTATAGTCGCTTCCACAATTCCAGCTTTTGAAGCATAGACTCCATCACTATCAGCTGGGTTCGCGCCTCCTACATCACCAGCAACCCCAATATTGCTTGGGTCACACCCGACAGAATCACTGGGTACCCTGTATCTCCCCTGCTTCACCACTAGGTGCAGAATTTTGAGATGTAGAATTATGCACTGCTCTCTGAGATAATGACTTTCGGTTGGTTGCTAGCAGCTTTCTCCCTTCGGTACGCCGAGCTCGATGCACTCCCTCATTGTTCAAAATCTGTCTTTCCAACTCTAGGATTAGCAGCTTGATCGCTAGCCTCACCAGCAACATTGACAGCAGCAACATCTTGTGCTGTATCATCAACCTTCTCACTGTTCCCAGCACACACAATAGCACCATTAGACACCTTCTTGCTCACACAACATCTTGTGCTACATCATCAATCGTTCAATTATTTATTGGCTACTAATCTAACCTTCTTTAATTCCATTGTATTAGAGCCCCAAATTTAATCGGAATGTCACAAAAGCTCTTGAGATAAACCATGATTTAGTAGTTGGTCAAAACCCGATATCCACCCTTGGTTGCTATTTCTATTTGTATTGATTACATGGTCCATTCGTGAACATCTTTGGCTAGATTGCCACTAAAGACTAGAAAAGTTCTCAAACTTGGGAAGTTGTTTATTGTCCCATAGTTCTTTCCTCATCATCCTTTTATGGTCTAAATTGATTTTGTCCCTTTCTTTCTCTCTACTGATATTCATTTTTAGGACATTATTTGTGTTTGTTGATCTGACTGTATCAAAATCTCTCGACTTTGATCTTTAGTGTCTCATTCCTCTAAAATACCTTTTGGTAACTTAATCACCTACATAACATCTTTAAGGTGCGTTTCTCCTTTCCTTAGGTCTTTTGGTCCATGTTTTGTGCTTTATTCGCTTTGCTTCTTTTGTTGTATTTTTTTTGCCCTCTTGTGCTAGTTGTTGGTTGTAGCTTTTCAACCTTTTTTTCTTACATTCCTTCCATCAACCTTTTGCTCTTTTGCCCTTTTAAAAATTTCTTCTAAGTGATGCTCCCCCCTCCCCCTACAAAAAAAACATATTTTCCCTCACTCTTTTGTTCACCATTTTGGGCCCTTGAGTTTTTCCCCATCTTACATGATCTTGTTAGTTTGCGAATATCTCTTCATCTAGCACCCTTGAGCAGTCAACCCCATGATAGTGTGATGGATGTTCAACACGTTCTCTCAGACAACTGCGTTGTTTGTTTTGTCATTATTCACTCCCATCTTAGTGGTTGAATCACGGGAATACCTTGTTAGATTTGATTTGGGGATACCCATTTCTTCTTTTTGTCTTTAATCCCAAATGGTATCAGGTTGATCTACTCCCATCTGATGACCTTCGTGGAGCTATCACATCCTCCTATTATCTGCTTTCGGTCAGTATGATAAATTTGGATTATATATTAGGTTTATTTGAAACTATTATGGCCCATGGACATCACCTATTTTCTGATTTCCAGTTTGCTTAATAGGGTTGGCGGTTTATTCAGAAGCTCTGCACATTTGATTCTTGGCACTATAGTGGGCTTAACGCGATGGAGCTGGCTTATCATTCATCTTGTTTCATTTAGTAGTAGCTCATGTAGAGAACACTACCTCTGATTTCTGATGTGCCTCCACATGGAGTTTGTGACTATATAGGTACAATTGCACCATTCATAATCTTATCTCATGTACCTATGCCATTGCCTTTGAGATGTTGCTAGCTACTACTTGATAGTGTTATAGTTCTTAGGCTTATTTTCCTTCTATCCAAAGGGGTGCATGCATTTTTTACTATTGCATAGGCCATCTTAAGGAAGCCTGCCAACAGTTGTTAACAAAGCAGGCTCTCACCTTGATGCAGCCTGGTATTGCCTGGGATTAATATTCACCATCATGAGAGCATAATATGAATTGAAAGAATTTGTCATGATGAAGACTGCTTATTTGTGTTCATTTCATCACATAAACTAATAATGCAGCTAGGACAAAGTGCAGAAATATAGGAAATATTGAAATAACTAAAGCTGGTTATTTCCGTTTAACGATTGATTGCATGCTAGAGTAGCACTGAGAGTTAATTATGTGGCTCACTTCTGCTCAGGAACTGTTTGCAGTTTATAATAAACTTGTCTTTAATTTCCTAAGTTTCAAAGAAATTTCTAGAATCGTCTCAAAGTAATCTGACTTATAGGCCTCAAGAATTGGCTGCATGGCAGGCAAGCAGATCACTTTGGAGCTGTTTAGGCTATGATATAATAACAGGTAAATGCAAGTAAAGGAAGTAAAAGCAGGATCTTAATGTGAGAATGTGCAAGTATGGTATGGAGCGATGAAAGCATGAAGAAAGAGAATAAATGTGAGTGATGGAAAACACCTGGAATAGTATCTGTCGAAAAAAGGGCGCACATGCGGACTTCTTTGTCTCTCAATGTGAAGTTGATGTGACGGGCATACATCAGAAGCCTTTGATATCCAAGTATCTCCAAGCAAAAGGATGAAAGAAGAGGGATAATTGAAGGAAGAGAAGAGAGGGATGGATGGAAACCCAAGCCAGAATCTCAGAAGAGAGGATGTGGATGAGAAGAAGGGTAGATGTTGGCCTCTGCTTACCAAATAATCCATACTATGTCTATTTGGCAAGTGGTGGGTGGTGCATGGAAAAGATGAGCATGAGGAAGGTCACATGAGGTCCCATTGATCCCCATGTAACCCCCAACATCTTTCCATGTATCCAATACTATGTGCTGTCATGATAAAAGAGAACTGAAGGAATTAATAGTTTCAGATTCCAAGAAATTGTTGGCTCCTTTTGTAAAGATGTGGTATTCACCAAAGATATAAACAAAAGGAAGGGTGAATTTTACTGACGTAGAAAGCTATGTCTAGCCCAAATTGTGAAGATGGGTGGATTTTATTGAATTTTGCATGGAGTTCAAGAGTTTGGAAGATTTTGTAATAGACTTTAAACTACATCAATCAATGGAAACCAAATGTCAGCCCATGTACCATGGTTCTCATTTATTTTATGATAGGTGATGACCCAACTTAAGAACCATAAGACATGTTCATGACTGGAAATGGGGATGTGGAGGCCCCCACGTATTGTGAGCATGCCAGTGGAAATCAAATATTCTCCGCAAAAGAGGAGGTAGCAAAATAAAGAACAAAAAAAATCTAATCTAATTTTAAACATGTTGCCAGTAGAGGGAGGGAGGGAGGGAGGGTCAATGCCCAATATGTAGGTAAGTGTATATACTAAATCCATACAAGTATCTCTATGTATATACAAGTATCTCTAACATTCCCTCTCAAATTCAAGGTGGATCATGCACCATGAGTTTGCTAAATAGGAACTGGAAGCATGGAGCTAGGTATAACTTCCTAAAAAAGTCTGTGATCTGCTCTCCAGAGGAAACATAAGGGAGAGATATAGTACGGACTTTGTATACTTTCGGGATAAGTAGCAATCGAGCTCAATGTGCTCATGAAGTTATAATTATTCACTTTGTTAAAGCACCTCCTACAAATACAACAGGTTCTCCGATATCTCGTGGTCACACTGATGCTCCCGAAACTTTATTCTTGCTTTCTGCATTCCCATGTAGAGGAAATTGCTAAATACTTACTGCCAATTGGTCTCCTTTGACCATCTTATGTGTGAATCCATCAATTATGTCAATTGGCTCTTCCATACATTCAGTATGTTCGTCGCCTTCATACGAATTTCATCTTTGTTTTTAACTTACTACTAGTTTCATCTCATGTTGTTCTTGTTTTGTATAGGATCCTTGTACATATTATCTAGACCAACTTCTTAGAATTGACTAGCCCTGGATAACCGACCGTTTGCTATAGTTGTGAGTCCAGTTCGTAAATTGAGTGGGTCTTGATCAACTGGAGTAGCTTGGTCTCATTTCTCGAATTCCTTAACATTTTCCTTTTGAGTCCCACGTTATGTTTTCTTCTGATTTGTGGTATCATACGATAGGGTCTATTTCTAAACTTTTGATGCTAGATCTACGGATCAGTCAAATTGTGTTTGCTGCAAGTTAGCAAAACATATGCACCCACGGTCCTACCTTCTTTTATTGAGTGAGATAATGTCTTTGGTTCATTTTGATTTCGCTCATTTTGTACATATCTGTATGTTTTGATGTTGACTGCTTGTGCTTTACCTCAATCTACCTAATTTAAGTGATTCCATTGTCTATGCTATTTACCAGGATTTAATGCCTACTGATACAGCTCACTATTTTAATTGGTGAAGAGCTCTTTTCTTCTTGGTGGAGTGTGGTGGGACTTCGTCAAGGCCTTTCTTAAGAACAAGTTGAGACATTGAATTCTTCTTCAATAAGGGATGTGGGACTCCCATATTTTCCTCATCATCACCATTAAAAATCTTATTCCATCAAGGTGGGATCAACTATAGGGAGGATTATAAAGTTTTCCCGACCTGATGTCAACCCTCAAGGATGTCGCCAAATACATTAGCAAGGTGACTTGGCAGGACAGGAGAGGGTCAGTGCCAAGAAACCTAAATGACTAGTTGACCGGTAGGGAGAAATACCTCTCTTTTCATTTGACATTAAAACTTTATCCTAAAATTCCACACTATATATTGTTCCAAAATCAATTCTTGTCGCTCATTCAGTTGTTTTGGATGATTGAATTTGGGATCTAGATTGAGCCTCTTAGTTATCCTAGATCACCATGTTGAATTAAAGCTAGATTGCTGCTTATCTGCATTTTCATAATATTCTGGTTTTTGCCCATGTATAAGTCATAAGACTCATACCACACTTAATTGCTGCCAAATTATAGTAGAATTAAAACTTCTAGTGTCCATTATCTACTTATTTGTACTAGCACCTGATTGTATGTTCAATGCTTGGCAGGTTGCTGGGATTCAACCCCACATGTGAAGCAATGGTATGATTATTTCTCACATATGAATGTTGGTTCATGCTTTTTGTTTTTGGTGGACCCGAATCTGCAATTCGAATAAAATTCTTAGATTATCGACACAACACTACGACCACCTCAACAACAATACCAGCACCCAATTCATTGCTTGATTATCAAAACCTATGCATGAGGATCAAGGATGGACTTTTATAGGTAGGGAGTTCAGTACTAGGAGGTTCCAGTCTCGAAGACACTTTTTTTCGAAAAACACTATAAATTGTTAGCTAGCATTTCTTTCCTTTTTCTCCTTGTTTAAATTTTTTTAGGAAATGCTTGGAATTGAAAGGATTCTCAAATTTGGAAAGTTATGTTTGGAGAGACCAAAATTTTGAGTTCCACTATTAAGATAAGAAGGATGTTCATTCATTCTCTTTCTTTTAATCTCACATTGCCTATGGAAAGAGACTTTCCTCCCTTATTTATGGGGTGTTGCTATTTGCACCCGCAAAATTACTAGGGCCCCCAATTTGAAACTCGCACCCTAGCATGATTCCTATATTTTACTAAGGCCCCCATTTTGATACACATAAGGGTTCAACCCCCCCCCCCCCTTCGCTGCTCCAAGCCTCCAACCACCGCTGCCTCCGCATCCGTGCTCCTCTCTCTTTCCTCTTCCTCCTCCTCCCTCCTCCCCGCCCCCCTCCTCCTCTCAATCCCTTCTCCCGCTTCCTTCTTGGAGATATGTTGGTCACTCCCTACCGACACATCTCCATACCTCGTGGTCGAGAGCGATCGACACATATGTCGTTCGAGAGTGTCCGACAAGTCTCTATAAAGGAGGATGAAGAGGGAGAAGAAAGGGGGAGGAGGAAGATGAGGAAGGGGTGGGAGGAGGAGGAGGAAGAAGGGAAGAAGGAGTGAGGAGGAAAGGAGAAGGAAGGAAGAGGGAGGAGGACTGACAGAGACACTGGTTGGTTGCACGAATTGATGGCACCAATGGAGGTACCCATATCAATATGCCTTGGAGGCCCCGGGGACACATCAGGTACTTTTTTATTTTGGGAAATGTGGAGCGCATTCCGTGATGGCTAAAGGACAAACAAATTTGGGAAAAGTTTCCCATTTTCCCAAATTATAACTAAATCTCTACTTGTTGGAAAAATCCAAAAAATGAAAAACCTTAAAATTTTAAAAATCAAAATAATACCTAAAACTCACAAAGAAAGAAACATCTAAAAAACCACTAATGAACACACCATGGACTCAAATTGACTAATTTTCTAGCTTGTTTATTGACTAAATTTCATCGGATGATCTTATCCTTCAATTTTAGGGAATGGATTCTCAATTTAAGCACTCCTTGTATATTAGGGTTGGAGTCCCACAAGGAAACAAATTATTTGTAAGGAGTGGATATAGCATTGGACTGCATTAGATTAAGACAAGAAAAGTAACTAAATTCTAAATATTGTTTACCAGAGCCATGAAGGATCCTTATCCTATTTTACTGGAATTTTGGACCCACAAAATAATCCAGAATATATTCCAAAAATCAGGAAATGTAGAAACGACCCAGAAAGTCAGAAAAAAAAAAATATTTAACATTCTAGAAACAAAGGTAAATACTAGAAAATATAGAAAGCTTCTGAAAAGTAAAATTTTGTCGTAGTTCAGTTTTTGTCCTATGTTGTTGTTTTTGGGTCCTTTTTCTAGAGGGTTGTCATCTAAAGAGGAGGATTATATATTTTTGAATTTAGGTTTTGATCAATAAATTTTTTTTCCAGCGTATTATATTATTGTTTTATAGAGCTTATTGCACATAACTGAATTTCTTTTAGAAGAGGTCGAATTTTGCCTTCCGGCTCTTTCTTCCCCCTCACTATTCCCTTTAGGAATGGATTCTTGATGGATCCATCTCAATTGAATCTAGTCCCGTATTAATTAGTATCTTAATTGGTCAGAGCACACTATAATCCCTTCATCAAATCTTATTTGGGCATGCTAAATTCCCTTTAACAGAACTATTTAATGCATTCTTGACGCCGGACAGCATGTCGTCGGCGTTGTTGAAAGGAAAGAGGAGAGGGGGGAGTTCGGTTTCACCACCGAAAAGAGAGGAGATGAGGGAGAGGTGCTTCATGTACAGACGAAGGGAGGGAGAAGTCGAGCGTCTCTTACGCAAATGAACAAAGGGGGAGAAGGGGGAGGGATTCCCATCACAGGAAGCAACAAATTTTCATTCATCCATTCATCACATTACAATTGTACACATGGCTTTTTATAAGCCTTTGAAACAACCCACTTCACATAACTAAATAACCACATAACTACACACTAACACAAAACTACATAACCACCCATAACTACATAACAACATAACCATCTACTAACATATAAACTATATAACCAACCATAACTACATAACTAAATAACCACATAACCATCCACTAACACATAACTATGCAACTACATAACCACCCACTAATACATAACAACATAACCATCCACTAACATAAACTACCCACTAACAACACATGTGCAGAATTTAAATAAATAATTAATCCGAAAATATAAATTAATTATAGATAATTCGGATGGACCTCCAAATTTTAAATGGGCCAAGTGGGCCTGATCCAAAGGGACACCAGATGCGTCATCCTCCTCCGTCGAAGTCCGTGCATGCATGTGATGCCCCCATCAATTCTCCCCGGGTAAGGAGAACTCGATCTTGTCGAGTGTAGATCACGCGAGCTTCGGAAAGGAGGGATGATGGGCGGGTAGCAGCAAGGGAACAAGGAGCGGGCGACGGTGATGCAAGGACCGCTCGACGAGATAGAACTCGCCGAAATGTTGCTCTGATACCAAGTTGACGCCGGACAGCACGTCGTCGCCGTTGTTGAAAGGAAAGAGGAGAGGGGGGAGTTCGGTTTCACCACCGAAAAGAGAGGAGATGAGTGAGAGGTGCTTCATGCACAGACGAAGGGAGGGAGACGTCGAGCGTCTCTCACGCAGATGAACAAAGGGGGAGAAGGGGGAGGGATTCCCATCACAGGAAGCAACAAATTTTCATTCATCCATTCATCACATTACAATTGTACACATGACTTTTTATAAGCCTTTGAAACAACCCACTTCACATAACTAAATAACCACATAACTACACACTCACACATAACTACATAACCACCCATAACTACATAACAACATAACCATCTACTAACATATAACTATATAACCACCCATAACTACATAACTAAATAACAACAAACCACCCACTAACACATAACTATGCAACTACATAACCACCCACTAATACATAACAACATAACCACCCACTAACATAAATTACCCACTAACAACACATGTGCAGAATTTAAATAATTAATTAATCCGAAAATATAAATTAATTATAGATAATTCGGATGGGCCTCCAAATTTTAAATGGGCCAAGTGGGCCTGATCCAAAGGGACACCGGATGCGTCATCCTCCTCTGTCGAAGTCCGTGCATGCATTTTATGCCCCCATCAATTCTTCCCCCATGATTGAATAGGCTCTAATACTTGTATGCTAAGAGTATCTTTAAGAAATATGAAACTGCAAGGAATACTGTGATCAAAAGAGTGACTAAGAAAAACAATATTTTTTATTCCAATATGTGGCTTTAAAAACACAGTGAAGGACATTATTTTGTATTACACAGAAATGTTCGTTTCATTCAGCTCTTTGGGTTTAATTTGTGTCTCTGAGATGGAGCAATTCCCTATATCAAGTCTTGTCTTCTACCCTCTTTGTATACTCTTTCATAGTCTAGAGGAACCTTGTAGATTTGCTCCCTAGTTGTATTAGCTTTAATAGCATAAACAACAATGTAGGTTTCCCTGTTTGCTAACCGGCCATTGGATTTCTTGGTACGACCCTCTCTTGCCAAGTTTCCTTGGATTTTTGGCACTCATCTTAGAGGATTGATTTCAGGTTGATAGCCTATTGGGAAGTTCTTGTCAATCTTCCCTGGAGCCTTCTTCAAGAGAGTTGTGCTCCATACTCAGACCCCAACTTGATGAGGTAAATCATGGAAGAAAGATGATGATGAAAACAAGAGTTTGAAACTTAGTAGCAGGGGAATTTACCTTGCCACACCCACTCCAGAATCTTGATCCCACTCTTAGGCCTGCTTCCTAATGTTTCCTCTCTTTAGCCAAGAATCTAGTGTTGGTGCCCTATGTTATCAAAATCAAGCTTCCCTTAATCTGATTGGAGCATTTCAAATGCATTTTTCCAATTACTATGTATATGATTTTTTAGTTTACCCTATTAATTTATGAGTGCGCTTACTACGTGCTTCTTTGTATTATATCCTTTTCAAAGCTTGATTTCCACCTCCCACTTTAAAACCATCCCCTAGCAACTTTCAACTCAAGAAGAAGGTTGAAACTTGAAAACAGTTGCTCACTTGCTGTTCGCTACTAGTTTAATGATCCTATTAGGTTCTTCTACAACATATTGACATATCTTTGTTTATGCCCTCTTTCATGCATATTTTATTAGAGGATCGGTTGTCTTTGCTGTTTCTTAGAAGGAAGAAATCAAAGGCTTCAATTTGTAGGTTTTTTCTGGAGTAATGCAAGAAAATCTTATGTAAAGTACGAAATGGAGAGAATATTTTTCTAACTGCACTGGTACTAGTTTTTGGCACTGCTTTGTACCGCTGTTTTTTGACTTTGTGATGGAAACTTGACATTTCTTAACCATGTCTTGGCAATCAACCTTGGTAGCTTTCTGCCTGTTCTCTTTTAATTTGGTGTGCAGAATTGCTCCCCAACCAGTATCCATCCATTGATCAACCCAACCTTCAAGGATAATTTTCTTCTGCCTTTGATCATTACTACTTTCATGACCAATGCTTCCGCATGCCAATCACTGACTTATGTTTTTGCTATCTGAGAAGGAATATTTCCAAGTTTTTTTCGCAGCTCCATGTTGATTAATAGTTGGTCATTATTGGTCTTTACATATACTGACTCCATCCTCTCACAGGCTTCTGCAACACAATTGGACTGCAAAGGATGCATATCAATATTTTGTACTGAGAGCTCAAGAGATAGCAGTTGCACATAGTTGGATTCCTGTTAACTGGTATTTGCTTATTCCTTGTAATCTAATAGGATATAGCTATCAACATGGTTTAAAGGAAAAGTAGGGAGTGCATTTAGCTGTTCTCAAATTTATCCTTTTCTGCATCAACCCAGGGAAGAAACTTTCAACACATTTAAGGAGAACCTCAATCCTCAAACAGTTATACATAATTGGTGTGGTATCGATTAACTCTTGCTTATTGTAATTCAATAATCGCATTTGCTTATTTCTTATCTCAGATGTGTTGGGTGCTATTATCTTGCAGGTTGGGTCCTGGAGTTTGCCCTCGAGTTGTTGCAAAAGGTTTCAGATGTATCGTAAGCAATCAAGGTGTATGGTATCTCGATCACCTAGATGTTACTTGGCAGAGTTTCTATACCAGCGAACCCTTGGAAGGAATAAATGACTCCTTGCAGCAAAAACTTGTTCTTGGGGGTGAGGTTTGCATGTGGGGTGAAACAGCTGATACATCTGTTGTTCAGCAAACAATATGGCCACGTGCTGCTGCAGCTGCTGGTATGGACATCATGAACTAATTCCTAAATTAAATTTTTTTAACAATTCTTAATAAGCTAGTTAATGCAGTATGAACCAAGTAATTCAGATACTAAATCGTCAGTGCTACATGTGGATGGCAGCATCTTACACTTAAGTAAGCAAAGGATTCACTAGCATGTAAATTGTTCCCATAGACCTCTTGCTTTGTCACTGCTTTAAGTGATACTTGACAAACATCACTAGTTCCTTACCTCCTAATGTGCAATTGATGACTCTTGTACTTGTTGTCAACTCAATTTTCCTAACAGAAATTTTTCAAAAACGGAACAGAAAATATTAATATTTTAATAAACGGAACAAAGGTTTTGAAATAGGAAAAAACGGAATAGTACGCCATCTCAAATGGCGTAAAACATTTACGCCATTTGAGATGGCGTAAAAATGAAGCGGTAATTTTAAATGTCGAAAGTGCTCTTAGGTCTACAGAATTTATGCCATCTCAAATGGCGTAAAGCCTTTGAGTAAATAAAGAAGGGTTATTTTGACTTTACCCCCCAAATTTTGCCTTGAATTATACTTTACCCCATACATTTTCATTAATTAGACTTTAACCCCCAAAACTAACTTTCCGTCAACTCACCATCTAAGAGAAAGGGTGAGCTGACGGAAAAGAAATAAAGTTTTGGGGGTGAGCTGACGGAGCGGTTAGTTTTGGGGGGTAAAGTCTAATTAATGAAAAGGTGGGGGGTAAAGTCTAATTCAAGGCAAAATTTGGGGGGTAAAGTCAAAATATCCATTCTTTATTCACTCAAAGGCTTTACGCCATCTTAGATGGCGTAAAGCCTTTGAGTGAATAAAGAATGGATATTTTGACTTTACCCCCCAAATTTTGCCTTGAATTAGACTTTACCCCCCACCTTTTCATTAATTAGAATTTACCCCCCAAAACTAACTTTCCGTCAACTCACCATCGAAGAGAAAGGGTGAGCTGACGAAAAAGAAATAAAATTTTGGGGGTGAGCTGACGGAGCTGTTAGTTTTGGGGGGTAAAGTTTAATTAATGAAAAGGTGGGGGGTAAAGTCTAATTCAAAGCAAAATTTGGGGGGTAAAGAATGGATATTTTGACTTTACCCCCCAAATTTTGCCTTGAATTAGACTTTACCCCCCACCTTTTCATTAATTAGACTTTACCCCCCAAAACTAACTTTCCGTCAACTCACCATCTAAGAGAAAGGGTGAGCTGACGGAAAAGAAATAAAGTTTTGGGGGGTGAGCTGGCTTTACGCCATTTGAGATGGCGTAAAATAAGGGCAGTTTTGGTATTTAAAATCATCGTTTTATTTTTACGCCATCTCAAATGGCGTAAATGCTTTACGCCATTTGAGATGGCGTATTATTCCGTTTTTTCTTATTTTAAAACTTTTGTTCCGTTTATTAAAATATTAATATTTTTTGTTCCGTTTCTGAAAAATTTCTGTTTTCCTAATAATAGATTCTATCTTCTCTCCTTCTTCTTCATCTACATTATCAGCTCAGTAATTTGTGTCATTTTTGGTGAAACTTCGAATGAAAGGTATTAGACTTTTGACCTGAGTAACACCTCTCCCAAGCCTGTGCGTTTGGAGAAGTGTTTGTTGTGTAGCCTTCAAGGTCAGAGTTCCAGTGTTCTTTGAGGCACTGGACAGGTGGTAGTTATACAAGGTCTTCTATTAGCATTCGATGAACTAACACACTTTGTGGATCATGGTTTGCATCCTTGACAAGGTGGTGCAGGATGTCTATGCAAAGGTAATGACTTGCAAAGAGATCAATTAAAGAATAATTTTTAATTTATTTTTTCCTTTGCCAATCTACACTTGGTTAGAAGCCTAGATCCAGTGAATATATGATGCCAGATAGGTTACAATCCTGCTACCGGAGTATAATCCTGATCGGGAGAAAGTAAGACCTTTCCCAGGTTAGGGTTATCAAATATTAATCAGGTTGGACTTAAACAAGCATAAAGGGTTTAAAAGGAATTAAATCAGGCTCAAAAGGTTGCTACCATTAGACATAGGTTCATGTAATATTTTGAATCTATCAAACCGACAGCAAGAGGGCAATAAAATAATTCTAGGGCTTGGATTGATGGGAGGGCTGAAAGGAATAGCTTATGGGGTGGCGACGACGCGAACGAGGGATAGAGGTGACGTGCGAGAGGTCCAATGACTGGCGAAGGAGTAGACGAGGGAGAAAGGCGTCGCGCAAGGAAGAATCGGTGATTGACGAGGGCAGTAGGCCCGGCGTGGAAAGCAGCACTCGGGGAAGACATTCAACAACACTCTCAAGACCGAAAGGCGGAGGAGCACGGTGGAAAGCCAAGTTGAACATCAAGAGAGGACAGGGATGTTGCAATGGGGTGCTGGAAAGAACCTTTCGGGTGCTAGAGCTGGTTAAGGGGTGCTGCAATGGGGGTTTTGAGGGGCTCTCGGATGCCAGATCTAGCACATCTAGCTAGAGGTGCTAGATCTAAGGCCTTCTTTTTGATCGGAGATGAGGGCATGCTGCTGTCCTCTTCAGGCAGAACCAAGGAGCACGAGGTGGAGGTGAGGGCAACGGAGGAAGAGTCTCGATGAGGTGTGGTCTTCGTAGGAGCACATGTGTGGAGGGCTGATTTCGCCAGTGGAGTAGATTCGTGGAGGTGAGGTTGTCGGAGGAGGAGCCTCATAGAGTGGAACCTGGACCAGAGAGGGCGACTGTGGTGCATCGATCGGAGAGAGGGCCTTTGCTGGCTGACCCAGATCTGTGGTAAGGGAGATCTGGCCAGAGTCGAGCAGATCCGAGTGGAGCAGCTGGCCGAAGTCGAGCATAGCTGACCGGAGTCAGAGAGGGGTCCGAGCTCTCACGCGGATTTGGCCAGAGTCGGAGAGGGGCTCGAGTTCTTGTGCGGATCTGACCGGAGTTGGAGGAGAGGGGCTTGAGGAGCAACTGGCCGACCCGGATATGTGGTAAGGGAGTACTGGTCGGAGTCGAGCGGATTCAAGTGGAGCAACTAGTTGAAGTCGAGCACAGCTGGCCAGAGTCGGAGAGGGGCTCGAATGCTCACGTGGCAGGAGCATCTGACCGAAGTCGAGCACAATTGGCTGAAGTCAGAGAGGCGATCGAGCTTTCGTGCAGATCTGGCTAGAGTGGGAGGAGAGAGGCTCGAGGAGCAGCTGGTCGAATGTGCAGATCTGGCCAGTGGTTGGAAGTGTAGATTTGAGAGGAGGGATTCAGAAAGGATCCGATCCGGAGGAGATGGATCTGCCGGAGAAGATCGGATAAGATGGAGAGGACCTCGATCTCAAGAAGATGCCGATGTCGATCTTGACGTCGAAAGCTCGCGATATCAAGATCTTGTGAGAGGAATAGTTCTGATACCATGTAACAGATGAACCCTAGGTGAGACCGTGAGAGTAAGGGAAAAAGAGAGAGGCTATAGTCTTGTGGGAAAAGGAATGCTTCTCATTAGGTCCAATGGGCCATATATATAGACAAGTACAAGTGGGTATGTGTCCCATTCAGTGGAGATGATGTATATGTTGTACAATATCACTGTTACAAAAGCCAAGTTGACTAAAGCGCTTGATGTAAAACATCCAAATTTCTCAAAGTTTTTTGAAGTCGTGATGTTGTATATGTGGGTATTGGAGGAGTGATGAGTCAGGAAGGAGATCTGATTGATTTCCTCAATGAGAAATATTGACTCCAAGAAGTTTTCACCTTATAGTTTGGAATTTTGTGTGGTGGTTCAAGTTTTTTGATGTTGGAGAAACAACCTATGTTCAAGTTTTCATCTTATAAGTATCTATAAAGAAATAAAAGCAATACAATTGGAAGAACATCCTATTTATATTATTCTCTATGGCTATCTCTTTCGTGTACACGATCGTGCCTTGGTGATGTACCCCTTCATTAACACGTCATTGCGGAAAAAGTAGGAGCGTAATGGATTATTGTGGAAGGGTCCGGGGAAGGGGAAGCCTAAAATAACATTGATGAAAGTTGTTAGAAAAGATATAGAAAATCTTTCGTTGACAACAGTGTTAGCCCTAAAGAGAAATTACCGGCACAAATGATTCACAAAGCGACCCCAAATTAATGAAACAAGGCTTGATGCTTATGGTTTATGCTTGTTGAAGCTCTGAAGATCTGGATTCGCCAATCCTGTCTTTTGCTTTATCCATATCCTGGCAGGAAGCACGTACAGAAAATCTTTCGTTGACTTCCTATAGTAGCTAGGAAATTTGTTGTCTTGGGGCTTCGGTTGAGAATCTTGAGATCCATGATCACACAAATTCTCAGAGAGTGCTTTGAGGCTTCTCTCAGCTGTTTTGTGGTAAAACTCTCCTTACGTTTCATATTTACACACTCCAATGCAGTTTTGCCATGCTCAACTTATTAGCCTTATCTGAACATTATCATTCGCGACATCAGAGAACATAACCTACAAGCACTAAGATGTTTTTGATTTTGGGATCCTTCTGTTAAGAACATGGCACTGAATTATCACGACGAATTACATTCACAGCTTCATGTGACTGTCTATCAACTTTCCGGAGCGGAGCTATATGAATGTCTTTATTCAAATTTTTATATCGACGATGCTCTTTTGTTTGACATTTGTAGGGCAATTTTCAGTTTTCAGTTATCTTCGATTCTCTGCGATAGCAAGGCATATATTTTAATCGTGACTACGGATTTTTTCCTCTAGAGCGCTTGTGGAGTCCGAGAGAGGCTACCTCCGCTGCAGATTTAGACTCGACTGTGCTACCTCGGCTGCAATATTTCAGATGCTTGTTGGATCACCGTGGCGTTCCAGCTGCCCCAGTCACCAATGAATATGCACGGAGACCTCCGACAGGTCCTGGTTCATGCTTCGCACAGTAATCCTGGATTTGCTGTATAGGTACGCAAATTGGCGTCCAAATTGTTCTTTCGTGTATTTATCATGAATCTGTTATATATGTTTCATACGATGCACTTCTCATTGGTGAAGGTACAGTTCTAATAAATTCCCAGTAATCTGGTTGTTGTTTTAACAAAATTGATGCTAATAATTTAAAGAACCCGATAATGATCTGGTTGTTATTTGTGATTTTGTTTGAAGGGTGATGGTTTTTTGAAGAAAGTATTAAAAAAAGGGTTTTTTACAAATTTACCCCTGCAATCTCTCTATTTACATATAAACCCCTATAAAGTCAATAATTATATATAAACTCCTTAAATCATCCAATATTTACTCATTGACCCCTATAGTTAGTTGGCATCCAAAATGAAGCAATATTTTTTAAAATTTTCTTCATTCGATTGTTATTTCATTAATCTAAAGGAAAAATAACTGATTTATCCATGATTTTAAATAGTTAAATTGACATCTTTATTGAACGTGGACTTAACCCAAAACAAACAGACATTACCCGAATCTAACTTGACCTAATTTGAATAATTCTCATATTGGAGGGATATTTTCAGAGTTTAGGTAAAATACTAAGAATGAAATCAAAACTATTCTCTCATTTTGGATGTTAGCTAATTGCATGGGTCAATATATGATGTTTGAATGAATTGGGTGGTTTATATGTAAATATCACTTTTGTAAGGGTTTATATGTAAATAAAGAATATTGTAGGGGTTGATTTATAAAAAACCCAAAAAAAAAATCAAGTACACAACAATAGGTTGAATGTTTGGATCTCTTAGGTTAAGATATCTTGCCTAAATGTCATGGTCAACTTTCTAGGTCATTTTATTGGCCTCGTTGTGCCACCGCCACTGCTATGGATGATTATTACAAATCACCATAAACTTCAAGCACCTCCAAGGGACTCCCTATTCTTTCCCTATTAGTGGGAGAGATGGGCTTTCCTAAAATGTAGGGAGCCACTGTTTAGAACCTACTCCAATGGACTCCCTATCTTTTCCTATTATTTGAAATGACCAAGTACCCCTTTGTCATCTCCACAAATTACCAAATGACAAATGATTGAAAGCCCATCGTCGGGTGGGGGGGGGAAACCGTTGGATCTTGATACAGCGGGTTCAAGAGGTGCAGTATATGCACTTACCATTGGGGGTGTGGTAAAGAGGAGTGAACAAAAAAAATGCTGGCATCATAGTTGATCGTTGCTGCGTCGTGGGACCCAATGGGATGGTGAGCAAGTGGGACGACGAAAAGACAAAAAAGCGAGACGGTTGGAGCTGCATCTTGGGGTTTCCACTTGTTAGGAGATGATAGCTAGGGTTTGGAGAGAATGGAAATCATTCTTCATCGAGGGACAAGCCCAGTATATATGTACATCAATGCATCTACAACCCGATCCGACTGTACATAAAACCCGACCCATCTCTATACATTAACACTTCCCTTCAAACTCACGGTGGATCATGTACCGAGAGTTTGCTGATAAAATACCGGAAGCGAGCAATCGTAAGGAACTTCGTCAGAAAATCAGCTGTCTGCTCCGATAATGGAATGAAGGGTAAAAAGATGGTGTGATCGAGAAACTCCTGGTGAACATAGTGAAAGTCAACCTCAATATGTTTTGTCCGCTCGTGGAAGACCGGGTTGCTAGCAATCTGAATAGCACTCCGGTTGTCACAGAAGAGAGGCGTGAACCCGGATTTGGGGCGTGAGGATATCTAACATGGTATCAAAGCTGGCCCGTCTCCTGCTCCATGTGCTCCCCACCAATCGTGCCTTGCCACACGTGCTCCGTGTGGGAGGATCCTTGCCATGCGTGCTCCGCGTGGGGGGAGTGTTAACTGATAGTCCCACATCGGTGTGCGAGGCATCCATCACCCGCTTTATATACCTTATGTGGACCTCCTCTTATAACCCGGGTTTTGAGGTGCGAGGGTATCTAACACCACTCACCAAAATAGTGAACCCAGCCAATTGGCGAGCCGCTTGCAGTTGGTGTTATGAAAAGTGCATGAGACTGAATCCATTTCCTGAGAGTTCCAACTCCCATGATGAGAACACAGCTTTAGAGAAGTAGCTAGGAAACAGTTGGAGGTTACAATATGAGGTTTTGGTAATGGCGAGAGCTATCCATTATGCCACCATTTTGAGTCCTTGGTACTTCACAGTTTTTCCTTCTATTTAGTAGGGTTACAAATGAGCCTAGTCGAGCTGAGCTTAGGTCTGTGTGAGCTCGACTTGGTCAAAAGCTTGGTTGTTCAAGCTTGGACAGCCTCAGCCAATAATCGAACCGAGGTAGGCTTTGGTCTGTTTGTGTATGACTAGTTTATTAAATGAGCCTATACTTCACGCTAGGTCTTGGGTCAACTAATAATTGAACAAATTCAAACAAGCCCTGATCGATCTTGTTCGCGAACCCCACACCCAGTCAAAAGATTGAATTACAAATTTGCAAGGGACTCCTCAAGCAACTCCTGTGGGGAAAAATTACGGCCGTCGTACGATTTTCCTCCAACAGTCGATTGATTGTTGACTTCGAGTGCGGTACACTGTGGAGTGCTGAGCTGTTGTTAGTTGAGCTGTCATGCATGCACTGTTGGGATGGGAGAGAGATAGAGAAAGATAAAAATTTGACACAGGATGTGGTGACGGAGTTCGGTCGAAGCCTACATCTCTGTGTGGTAAGACAACCTTTGAATCCACTAACTCTAAGAAAGTTGAACTATTGTCGACAGACCGAGGAGTCTTATACAAGTAGACAGAGGGTAGAGTGGACTTGACTAGAGTCTGATTACCAGAAGGCTCCGGGAGCTCTGGAAAACAGAAAGTGAAGTTGGGAATAATGAATTTTGGTTTGGATTGTTGGTGTAGTTAGCTATTTATAGAGCTTTAGGGATATCCGGGGCTTTGGTAAATATATGAGGGGATTTACCAGGCCTCGAATCGTCCTTGTGGGCCCCAAATAGGGTTGGTGGGTCCCATTGTCGTCTTCGTGGGCCCCATGCAGGGTTGGCCGGTCCCGCTATCAGGCGCTAGCTAGATTTTGCACCCACAGTTACCCCCTCCCAGCTAGGTAAGTACTAACCCAGCTGGCTGGGACTCTATAGTGCAAAGTTGGTTTGTCAATGTCGAGGTAGCTTGGCGAGTGTTAGAAAGAACCTGTCGATCCCCTGGCCAGGGTCAACCAAAGTTCGGTCTACCGACTCGCTGTCCGGGGCCGACCGTAGCGTCTACCAACTCCCTACCAAGGGCCAACCAGAAGAGGGGTAGCCTGTTACTCGTTCGTAGCTTGCGACCGTGCATGAGTTGATGTTGCTGAAGACGATCACTCTCAAGCTTGGGTGTTGATCTAATATTTAGCTTCCTGTTTGCAATGATTCGCTGAGCTGATCCCAGAGGAGGGGTTGATCGCGAAAGGCGTCGGTTTTGAATGTAGAACACTGTTTGAACTTGGAAGCTGGAACGCTCTGGAATGAAGCGGGGATTGTACCCTAGTCGTGGGTGTTAGGCGAGTAGGTCAGGGAGTTTTTTTGGAAGAGTGTCGCTACGGTTGCTAAGCTCCCCTAACAGCATCTGCCGACCCCTTGCCCCAGGTCAGCTAATGTGTCTACCGACCCCCTGTCGAGGGCCGACCAGAAGTCTGTCTGCCGGCCAACCCACTGTCCTGGACTGGCCATCGCGTCTGCCGACCCCATGCCAAGGTTCAACCAGAGGTATGTCTACCGACCCCCTGTCGAGGGCCGACCAGAAGTCTGTCTATTGGCCAACCCACTGTCCTGGACTGGCCATCGCGTCTGCCGACCCCATGCCAAGGGTCGACCAGAGGTTTGTCTACCGATCCGCTGTCCGGGACCGCCCGTCTCGTCTACCGACCCACTACCAAGGGCCAACCAATAGCGTGCTTGAGAAAAGTTGTTAGATGGGTGAACCGACAGAGTGAAGGGTCACAAGAGGGGCGACATGCCGATCGCGGTCGGCTACGGGCGGGCATGGGCGGGCGGTTACTGCCAACCGATCGTGGTCGAGGGGTTGGGCACTAGAGGGGTTCTGGCGCCCGTTCTGGCGCCCGATCCTTTGGAAATGTTAGCTGACCGATTGGTTAGGTGCGGGCGACTGATCGATCAGTCAGTTGTGCGCTAGGCAACCCGACGAACCGATCGGTTAGTCGCTGCCAAATGGTCGTGGTGTTAGAATTGGTGAGGTCTACAGCTCGTAAAAACCTATAGTTTAGCTATGTATGGTTGATAGTATAGGATTGCATATTGGTACGTACCTTAGTACGTGTTCTGATTACAGAACAGAGAGCCATGGCTACATGGTAATCCACTTGAGTGGGAGACTCAAGGGACTGGTCCCTTGTAACCTAAATACGTTCGCAGCTCTGATTAGGGTTGGTCGCCCTATCATGATAAGCTGTTGGGATGACAGAGCGTGGGTGTCTCCACCACGGTCATTACCAGGCACAATGTCTGTGGCCGAACAGAACCAGCACGGTGCACAGATCGGTGAGCAAACATCGGTGCATTAAACCGTGTTTTTGCTTAGGGTAAAACGGTCCTAAATCCTGAGGAACTATGTCTGGTGGACTAACCAGTTATGTGATGCTTTGGCGCACCAATGTGTGAGGATCCGGATGCAGTGATCCAAAACCACGGTGTACTGGATTACCCGGTTGGCGTTGCATCAGCATGTCACTCCTGCAGGCTATCCACACCCCTAACGGGAGGTGCGTTCCTTGGTCTGACCTACATCGTATTAAACCCTGGCCAGGTGGTCATCAGTTGGACTGGTGACGGATCCGGTTGCTCGGAAGAGTAATCGGAGGTACGATGTATGTGGTCAACCTGGAAGGAACCGAGTCATATGAGCACTCGAGTCTGACGGTATTCTCCACCACTCGAGTTGCATCATGGCACCAAGTAAGGAATAACAGGTTTACCATACTAAGCGGAGAGCAGGGGTATGAGGGAGAACCTAGTAAGTCCGGGGGAATTGGAGTGCAGCCTACGTCGCACTCTAGGTGGCTACGCAGGTTAACTCGGACTCAGAGGATCGATGGTACACTCGGGTAGTGTGTCGATCGAGTCTGAGTTGGAAGCCATGAACCCTGGTCCCTGAAGGTTCCACCTTATTGACATTATGTACGGCTCTTAGAAACACAGAACGTAGTTAGAGGAAGCGAGAAATCCAAGGATACGCTCCGTGAGTGCTTCGCAGTAGTGCACGATAGATGCGCAGCTACGTGTGTGCACTAAGGGAAAACCCTAGGTTAGTGCAGAGACGCATGTAGCAATTCCTTGTCATAAGTGGACTTTGCCACATGGGTGCGATGCACCGGGATATGTTGCGAGTTGACTAGTTGACTTCACTAGGGGCACCCTAAGGGAACATCAGAGAATAGTGAAATCACTGGTGTACTTCACTTATGTGTGCCTTGCAAAGTCTTGTACACGAGTAACGACCAACTAGTGACATAAGGGCGTTTTGGTCACATCATGCGCCACTATGTACTGGGGGGCCGGCCCTAAGTGTTGAGAGACTGGTCAAGGCCGACCCCATTAGTTTCAGGAGGTTGTTGCCTCCGATGAAAGGGCCGGTCATGAGGCGCTGAAAACGGGCTGATTTTGACCGTTTTCGAAAACAAGGAAAAGATAGAGATAAAAGAAAAGATATATAGGAAGAGGTTTGAATCAGTCAATCATATCCGCACTAGGCTTATCCATAAGCCTAGGACCGACCCTATATAAGGGATAGGGGAGAGGGGGGGCCGGCAATTGCATGATTGCAAGCCCTAAGGGGCCGGCCAAGCATGGGGAAACCCTAGCCACCCCTCTCATCTCTTCTCTCTTCTCCTCTCTCGTCTCTCTCTCCCTCGCTTACGTCATTGGATGGCGAATCGTCTTCCTCGCGTGGTGTTTCGTAGAAGGAGAAGGCTCGTCGTATGGAGGTACTCAGAGATCCATCGACGAGGTGTCGTGCATCGTATAAGATCGAGTGAACAAGAAGGCATCTCCCGCAACCTTTTGCTGTCCAGAATCTGAACATAAAATCAGCGTTGTTTTTGCGATTCCAGGAGCTGCAGTAGTCCAAATGAGGTGAAACTTATTGAAAAAGTTGCATCTCGAAGTTGGCTATCTGTAGTCCAAATTTCAGCCCAATCGGAGTTCGGAGCAGAAAGTTATGGCCGTCGCACCGAAGCTATGTCAAGCAGATCCGAGCCCGTCTCCATCGACAAAGAAGAAATTTGTCGCGGTGAACGAATCCGCACGCAGGTATGATCTCTAACATGTAGATCTAGCATAGATAGAACATGCATGCATGCTAGATTGTTCTTTCGCGTTAGATCGACGTTAGGGGTTTGCGTAGTTGCCATGCTAGTTTCATACACACATATGTAAATCGTTTCGATGAAAATTTTGATGTGTAACGCACACCGCTCACGGTTTTTGGACCTACACCTTGCTTCCGCTGCGGGCCTCTGCCATGGATTTATTTCCAATAATTGGTATCAGAGCACGCTAGTGGTGTGCGTTTTATGTTTTTCATGAAACCATCATGTGCGCGCATGAATAGTATGTGCCGCCATCGGGGTTCTACTAGTAGATCATGCATAGTATATATATTGTATGTTCTATGAATCGTTCTTGCAGGGCACTACTTCTAAAATTATTCTGAATATGTGATTGCTAGCTTGCTACCGGGGGTCGGACCCCGTATTAGCAAATTTGTCTGGATGTTTTTTCTTCTGTGTGTGGATAGGTTTTAGAGCCTTAGCCGAGCAAGTGGTGGAAGTTGACCACCCTTGATTCCCAGGCTTTTTTGCTAGGTTTGTTTTCATTTTCTTTCTAGGAAATTGTGTACGAGCGAGCACTTGCTCGAAGTGTATTAGATCTTTTTTGGTTACAGATTGAAGAGGAGGACCTACCTTGGAGATCCACCACCGGGAGGACGAGCGGAACCTTGGAGGATGATGACGATCCGGCGAAGCGTACACGATGACGGCAAAGGGCAGAAAGCGTAAGGAGATCGTATACAGAGGCTTGCACCGGATCGAGGAACCTTGCGAAGGAGACAGAGAGCCTGCGCTGTGCCAGTCAGGTTCAGGGGTCGGACCCTGAACTTGATTCAGTCGTGTGGATTATTTCTTTCTTCTGTTCTTTATATTTCTGTAAAGAACCCCGATGCGATAATTTAATTATCTGTGTTAGAGGGATGCCCTTTCCCCTCGGGTCCTAGCGACCTTATTAGGATAGGATTCCACTAGTGACGTCTATTATTTAATTGACCCTTGATGATAGCATGAATTCCTCACATTTGGTTATGCCACCATTAGGTCAACACCCGATTAGTTGGGTGTGCCTATTTGGCCAGCATCGAAACCTATAATGAGTTGGAATTCTACTATGACATCATTCGTCAAATTTATAAGCAATGCGCCATGGTAGTGGAAGACCTTTCCTGTCAGTCTGATCTTAGGTTTGGCTCCAGAGCATTAGCATGATAGCTAGGTTTGTGGAGCATCGATGTTCTTGGGATATGTAATGTGACCCTTGAGTGGAGAAATCCACTCGAGGCAGGGACTATGATATTCTGAGATCGATTAATGCTTCGTGAAAGTCTTGAAACGCTAGTGGGAGCACGGTATGACCAGGGTCTAGTGTATAGGTTGTCGTGACCTTAGTGTACACTCATACTTGCATTAAATAACCCTCAAATTTAATAAAGATGCAAGAGAGGACTTTTAGAGATCCCCTGGCCTCCACGGCCAATCACTTCGTGCTCGGGTGGGAGGGCATAACTGAACAACCCCCTCGGGTGAGAGCTGTGTTTTTCCATGCCAAGCTACTTAGTGATCTCCCTCGGGATA
Organism: Chamaelirium japonicum; assembly: GCA_947650365.1. Lineage (NCBI taxonomy): Eukaryota > Viridiplantae > Streptophyta > Magnoliopsida > Liliales > Melanthiaceae > Chamaelirium > Chamaelirium japonicum. The sequence goes on along the minus strand of OX393551.1, from coordinate 53,646,603 downwards.
TGGCGGTTACGGCGCCAAGGGTTCAGGCTTTACTCACCCTCGTGGGGGCCGTTAGAACTTCTGTTCCGTAATTGCCTAGGCTCGTGGTTAAGCATCCGAAGTACACGTGAGGTATTCGTTGCGAAGACAATGGTGATCACGTGGTACTGGCCAAACGATAACCATGGCCCATCAAAGCCCTTAGTTGACATATTTGGATAGGGTCAAGGGAAAAGCCCGTGTAAGCGAAAGACCTGCACACTGCCCCCTCGGACAGGTGCAGCCTATTCCGAGATCTTACATACATGGTTAAATTAATCCATAGAGGTGTCTTCGCTGTGAGGGCAGCGCTGACATTTGGATATAATTAGCTTATTTTAAAAATCCATAAAATAAGTTATTTTGCATTCGTTTTCATTCAACCATATAGTTCCCCTATCCGCTATCCCATAAGAGAACCAGTTATCGGGTCTCTAACTACGTAGAGCGAAAGCGCTATCTTTAGTTTATGCTTAGGGTAGTAAACGTACATTGGCTAGAAATCTAAATATCCCTGAACTAGACCTAACGGGTCCAGATATCACTAGGGCACTAACTAGGTCATATGATGACTAGCGAGAGTCTGAGGAGATGTGCAAGTTCTGTGTCAAAGCAGACTTGCGGACAACTCCTTAGAAGCAAGTCAGAGATATGTCAGATCTTCTCAAATAAAGTTTTACTTGTATTAGATGTCTGCTAGGCGAAGTCGGTAGGCTCATCGCTTATCCACCAAGATACTTGTCGGTACCAAGATGTCAGAGGGAATGCTTGTTCGGGAACACATCCTTGAGTTCCAGATCGAACTAGATTCCAAAGACATAGTACCAGATGACTAGGTGGTGGAAGACGTCTATCTTGCATCATTGTCTGGAACCTTCGAAGGCGTTATCAGAGACTTTAGCTTTAACAAGTTAGAGATGATAAATGCAGAACTTCTAATGAGATTTCCAAGAGACAAAGGATGGGATAAAGATTAAAGGCAAAGCCTTTAGTGCTTAATCTAGGTCTTCTTTAGAAGGACCAAATGGAGTAACTTATAACAGATCGAAAACTATTCTAGTGCAGAAACTGGTATGGACTCCTAAGTCTGGTAACGCTAAGGACGGAAGTGATTCCGCTTTGGCAAGAATATAGGGTATTTGAAGATTAAGTATAGTCTCAGGGTGTTAGGGGTAAAATCGCTATCTAGTAGCAGTTCTTCTGCTTCTTGGAATGTAGACTTCGGGTCTACAGAGATTCAAGAAAAGCAGAAAAGCTACTTTATAGTGAAATGATCCTAACATAGGTACTGATGCCATAAGCCGCAGTGGAAGCTGTTAGATATGATTGTCTTAGTTTTTCCGAAACACAGATTTTGATTTTTAGAGATGTAGTTTTGTTTCCTCCTTAGTAAATGAAGTTTTTAGTTTTAGACAGCACCGTAGGTGTGTATCTTAAACTGAAAAGATAGCTTCATTACTAGAGGAATAGATCAGAATAATCTCTTTGTATTTAATCATAATTCGGAAATAGATTTCATGACAGCTGCAGCGTCTAATTGAAATTTATCTAAATCCTTCGGAGAATCTACCCCATTTGTGACCCCTCTGATTTAGATATTTTGCCTCAGATAAATTCAGAGGTAAATGAAGGCCGAGTTTCTGTTCACAGATTCATCAGATATCCTTCTAACATATGAGTGTTATCTGGAAGGCAGAATAACTAAATGGGCCACTAAAGTATTGGTGTTAGTTATTTTTGACGTCTATGGTTTCAAGAGCATCCAGACGATTCTTCGATTTAATCGAAGGAGTAAGTCACTATCGGACGAGTTCTATAGGATCCTGAGGGAGCATGGGATTATCTCCTAGTTAAATGCTCTAAGGATGACATGTCAGAATGAAGTCTCCGAGAGAAGGAATCGGACTTTGTTTGACATGGTCCGTAGTATGATGAATATTGCCAAATGTACTACCCACCTTTGGTGGGGTTGTATCTTAAAACAGTAGCTTATATCTGAAACTATCTCTCATCTAGATCAGTGCCTCAGACCTATAGAGAGCTATGGTCTAAGCAAAAGCTGACACTATAGTTTCTCGAGATATAGGGTTGTCCTGCACTTGTGCAAAAGGACAAGAGGGATGAGATGGAGATGTAGTTCCAGGTATATCTATTTGTAGGTTACCCTTAGGAGGCATAAGGTGGACTGTTTTATGATCTTGAGGTTAGGAAGGTTATCGTTTCTACGAATACCATCTATCTAGACCAAGATTATATTATAGATCATAAGTTTATCAATAAGGTAGTTCTGGGTGAACTACTGGGTACTAGTAGAGAGTGCGCATCTGAAAAACGTAGTGGGAGTAGATGATACAAGAAACTAGTATACCAGACACTGTAGAAACAATTCACTTTGTACCACCACCACCTCGTCATTGTGGAAGCATCAGAGCTCCTGAAAGATACTATGGAGAAACTTCGATAGTTAATCCAAAGTTTCAGGAGGATGATCCCTAGAGCTACGAAGAAGTAGTGAGAGCTTTCTTTGTACCACCACCACCTCGTCGTTGTGGGACCATCAGAGCTCCTGATAGATACTATGGAGAAACTTCGATAGTTAATCCAGAGTTTCAGGAGGATGATCCCTAGAGCTACGAAGAAGTAGTGGGAGCTTTCGACAGCTCTGACTGACAAAAGACCATGGAGGCAAATTTGCATCAATGTCCCTTGGAACACTCTCGACACTTATAGCACTATCACCCTTCGGGGTGTAGGAGGTGTATACGAAGAGCACCCGGTTAAGACTTAAGTGGCTAGATTAGTTACCAAAGGAGAAGGGATTGACTATGTCAAAACCATCTCACTGGTAGCTATGCCTAAGTCTATTTCGGATCCTCTTAAATCCATCACAGCCCATTATAGTTGGGAGATCTGGTTGATGGATGTCAAGACAGTTATTCTCTAACGGAAATTTGGAAAGGACATATGGATGAGTAGCCCCAGGCTTTGTGTCAGTAGGTTAGAAAGATATGTGATGCAAGTTGGAAAGGTTCATTTATAGACTGATGCAAGCATCCAAGTTGGAATATCTATTTTGATCAAGAAAATCCGCTCATACGGATTTGATCAGAATGATGATAAACCAAGTGGGTACAAGAAAGATGAAAGAGCTACAAGGGTATACTAAGTACTTTACGTTAACGATATTCTACTGATTGAAAATGACGCAGGAATATTGTTTACGGTAAAGATTTGTAGTCATCACAATTCGATGTAAAGACCCTAGTGAGGCAAGTTATGCTCTGGGAATCAAGGTAACTCGAGATAACCAGAGCAAGATTCTCTTGCTGTCACAGGCTACGCATGAAGATAAGATTCTAGCCAGATTCGTTTTACGAGGCTAGATATCTATTGCGCAGCAGAAAGATGGGTCAGTTTCAGTCGAACCCGGGTCCAGATCTTTGGACCGATGTGAAGGGTATACTCAGAAATCCTCATTAAGTAAGGATTGTGAGTTAGCTTGCACTTCACAGGTCCTGATATCGATTGGACACACAGGATCTGACTTTGGTGTCAGATGTGTGTTCCAGAGAATCGATTTCAGGGATTATTTTTATCTTGGGATTAGAAGCGGTAGTTGGTAGAGTGTGAAGTAAGAGTGCATCACAGACTCTACCACAGAGGCTTAGCACGTTGTTGCGTGTGAGGTAGTATATCAGGTGGTAATGCTTAGAAAGTTCTTGTTAGAATTGGTGAGGTCTACAGCTTGTAAAAACCTATAGTTTAGCTATGTATGGTTGATAGTATATGATTGCATATTGGTACGTACCTTAGTACGTGTTCTGATTACAGAACAGAGAGCCATGGCTACATGATAATCCTCTTGAGTGGGAGACTCAAGGGACTGGTCCCATGTAACCTAAATACGTTCGCAGCTTTGATTAGGGTTGGTCGCCCTATCAAGATAAGTTGTTGGGATGACAGAGCGTGGGTGTCTCCACCACGGTCATTACCAGGCACAGTGTCTGTGACCGAACGGAACCAACACGGTGCACAGATCGATGAGCAGATATCGGTGCACTAAACCGTGTTTCTGCTTAGGGTAAAACGGTTCTAAACCCTGAGGAACCATGTCTGGTGGACTAACCAGTTATGTGGTGCTTTGGTGCACCAATGTGTGAGGATCCGGATGCAGTGATCCAAAACCACGGTGTACTGGGTTACCCGGCTGGCGTTGCATCAGCGTGTCACTCCTGCAGGCTATCCACACCCCTAACGGGAGGTGCGTTCCTTGGTCTGACCTACGTCGTATTAAACCCTGGCCAGGTGGTCATCAATTGGACTGGTGACGGATCTGGTTGCTCGTCAGAGTGATCAGAGGTACGATGTATGTGGTCAACCTGGAAGGAACCGAGTTATATGAGCACTCGAGTCTGGCGGTATTCTCCACCGCTCGAGTTGCGTCATGACACCAGTTGGAGGGACAACAGGTTTACCATACTAAGCGGAGAGCAGGGTATGAGGGAGAACATAGTAAGTCCGGGGGAATTGGCGTGCAGCTTGCGTCGCACTCTGGGTGGCTACGCAGGTTAACTCGGACTCAAAGGATCGATGGTACACTCGGGTAGTGTGTCGATCGAGTCTAAGTTGGAAGCCATGAACCCTGGTCCCTGAAGATTCCACCTTATCAACATTATGTACGGTTCTTATACCATCTCTCGAAACATAGAACGCAGTAAGAGGAAGCGAGAAGTCCAAGCATACGCTCCGTGAGTGCTTCGCACTAGTGCACGGTAGATGCGTAACTACGTGTGTGCACTAAGGGAAAACCCTAGGTTAGTGCAGAGACGCATGTAGCAATTCCTTGCCATAAGAGGATTTTGCCACATGGGTGCGATGCACCGGGACATGTTGCGAGTTGACTAGTTGACTTCACTAGGGGCACCCTAAGGGAACCTCAGAGAATAGTGAAATCACTGGTGCACTTCACTTATGTGTGCCTTGCAAAGTCTCGTACACGAGGAACGGCCAACTAGTGACATAAGGGCGTTTTGGTCATGTCATGCGCCACTATGTACTAAGGGGGCCGGCCCTAAGTGTTGAGAGACTGGTCAAGGCCGGCCCTATTGGTTTCAGGAGATTGTTGCTTCCGATGAAAGGGCCGGTCATGAGACGCAGAAAACGAGCTGGTTTTGACCGTATTCAAAAACAAGGAAAAGATAGAGATAAAAGAAGAGATATATAGGGAGAGGTTTGAATCAGTCAATCCTATCCGCACTAGGCTTATCCATAAGCCTAGGGCCGATCCTATATAAGGGATAGGGGAGAGGGGGGGGCCGACCATGCAATGATGCAAGCCCTAAGGGGCCGGCCATGCTTTGGGGAAACCCTAGCCGCCCCCTCTCCTCTCTTCGCATCTCCTCTCTCGTCTCTCTCTCTCTCGCTTGCGTCATTGGATGGCGACTCGTCTTCCTCGCGTGGTGTTTCGTAGAAGGAGAAGGCTCGTTGTATGAAGACACTTAAAGATCCATCGACGAGGTGCCATGCATCATGTGAGATCGGGTGAACTAGAAGGCATCTTCCGCAATCTTTTGCTGTCCAGAATCTGCACATAAAATCAACGTTGTTTCTATGATTCTTGGAGCTACAGAAGTCCAAACGAGATGAAACTTATTGGAAAAGTTGCGTCTCGAAGTTGGCTACCTGCAGTCCAAATTTCAGCCCAATCCGAGTTCGGAGCAGAAAGTTATGGCCGTCGCACCAAAGCTATATCGAGCAGATCCGAGCCCGTCTCCATCGACAAAGAAGAAATTTGTCGCGGTGAAAGAATCTGCACGCAGGTATGATCTCTAACAAGTAGATCTAACTTAGATAGAACATGCATGCATGCTAGATTGTTCTTTCGCGTTAGATCGTCGTTAGGGATTCGCGTAGTTGCCATGCTAGATTCATACACGCATGTGTAGATCGTTTCGATGAAAATTTTGATATGTAACGCACACCGCTCACGGTCTTCGGACCTTCTCTTTGCTTCCGCTGCGGGTCTCGACCATGGATTTATTTCCAACAATTCTTAGAGAACTTGGGACGCGTACCAGAGGCTCAGTTATCTGTTGTTGCAACAGAAGAGCGGTAAGCAAGGTCCAAGAAGACTAGGCACCGCCGTGAGGGGAAACCCATCAAGTACAAACTCCACTTGATCTGACAGTTATAGGAGGAAATGCAAGTAGCGGTACTGAGGTGGAATCTACAGACAATGTTGCCAATTCCTTTAGGGAATTCCTGCGGAATTCCTGCAAAGGCTTTTGGACAGCATGTAAAAGTTATAGAGTTCAATACCGTTATTCCTCGTTAGACCTAGTGAGAGTTTGTTAGAATTGGTGAGGTCTACAGCTCGTAAAAACCTATAGTTTAGCTATGTATGGTTGATAGTATAGGATTGCATATATGTACGTACCTTAATACGTGTTCTGATTACAGAACAGAGAGCCATGGCTACATGGTAATCCACTTGAGTGGGAGACTTAAGGGACTGGTCCCTTGTAACCTAAATACGTTCGCAGTTCTGATTAGGGTAGGTCGCCCTATCAGGATAAGCTGTTGGGATGACAAAGCATGGGTGTCTCCACCATGGTCATTACCAGGTATAGTGTCTGTGGCCGAACGGAACCAACACGGTGCACAGATCGGTGAGCAAACACCGGTGCATTAAACAGTGTTTCTGCTTAGGGTAAAACGGTCATAAACCCTGAGGAACCATGTCTAGTGGACTAACCAGTTGTGTGGTGCTTTGACGCACCAATGTGTGAGGATCCGGATGCAGTGATCCAAAACCACGGTGTACTGGGTTACCCGGCTGGCGTTGCATCAGCATGTCACTCCTGCAGGCTATCCACACCCCTAATGGGAGGTGCGTTCCTTGGTCTGACCTAGGGATGGCAATTATTCGGGTTTATCGGGCTACCCGACCCGACCCGACCCGACCCGACGGGTTTGGGATGCTCAAAAACGGGTTTGGGACGGGTTTGGGATTTGCATTTAAAACCCGGTCGGGTTCAGGTCGGGTTCGGGTTTTACTCCAACCCGCCCCGACCCGACCCGGGTATATAACCAATCAGGCTATCATATGAGTCTTTGATGAGTAAGCATACCTTTGATGAGTAAGCATACCTTTGATGAGTATGCTTCCATCCAATAGTAAGCATACCTTTGATGAGTATGCTTACTATTGCTCTTAGCTTATCAGAATTTTTACTCAATACTCTTCTCCATGTAGAGCTGCAATTAGGTGGGTCCAAGAAGCTAAATATGCAGTTTTGGTGAAGCCGACCCGACCCGACCCGACCCACAATGCATAAACGGGGCGGGGCGGGGCGGGGCGGGCACGGGTTTTTTCAATGCTAATTGGGACGGGTTTAGGAATTATCCTCAAAACCCGACACGGGTTTGGGACGGGTATGGGCGGGATAAAATATAATGGGGCAGGTTCGGGATAGGGCCGACCCGCCCCAAACCCGACCCGTTGCCATCCCTAGTCTGACCTACATCGTATTAAACCCTGGCCAAATGGTCATCAGTTGGACTGGTGACGGATTCGATTGCTCGGAAGAGTAATCGGAGGTACGATGTATGTGGTCAACCTGGAAGGAACCGAGTCATATGAGCACTCGAGTCTGACGGCATTCTCTACCGCTCGAGTTGCATCATGGCACCAAGTAAGGGACAGCGGGTTTACCATACTAAGCGGAGAGCAGGGGTATGAGGGAGAACATAGTAAGTCCGGGGGAATTGGAGTGCAGCCTGCGTCGCACTCTGGGTGGCTACGCAGGTTAACTCGGACTCAGAGGATCGATGGTACACTCGGGTAGTGTGTCGATCGAGTCTGAGTTGGAAGCCATGAACCCTGGTCCCTGAAGGTTCCACCTTATCAACATTATGTACGGTTCTTATACCATCTCTCGAAACATAGAACGCAGTAAGAGGAAGCGAGAAGTCCAAGCATACGCTCCGTGAGTGCTTCGCACTAGTGCACGGTAGATGCGTAGCTACGTGTGTGCACTAAGGGAAAACCCTACGTTAGTGCAGAGACGTATGTAGCAATTCCTTGCCATAAGTGGACTTTGCCACATGGGTGCGATGCACCGGGACATGTTGCGAGTTGACTAGTTGACTTCATTAGGGGCACCCTAAGGGAACCTCAGAGAATAGTGAAATCACTGGTGCACTTCACTTATGTGTGCCTTGCAAAGTCTCGTACACGAGGAACGACCAACTAGTGACATAAGGGCGTTTTGGTCACACCATGCGCCACTATGTACTGGGGGGGCGGCCCTAAGTGTTGAGAGACTGGTCAAGGCCGGCCCCATTAGTTTCAGGAGGTTGTTGCCTCCGATGAAAGGGCCGGTCATGTGGCGCAGAAAACAGGCTGGTTTTGACCGTTTTCGAAAACAAGGAAAAGATAGAGATAAAAGAAGAGATATATAGGGAGAGGTTTGAATCAGTCAATCATATCCGCACTAGGCTTATCCATAAGCCTAGGGCCGACCCTATATAAGGGATAGGGGAGAGGGGGGGGCGGCAATTGCATGATTGCAAGCCCTAAGGGGCCGGCCAAGCATAGGGAAACCATAGCCGCCCCTCTCCTCTCTTCTCTCTTCTTCTCTCTCGTCTCTCTCTCCTTTGCTTGCGCCATTGGATGGCGAATCGTCTTCCTCGCGTGGTGTTTCGTAGAAGGAGAAGGCTCGTCGTATGGAGGCACTCAGAGATCCATCGACGAGGTGTCGTGCATCGTGTGAGATCGGGTGAACAAGAAGGCATCTCCCGCAACCTTTTGCTGTCCAGAATCTGCACAGAAAATCAGCGTTTTTGCGATTCTGGGAGCTACAGAAGTCCAAACGAGGTGAAACTTATTGGAAAAGTTGCGTCTCGAAGTTGGCTACCTGTAGTCCAAATTTCAGCCCAATCGGAGTTCGGAGTAGAAAGTTATGGCCGTCGCATCGAAGCTATGTCAAGCAGATCCGAGCCCGTCTCCATCGACAAAGAAGAAATTTGTCGCGGTGAAAGAATCTGCACGCAGGTATGATCTCTAACATGTAGATCTAGCATAGATAGAACATGCATGCATGCTAGATTGTTCTTTCGCGTTAGATCGACGTTAGGGGTTCGCGTAGTTGCCATGCTAGTTTCATACACGCATATATAGATCGTTTCGATGAAAATTTTGATGTGTATTACACATCGCTCACGATTTTTGGACCTACACCTTGCTTCCGCTGCGGGCCTCTGCCATGGATTTATTTTCAATACGTGATCGAGGGGGTTGGGCGTTAGAGGGGTTCTAGACGCCCGATCGATCAGTTGGTTGGTCGTGCGCCAGGCGATTGGTCGTTGCCAACCGATTGTGGTAAGGGGTCCGGGCGCCCAATCCTTTGGAAATGTCGCCTGACTAGTCAGTCGGGCGCAAGCGACCGATTGATCGGTCCGTCGGTCGTGCGCCAAGTAGTCGGTCGAGCGGGCACGAGCGACAAACCGATCGGTTGGTCGGTCGCTGCCAACCGGTCGTGGTCGAGGGGGTTAGGCGTCAGAGGGGTTCTGGCGCCCAATCCTTTGGAAATGTCTCCCGACCGATCAACCGACTGACTGATTAGTCGGTCGGTCGTGCGCCAGGCGTCGATCGCTACCAACCGATCGTGGTCGAGGGGGTCAGGCGCCAGAGGGTTTCTAGCGCCCGATCCTTGGGAAATGTCGCCCAATCGGCCGGTCGAGCGCGGGCGACCGATTGATCGATTGTGCGCTAAGCAGTCGTCGGTTGCTGCCAACCGGTCGTAGTTTAGGGGGTCGGGCGTCAAAGGGGTTCTGACGCCCGATCCTTTGGAAATGTCACCCGACCGATCGACCGGTTGATCGGTCATGCATCGCGAAGGTGGCTGGGACTTGGCATTTTTCCAAAACTGTGGATGCTGACACGGATGCTGACGTGACCTGATGTTGGCAAGGGCTTGTGCTGACATGGCGCGGTGCTGACATGGCCTCTTGGAAGGTGAAGGGTCAGGCCCGGTTCATTGAACCTGGCCTAATTTTTTCACCTCTCGCCGTTAAGATTTTAGCGGGAAAAAAAGGGCGGGAATAATGAATCACATGTCTATAAATAGATTCGAGGGGGGCTCAAATTTTTTACTCGCTTGAGAATTTTCGAACTTTTGCTCTGATCTTCGAGAGTTTGTTTGAGCTTCTTCGACCTTTCACTTCAAGTCTTCTTTCTCCCAACTTGCTCGATGGACTCTCTGAAGCTGCTGGTTTGCTAGGTCAAAGTGGGAAGAAGGTTCACATTACCTTGAAGAAGTCAAAAGGGGTAGATTCGGGTCAAGTCTCCAGGGAGTCGTCAGTTCCTGGCATCCTGCGACCGGCTCACCTATGCCCTCAAGCAGCACTCCCGGGGTAAATGGGAGTGGGAAAAGTACCGAAGAGACGTCCGGAGGAGGATCAGTCGATGATGAAGCCTTCTCTTATCCCCCGTCTACCAGCAGTGGTAGCTCCCATGCTACCTGTAGAGGAGGAGACCCTCTTTGGGTATGACATAGGCCACTACAAGGTAGCCAGCTGTCGCGATGATTGGGCTGCACTCGCAGTATGTTCTGGGAGAAGGATGTGCGTCCCAAACTAGCCACCATGTACAACGCCTTTGGCATCGACTCCAGGGCGATCTATCTGGCCGGGGCAAGTATGGAGAAGGCGTCGGGGACGATCATCTCTGTGGGCCAGTTGAATTGTGGCCTCTGGCTGCCACTCCCTCCTTTTGTTGCCCGCCTGCTGAACACTTCGAGGATTTACCCAAGACAAGTAGAGGGAAACGCTTGGAGGATTATCTACGCGATCTGCCACATAGAATCGGACTGTCAAGAGGAGCTGCGCTAGTGCTACTCTGGCTTAAAAAATGATGAATGGACCCACATCAAGTTGGGATACTTCTTCTTCCACTACAAGTGGCAGTTGCGAACGAAGGATTGCGGCTTCTGACATCTTCAGGGGGCTTCGCCGCTACGCTCGATCGAGGACACCCTTGACTTAGACAAGTCTTTCACCCACTGGCCCTTGTCGGTGATGGGAGCGTGGTCTCCGATCAGTGTCCCCGAGGCGGTGAAGTTCACGGTGGCCGACTAAGTCCTTCGCTACTAGGCCAAGGCTGATAAGGTTTGGACGTCAGAGCGGGCTACTACCATTGACAATATCTTACTCGAGCTCACCTGGGGACTCGTTCGTGGAAGCAGTTTTGGTTTTGCCTAGTCTACTTCGGGGGAACGAACCTGCTCTACCGCTTGCCTCTCCGGTACACGGACAATGACACCGTTTACTCGTACTATGAGGGCGGGCAGTGGGCAAAAAAACTGGCGAGTGGCCTCCACACCTAGGCGATGAAGGAGCGGCCCCGGAAGACTTGGACTGAATGGAAGTTCGTGTCTAAGAAGGCAAGTCAGTCCCCGGCTTTGGAGAAGGTCGTCGTTGGGTCCAACGGGACCATGAAGCAAGCTCCCAAAGCGAGGAAGCGGAAGTCTCCGCCTCTGTTGACCTAGGAGGAAATTGAAAAGCTGAGCACTCATAAGGGAAACACTTACGAGGAAGGATTAGAGGAGGAGGAGGAGGAAGCGCCCGGGGCAGATGTCGATGCGGATCCCCTGCCTCACCAAATGGAGGCAATGCTCAGGAGAGAACGATGCAGGCGGAGATAGCCTACGACTTTGAAGTCCATACGACTTCGAAGTCGTGAGGCGGAGGCCCTCCAGCAGAAAGGGGTACCGAGGTGGTGGAGGAGGAAGGGGGGACGTCGGAGGAGTCTCCATTCCGTTTCGATGACCCCATCTTCGAGGCCGGGGGAGGATTAGGCCTCTCCTCGCCGAAGGCTGGCGAAAAAGAACCGGCCGTGATCGAGCTGACAGGCCTTGCAATAAAGATGTCTGCCACGTTTGCAACATTGATGGAGGGGAGGGGTGAGGAGGAGAAGGCAATGGAGATATCTTCCTCGGCCCACTCCCGACACAAAAGGGCCAGGCCTCCTGAGGTACTCCTCGTGCTTGATATGCTCGAGGATGATATCGATAGGTAGATTCCAGTCGGTGAATTTGGTTCTTCGAGGCTTCGTTGGTCTATCTCCTGCCCGCTTCGGTCTCTTGGAGGATCCACCTTCCTTAGTCTGAGCATTGTGAGCTCGGGCTGTCGGTCTTGCTGGCTCCTTGTCAGAAGAACGCTTCTTGAGGTCACGCCCCTTGTGTGCGATCTGATCGTCCTCCAGCATAATCTTCTTTTGGATTTGATCAAACAGTGCTCCGAGGAAGGCAGGTGGATTGTGGATGAGGTCGTTGTAGATATAGAAATCATAGCGCAAGACGTTCTGGAATGCCAGCATGGCAGCTTCATCGCTGAGGTGACGCCCGGAGAGCACTGTGTGCTCATTCCGGAGTCTCTGAGTGAACTTTTCGGAGGGTTTCATCCGAACCCATCTGGAGTCGGTAGAGGGAGTCTAGCTTCTTCTCTGACTTGAGGTTCAACTGATAGTGTTGAAATTTAAACGAAAAGGTCTGCCAGGTCCCCGAACCAACTCACGGAGCATGTCGGAAGATTGTGATACCAATAAAGCGATATGTCGTCCAGGCTGCCCGCAAAGTTGCGGCATAAAACCTGGTTATCGTGATCGTACATTGTTAATGCTTGCTTGAAAGCTAAGACTTATAGCATCGGGTCTCCCGTCAGGCAATTGAACTTGAGGAGAGCCGGAGTTCTCTAGCTTCGAGGGAAATGAGCTTGGAGGATCTGTCGATGAAGTGGCCCCTTGGAGGCGTGGTCGTTCCTGCGATCGCCTCGTTGATCGGAGGGACGTCTCAGAGGAAGGGGAAATAGTGAAGGCGCCGAAGCACGCCTCACCGGGTGATGCTCCGCCAGAGTTCGGTCGTTGTTGCAATGCTGCTGAATTCGGGAGAGACACCCACCGTTCCGAACATCCCTTACGATGCAGGGATCGGAGGATGATTCAGGACCGAGAAGTTCGGGTTCAGGAGCTGACTCTTCAATGTACTCCCAGACCGTCTGTCTTGGAGGGATGGGCGAGGGTCCACTTGAAAGGGATTCGAGAGACCGTCGAGAGGTATTGACGACGGACTATCTAGAAGGAGCAGGAGACGAGTCGAGTGACCGGTGGACGTTTGTCCCGTCGTTGATACCAACGATCGAACATGGAAGGTTGACCCATGCTTCGACCGTGATCCGTCGGATAGAGTCTCTCTCAACAATGAGGGCAACATTTTGCTTCATTAAGAGTGGGGAGTATGAAGTCCTCCGTCGAGATCTGATATGTCGCCTGAGGGTCAGCGACGGGTGAGACGTGTGCTTTTCCCAAGCATTGAGGATTTGTGTCAGCAAGTTGAGGAGATTGCCTAGGTTGAGTCTAAGCGTTGCGGTCAACCAACCGATGACACCTCGAGTCCACAACAAGTTGCTTCTCAGGGGTGTTGACTCGTCGCGTACCTACGACTAATTGAACGAGTCATATGACAGTAAACGTCTGGATGCAGGTTGTTTTTCTCTGGCTGGTCCACGAGTCGTGTCTTCGTCATTCAGGTAAGATATGGAGATAGACAGATTGCTCAGGCTATTGGTAGTTACTGCTTGACCGAAGGAGCCGGAAAGCTCGAAGGTCGCAGATTGATTGGGAAGGATCCCACAAACGGTGCCAAACTGTAAGGGGAAATTACGATCGTCGTACAATTTTCCTTCAACAGTCGATTGATTGTTGACTTCGAGTGTGGTACACTGTGGAGTGTTGAGCTATCGTTAACTGAGCTGTTACACAGGCACTCTTGGGATGAGAGAGAGAGAGAGAGAGAGAGAGAGAGAGAGAGAGAGAGAGAAAGTTGACATAGGATATGGTGATGGAGTCCAGTCAAAGCCTACATCTCCGTGCAGTAAGACGCAACCTTTGAATCCACTAACTCTGAGAAAGTAGATCTACTCTCGACTGGCCGAGGAGTGCTTATACAAGTAGACAGAGAGTAGAGTGGGCTTGACTAGAGTCTAATTACCAGAAGGATTTGGGAGCTCTGGAAAACAGAAAGTAGAGTTGAGAATAATAAATTTTGGGTTTGGATTGTTGGCTTAGTCAGCTATTTATAGAGCTTTATAAATATCTGGGGCTTTGGTAAATATCTGAGGGGATTTACCAGGCCCCGGATCATCCTCGTGGGTCATAGGTAGGGTTGGCGGGTCCCACGGTCGTCTTTGTAGGCCAAAGGCAGGGCTGACGGGTCCCAGTATCGTCTTCGTGGGCCCCAGGCAGGGCTGACGAAACTCATTGTCGTCTTCATAGGTCCCAGGCAGGACTGGTGGGTCTCCCTGTCAGACGCTAGCCAAATTTTGCCCCACAGCTTCCTATTCTAGGGAGCTATATGGACTTCCCAATAAAATAGGGAGCCACGTTTTGGAATCAACTCCAAGAGGCTCCCTATTATCAGAAGGCATAAGATGGTGGGGTCCATCAGATAGCAATTATATTCTGGCGAGCAGAATAACAAAAGGCCATAAGAGGAATGCTAGGCATACACATTGCATCCTCACCTCAAGAGACATGAGTGCATGCCGGATGCCGCCATACTAATGTCATGACTATGTATCAGCATTAGTGATCCTCTTCCATCCCACGGCGCTTGCGATGCGTACACGACGTGCATGCATAGCATCGCTCAACGCTACAATAGCGGGTGGTCGAAAGAGCCAGATGGAGAGAAATTTTTGCCACCCCGCTCACTATTATAGCGAAGGAGGGGAAAGACGAGTGACTTGTAGATGCCCTAAGTCCCTCTACGTGGGGCAAAAGGCATAACAAAGTTGACTTAGTCAAGCTTTAAACACCAATTTCAAAGTGTCAATGCCAAGTTGATAGTGGATGCTACATCGATGGGATAAGACAGTAGGGATGCAACTATTTAGAAGGAGAAATGCTACTCAGTCCGAAGGTTTTTTTGATTTTGGCAGCCCGAATGACATGGCAGCGTGCAACTGGTGGCTGAAACCCATCTGCGACATATAAGCCTATTTACTCCACTAGTTGCACGCTGACATATGAATAAGGCTGAGCGGAATCGGGAAAACCTTCGGGCTGAATAGCATCGCCCATTTAGAAGATATCGGTAAGGCAATCAACAGCTCAGGTGGGCTCCCTTTAGATAATTTCTGAATAAATAAATAAATAAAAATTTAAATCTTTTCCACACTCCTGCTAACTATGTGTGGTTGTGATGTGTGCTGAGCCCACCCACCCGGCGACCGACTGAAGGAGATCTGGACTTTAAAAAAATAAAAAAAAGTTTTTCTCCTTCAGTCAGTTGGCCCAATCGGTGGGCCTGATGAATCACATCCTTACACGATTGCTGGAGTACGGCCCATCTACCAGGGGTCGTCTGACTGGATGAGATTTGGACTAAAAAAAAAAAAAGTTCAGATCTTCACCGGTCGGTCCCCCCATAGGTGCAAATCACAACAGCACACGGTCGCTGGAGTGCTGTGATGCATGCGGAGCCCACCAATCGTGGCGACCGACCGGAGGTGATCTGAACTATATATAAAAAAAAAAGAGTATGAACTGGCCCCATCTGTGCTCCATTGACCCGGTAAGACCTGTTTACCACACGGTCTATTAATTTGACCTGATCCGACCCAATCCGACTCGACCCGACCTGACCCGATAGACTAGCTAGTACTATATATATTACAGTATCGGATTGCGGGTAGATCCAACCCGACACGACCCGTTGAATTTTAAACGGGTCTTCTCGGGTCTATCGTGTCCAGACCACCCTAAACCCGGACCCGATCCGTTTATTAAACGGGTCTATCGTGTCGACCCGTACCCGTTTAACCATGACCCAGACCCGCTAACTCTGTGTCGGGTCGGGTCGTGTCGGGTCTGCCGTATTGGGTCCAAAATTGCCAGCCCAGCCCTAGTCTGACCCACAAAATAATTAGGGCCCCAACTTGATTGGGTCACCCCAACCAAGTCCTATATATTACTAAGGCCACTATTTTGCTACGGCAATCTACAAAATCCACCTCCTCTCTCTCGACAACCGCCGCCCCCACATTTACCCTCCTCTTCTTCTTCTTCCTCCTCCTCCATGTTCTCGTCCTCCCCCTCCCTCATTCTTCATCCTCATCGTCTTATATCAATATTAGCCATCGCCACAACCCTCGATCAGTACCACCACTGTCACGACCACCATCGTTACCATGGAGCGATGAAAAAATAGAAGAGGTGGATGGCCACGCGGCACAATTTGAAAACAAGCCTTCCATTTTTTGTATATAGTAATAGATTATGGTCTGGGTTGAAACCAAACATCTTCAAGTTCTACATCATATACGGCGGCATTGTCTTGCGTTTATCATCCCTATTGCCCACTTCTACTCGCTTTTGTATCCCCTATCCATGTCCTCGCATGATCCTCCTCCAGAACACTTGGTGAATCACCATAATCATTGTTTACTACGAGAATCATGTCGATCGATCTTGTTGCCGAGCTCCTAAACCTTCTCCGCCCACTTTGACTCCGTCTCGAGTTCTCCATTCTTCTAAGATAAATTTTCATGCTTTCTAAATGTTTAATTGCAACTTAATAGAAGCAAAGGACCCATGCCATGCATGGGAACTGGGAAGTTGGATCAACTTAAGAGTGATCGATGCTATTTTAAGCCCACACATCATGTGGGGAACAACTACTCGCATGCTATATTGCCATGGGAGCATCATCACACTTGACTCAAGGTGATTGAGATCTAAATGATGTCACATCGTTAGGCTTTGTTCATCGAATGTGAGCCCACACGACGGACATGCATAACTTTCATGTTTAATGGAATAAATGAAAAAAAAAAGAAATTATTAACTGTATGTAATCCAAAATGTGCCCAACAACTCCTGTATTAGCATGCAAACCCATAGAAAAGAAACCCATAACAAAAGACACAATTAAGGAAGAGAGAGAGAGAGAGAGAAAGAGAGAGAGAGAGAGAGAGAGTGAGAGTGAGAGTGTGTTTCGGGAGGTTTGAGGAGTAAGAAGATCTGTTGTTTGTGTTAGCCAGGGTGCCATTGGTTACTTGACTTACTCCACCACCCCCGAAGCAGGTCGTGATCGTCAAAAGCATTGCAGAAGGACAGGGCGCCCCTAGGGTGACTCCCGGGGGTAAAAGCCCATTGCGACTTCACCAAGTTCGGTGGACTCAGACCAATTTTTTCCTTCAAAACCTGCGACGCTCGTCGTATGATAGGACAACACCCTGCGACAAGAGAAGCCTTGGCATGCAACCAATTAGCAGTAACGATAGCTTTAATTGGTGGCGGCATGCACTTGTTGTCTTAGGTTCGCCGCCTCTTCACTAATAGACATGACCGGACAACCTGAGAGTGTAAAAAGGTCATCTCCAACAGAAGACAACCTCGACCATACATATGACGATATGTGGAGTTCCAAGTTGGCGCCGTCACCAGTCCCCCAGCTCCCTCACGCTTTCTCCCATAAATAAAGAATGAGAGCTCTGAAGAAAGGGCTGGTGGGTGAATATATATATAGTACACTAGTGCTTCCACATAGTTCTGGAGTTCGGCCCACATCCTGGGTGGCTTGTTTGGGTTACTTGGAGTGCAAGCAAGGGATTTTCTTAGAGGTAAAGTAACTCGGCTCTATAAAAGAAGGGGACCATGAAGGATGAGAGAATGAACTTGATCGTGACCTAATATCGAGGAACGACTACAACTTTGAACCCTAAAAAGGCGACGCTAGAGAGGGGAATCCACCGGAGGTGCGAGATCCGGGGGAGACGTGTCTCCCCCCGGGGGCATCATGGAATGTCTATCGGAGATCGAGCAAAGGCCCGGGGGGTGGTGCTGGCCTTGCACCACCCCGGAGGGAACCAGGAGGCCGACAGGAGCGATTGGAGGGGGCCGAAACCCCCTAGGATCTATCGGCATCGAATCTGGCGGGTTGGCTCCCTTGGTACCACAGGCTTCACCCAGGGCGAAGTTCTCACAGAGAGGGGGTAGCGGTTGGCGCCCTGGGCAAAATGGGCCTAGAGACCGAGGTAGAGATTACTGCTTTGCACCTCTTTGGGCCCTGCTGTTTGGCTCGTGGTTGCTACGATGTTGGCGATGAGGTCCTTGGAAGGGGAGGTTTGTGCTTAGCCTTCTTGAGGCGGTTTGACGACATTGACGAATCGGTTCTTGGAAGGTGTCCGATTTGGGGGGCCTTTGGTTGGTCTCCCTGAGGGCTAGACCGAGATCGGATGGATCGCGATGGAAGATGTCCATGTTGGGGGCTTGTGTTAGTTCCCTAAGGACTGGTCCGTGGATGCGATGACACACTATCTTGTGCAGGTGTCAGATCAAGGGGAAGTGTCTCAATGAGGTACGGAGTCATCGACGATCGATGACTTGTCCAAGCACAGATGGGTGGACCTGATGGAGGAGCCTACGGATGGTAAAAGGAAATGTCGATGGGTGTCTGTAGCGGCAAACTCGGCTTCTGGCGTATCTGCTGTGTTGCACAAGGACGAGTGCAAAAGTGTTGGCCAATGGACGACATCGTGGAGCACTTACTACAATTGATGGTGTGGCAAGGGACAGGCGTCGACGGATGTTGGACCGGAATGGAGAGGCGTGGAGAACATCAACCGATCGGAGGGTCTGAGGGTGTACGATCACCGAAAAGTGATATCCGTTGTGTAGCCCGTTGGCAATGGGCGAATCATGTTAATCAGTAATGGCATGACTTGTAACTCTCATTGTTCGTTGGTTATTCCGCACAATAGTTCTCTCATTGTCTCCTCTCGAATGTGACTGAGCCTTGTGTGTGTACACCCCTCCCCTCAACATACTTGGTGGATTCAGCCTACGGGCATCGTGGTTTTTTTCCCTCCTCGTTAACGGGGATTTTTCTGTATAAAACTCTCTCTCTCTCTCTCTCTCTCTCTCTCTCTCTCTCTCTCTCTCTCTCTCTCTCTCTCTCTCTCTCTCTCCTGTGGGCATCCCAAAACTTTCAGGCAATGGCCCACTTCGGACTCGGACTAATCCCTCTAGGAGTGAAGCCCAACCTACTCGGAATTTCCCACACATGCACATTCCTAGATAAATCGAATAGAAGGGGGTGAGGGGTTCGAACATACAAAACCTTCACGCTCAAGCATCAGTTACTTGCCAACTCTCCTATCCCTTGGTGGGTAAAAAAAATTGATGCCTGTCCTCCATCCATGAAATTGATCCAAAAGTAAAGCTAAAAGGAAAATGAACTTCTCTTTCACGCATTTTATAGATCATGTCGTGGTCCAACACCGTAAGCCATTTAAAATCCTATCCTCTGTTGAAAATTTTCTTACTAATTTCAGCTACCACAAAATATATCATGCATTTTGAGATCGATAGGGCTGCAAACGAGCCGAGTCGAGCCGAGCCTTGGTATGTTTGAGTTTGGTTTGGTTAAAAGCTTGGTTGTTCAAGCTTGGACTTGGCTTGATTAGCAATCAAGCCGAACCAGGCTTCGTTCTGTTTGAGCTTGGCTCTTTTAATAATCTTAAGCCAAATCTTGAACTATATATATGTTGTTTATTTATGTCTTTTTTAAACTTATTCACAAGTTTATTCACAAGCTTACTCACAACCCCTAAACGAACATGTTTGCGAGCTCAGTCGAGCCAGATTTAGTATGTTTGAGCTTGACTTGTTTATTAAACGAGCCTAAACTCTAGATTTGGGCTTGACTCAAACAGTAATCTCTTTCGCAAGCTACTCATGAACAACTTGGTTCATTTCCATCTTAAGAGATGGACCAATAACATCAAAGAAAATCCATAGGATAGTTTAAACAATTTTCCTACCATACAAACACAAAATCTCTAAATCAAAGTAGAAAACCAAAGCGACCGGGCACTATGGTCAAGACGTGGTGGCAACACAGTGAAGCCAAATATCAGCCCACTGTCGACTTGTGTCTGGGCCCACCATCTCCTTTGAATTTCCACATCAGCCTGTTTGCTTGTGTTCAATCATTGATCGCCACGTCAGCTTGTTGCAGCCCATTGCTCCGCCCACTGTTGGAGCCAAGTATTGTTGCTCAGTCCGGTGGCACCCGTTTGACTGCCCGGTGCGACCCATCGGATTGACCGGTCCTTCCGTACCCGCGGTAATCGCTAGCCCGACCTCGAACGCCTTCCCGGAACATCCGGGATACCGGGTGGCCCCCACTTCCAGCCCAATGGTACGTGAGCGCCCGAAATGTCGTCGCTGTCTGGCGTTCCACCCCTTTATCAAGACCAGTCAGAAGCGGGTTAACAGGGTCCCACCGCGCAGTCAAAGTAGTGATCCCTCACTTAGTCAAGCCCAGCTGTCACGTGATCCCGCGAGCCAGTTGACCCGGATGAAAGACAGTCGCGAATCTTGACGGAACGAGTACTAACAACCAACGGCAGTGATTAGCTCTCAGAAGATTCAAGCACACTGAGATTCGCTGTTCCCTACCTCTCTCTCTCTCTCTCTCTCTCTCTCTCTCTCTCCAAAACCCTGGTCCCTCTCTAGGGCTGGTTACTTCTCTCCTCCTCCCCCGATCCGATACCTTGCCGCGCCTCCTCAACGCCTGCAAGTTTGTCTCTTTTTTGTTTTTTGCGCAGCCAAATTCCTTCTGTTAGCAGGTATTCGATCCTTTCCAGGTTTCTGTGATTTTGTTTGATGGGGTTTTGATCGCCTGCTTCTGCTGGTGCAGACGATCCATCACTCGGTCCATGTCGGAGGCATCGAGTACTTCGCCTGATCCCTGATCGTGGACTCCTCCGGCGATGGGCGGCGAGGAGGACGCAGCGGCCGGCCCCCTCTCCGGCGGGCGGAAGACCTTCTGGCGATCCGCGTCGTGGTCCTCCTCCCGGACCTCGGCGGAGCACCACCGCAAGGACTTCCCCGCCGCAGACCCCCAGGAGAAGGGATCCGCCAACGGCGGCAAGCCCCGGCGCTGCCCGGTGCCTCCCCTCACCCCGAGATCCCAGTGCTCCAAGGTCCGCTCCTGTCTCCCCCCTCTACAGCCCCTCTCCATCACCCGCCGCAGCCTGGACGAGTGGCCCTGCGCCGGCTCCGACGACGTCGGCGAGTGGCCCCAGCAGCCCCCCACCCCGGGGGCTGGAAAGCCCGGCGGCGACCTCAAGCTGGATCTGTCCTCGCTGCGCACCCTCGCCAAGAAGGACCAGATCGCCTTCTTCGACAAGGAGTGCTCCAAAGTGGAGGAGCACATCTACCTCGGCGGCGACGCCGTCGCGAGGAACCGGGAGATCCTCTGCCAGAACGGCATCACCCACGTCCTCAACTGCGTGGGCTTCGTCTGCCCCGAGTACTTCAAGTCCGATCTCGTCTACAAGACCCTCTGGCTGCAGGACAGCCCGACGGAGGACATCACGAGCATTCTGTACGACGTGTTCGATTACTTTGAGGACGTCCGGGAGCAGAAGGGGCGGGTGCTGGTCCACTGCTGCCAGGGCGTCTCGCGGTCCACCTCCCTCGTCATCGCCTACCTCATGTGGAGGGAGGGGCAGAGCTTCGAAGATGCCTTCCAGTTCGTCAAGGCCGCGAGAGGGATCACCAACCCCAACATGGGCTTCGCGTGCCAGCTGCTGCAGTGCCAGAAGAGGGTCCATGCGATCCCGCTGAGCCCCAATTCGGTGGTGCGGATGTACCGGATGGCACCCCACTCCCCTTATGATCCCTTGCACCTCGTCCCCAAGATGCTGAATGATCCCTTGCCGGATGCTCTAGATTCCAGGGGGGCGTTTATCCTCCATGTCCCCTCGTCGATATATGTGTGGATCGGTAAGAATTGTCAGCCCGTGATGGAGAAGGACGCGAAAGCCGCGGCCTTTCAGGTGGTAAGGTACGAGAGGGTACCAGGGCCGATCGTGAGTGTTGAGGAAGGGCATGAGCCATCGAACTTTTGGGATGGCTTTTCGAATGCACCTCTTACTTCGGACACTTCTCCAAAGGATAACAAGGAAGTGATCGAATTGGCAATCGGTATTGGTGTGGGCAAGAGGAAGGTGGAAGCATATGATGTAGATTTTGAGCTTTTTTACAAGGCAACAATTGGTGGTGTCGTTCCGCCATTCCCATCGTCGGGGCCAGGGCATGAAACCCACCTTCCAGCAAGAGAGAGCAATTGGAGTGTATTAAGGCGGAAGTTTATATCTGGCAACTTTTGCAGAGTTTATTCGGATTCGGCGTTGGTGAGAGATGTGGATCCCAGCCCGGATCGGATCAATCTTTTGACCTCCGAGTCATTGGCATCTCCTCCGTACCTTTCTCCCAGCTCTCTTTCCTCAGATTCAAGCAGTAGTTCCAAGTGTAATTTGGAGTCACCTTCATTCTCTCCTTCATGCTCATCACCGTCACTTACACCATCACCTGCATTGTCTAACTTGTCTGACTCTTTGATACCATCATCTAGGCATCCTCACAATTTCTCAAGCACTTTGGAACCTTTGAAACCATGTGTGAACGAGGTTTCTTTGCCATCTAAGTGTTTCCCACGCTCTATTGCGGAAAGGAGGGGAACCTTTTCTTCTCTGAAATTGCCAACAGTGAAAAAGAATGCCTCATTATTATCCGTGGAAGCAATAGATGGATCACCTGCTTATTTTGGAAGTCCACAAAAAGTTTTGGAGGGCGCAAGTAGTGCAGTACAAGTTCCAGACTTCAAGTTTGTAAGTGGACCTACTGATGATTGTTCAGAAAACCGTGTGGATCCACCAAAAAATTATTTGTCAGATAACTGTCATTTAACTGGGTTGGTTGATGGGAGTTCTGGGTCTCCAAATCCTATACAACCTGTAGTATACCGTTACCCCCAAATGGAAAAGCTAGCAACACTTGGTAGAGAGGATCTTGATTCCAAAGCAGTGTTTCTACTCTTAACTCCAAATAAATGTAAAGGACGGGAGCTGGGTAGGATACTTTACTTGTGGATAGGAAGTGGCGTCAAACAGGATAGCCGTCGTACTCAATTGAATAGCAGCAGAGGTGCAGACAAAGTTGATGAGATTGACTGGAATCAAGTTGGCTGTGATTTTCTTGCCTTAATGGGTCTCCCAAAGGATCTCCCAATTAAGGTATGAAAATACAATATCGATTGATTTTTATTACATTCTTAAGCATGAATTGATTTGATGTTCCCCTATGCCAGATAGTTCTGTATGCATGAATTGTTGTCCATGTTCTGTTGAGATTTACTTACCAAAGGTTGACAGTTCACTTTTCTCTTATGATTCTGTAACAAGATTTTCTGTTGTAATACCTTATCAACCACATAGAGTATTCTCAATGTATTTTCACTATCGACTAGAATATTGGCCGTCTGGAACCAGAGAAATTAAACCATCTTTCTGTTGTCCTGTCATTACATGGTATTCATTATTGCTGTCACTATCTTTTCTCTGTTTGTTATTTTTTCTATTCTAAGGTGTACCAAGTGAGTTAGCAAGAGTTGATAAGTTTTATTACTGAGAATAGAGAGATGAAGCATAACTATCTAATCTATTACACAGATATAGCAATCAAGATATTAAAGAACAAAACATAGCATTAACCAAGGTGACAGAATTTGCAACCTGAGATTGGTCTAATCATTGAAAGATATTATGTGACAGAAAGAAAGACCCTTATGAAGACATGTGGATAGCATATTTGTATTGTTTCAAAATGTACGCCAATAAGCTCTACCTTGCAATTCTAGTTTACGGTGTAGTTTGGCATTAGGCACTCTTAGTAACATGCAGTGTCCAGTTTCCACGTCCACCTCCATGTATCTACATCAAATGTGCTGCATGCAACTTACTATATGCCCAATTACATGGACCATCATTTTTGTCAATGTGATGCATTGTATCATTTCTCCCTTCTTAAGATTGGCCTTGCCTTCCACGACATTTTATCTTGCAGCAAAAATTGTTGGTATTAGATGTTGAACATAAGGAAGATGGAGCTTGTCAGCCTTGTCAGGGTAATTTATAGAATAACTTTCTAAACGTTTTGCGGATGGTGGTTAGTTGTGCATAATTTCTATGCTCTCTTTAATATGATAAATTGGTCTTACATGCAAAGTTCGTCTTTACAAGTGTGCTCGCACTTCGAACACACTGAAGCACCTAGTGTTGTCAATGCATATGCATAGGCGACAAGGCTCTCGGTGGGGCTAAGGCGAGTTTCACCTTGGTTAATGAAATAAATCACACCCCTAGCTCCATCTAAAGATTCTAAACACACTTGGGCTCGCCCAGGCCTAGGATATAAGGCACATACCTACTGACCCAACTCAATTAAAAAATAGCTAAGACCAAGGTTTGAGAATTTGGTTCAAATGTTTATACTAAAACCTTAAAAAAAATATATATTAGAGTCTGATTTGCATGATTCGGGTCCGAATCGATCGTTTAAGGTCCAAGTCTCGTGATATATGAATTATGGAATAACTACTAACTACTTATATACAAGGTTTAAAATCACGGTATCGGTTGGCTCCGAACTGGTATGTACCGGCCGGTACTTACCGGTACCGGCCGATACCGGTTGAGAAAAAAAAACCCGAACACCCCCCCCCCCCCCCCCCCCCCGCCCAAAAAAGAAAAAAAAAAAATTGAACCTATCGGTACCGGGCCGTACTGGCCTAAACCGGCCGATACGGACTGGTACGGGCCAGGTATCGGGATCGGATGCAGTACCGGTCTCGAACCGGCCAAAACCGGTACGTACCGGTATCGGTCGAGATTTAAAACCCTGCTTATATATCATTCAAGCTAATAGAAATCAAACCCGATTCGAGGGGTATTATGCGGGTTTGGAGGTTCGGGATTGCTAAAATCCGAATCGGTTTGAGCGAATTGGTTCGGGTTCGGAGGAAACCCAAATCACCCAGCCCAACCCACCTAACAATCAATTCTTAAAATAATAAAAAAATAAAGACCTGACAGACTCTTTCCCAACCACCAAAAAACATTAGTTACACGATACTGCATTTGAGGTATGCTATTCATGGTTGTAATTTGTTGTAGATAGATCATTGTCATTTTTTCAATTGTATATCTTATTGAATTGATCGTAAGTTTAAATTGTTTTTCATTACATATAGTACGTAATAAAGCAGATGTTCTGATAATATAATACAATTGTTTCTATATATGTGAATTTGGATATAGTATATACACTCAGCATTTGATTTTTTTATTAGGCCATGAAGATATTGCCCACTCATATAGCTATGACACATACATACATATAGAGAGATAAACAGAATGCCACGCGCCAAGGCGTTCTCCAGGCGCATAGGCTCGCCTTGATAAACTTGGGAGCACCTACTATAGAAACCTTCAATTTCTGATTCCAGTTTGCATTTCCATCCTATGCTATCAAAGTCGGGATTAGTCCCCGACTAGTCTCTGGGCGGCATTTTGCCGACCGATTAATTTTGATTCCGTCATTGCTGGGCGGAATCCCGACTAGTCCCCGACTAGACCCGACTAGTCCCCGACTAACGACTGCCGACTAGTCCCCAGGCAGCATTCCGCAAGTAAATTTTTTTTTTGAAAGGAGTCTTTGCAAGCAATTTTGTTTAGATTTTTTTACATTGGCTCAAAGTCTTGAGTCGCAAGACTCACAACTATGGCTCTTCCCTGTAATCATCTGTTGAGCACCTGAGAATCTCAGATAAAAATATAGACAAATAATTAGTTTATTTGTTGATATTCATATAACCCTATAAGCAAAATTGGGGTTGTTCACTGATTAAACATCAACAAACAAATATTGTGATGAATTCTTAGTTCTGAGTCTTTTGATTTATACCCATGCTGTGAAGTGTGAAGGTATGTATAGTTATTAACCGACAAATATCATATACTTATTGACATTTATGCTAGTTCATATATCATATATGTTTAGGGAGGGGGGGAGGGGTTAGAATAAGTTTTGGCCGACTAGTCCCGAATTAGTCTCGACTAGTCCTAGTTGGCCAAGGGCCGACTAGGGCCGACTACCGACTTTGACTACATAGTTTCCATCACATGATAATCTTTGCAAGCATAATTTAATGCATGATTCCCAAGTTGAATTTTGCCAAAAGGAAAAACAAAGTCAAATCAGAGGCTCAACTTCTACTATCTTGTCATTTTAATAATATTCGAGTATACATGCTTCTCAAGAAGACATCCGCAATATTCGTGCCACGATGGTTTCAAAACTCGATCGATATCGGTACGTACTGGGTCTAGATTCAACATACCCCCTCCGAAATTGTACCTGAACTCGTACCGGTCGATACCTGTCGATATCGGTTTGTACCGACTGAGTTATGCGGATATTGGCCGGTATGGGTCCATGCTTTCAAATTCATTTGTAGAATGTTTTTTTAATCACATGAATCAAACTTCTTATGCCTTGTTATAATTATCAACAAAGTTCCTAATTCTTTTTTTTTTTTATAATCATGGAGTGTATGTAGATGCATAGTTGTCAGTCCAGTCATGTACTCTTGTGTATGTTTTCATGATGAGGGTCGAGTTAGCTATCAAAGAGTAGAGGTAAACATGTCTAGTAGCTAAGGATAGTTGGCAAGTTGGAAGTTTTGCTCTTCGTTATAAACAAAACACTAGATTATAAAAACAATTTCGACGAACTCTTTGCTATAAGATTAAGAACTGCACCCACCCACTCTACGAAGTTTTTGCTAAGAGACTAAGAACCGGTTCATACCTTTTATTCATACAACTTCTAATATTTTAAGTTTATTATTTATTTATTTTTTTGTAAATATTCAAAAAAAGTAGAAGATCGATACCGGTTTCAACCGACACCAATCGATACCGAACCATATCGCCAATATGTATTGGTTCGGGACCGACCGATACCCGTATCGATGATACCCCTGTTTTAAACCTTGCCCACGATCCTTCACGAAATTCATGCATTGTGGTCTCGCCTTGGGATTCATGCTAAGAATCTGGTAGAGTTTCCCCTTAGGAAACAAGGTCTAGGAATGCCTGCGATGCAACCTCTATCTTCACGTACTGAAGTTTCACGGATAAAGGTCTCTCTCCAGGAATTCTCTCCCTAGGAGATATAGAAGTGACGCAAGCAAGTGTTGGAAACCATGAGCATGTTGTATGCACATCAACAAGCTCTCCATGCTTTTATATTAGGCATCAGTTTTCAGGCCTAAGTTTGACACATTTCCATGCATGTGTCATTGGCTTGCTCCTTGGGCCTAGGTCTGACACATGTCCATACATGTGTCGACGGCCTTGGGCCCCTTGGGATAAACTCTAACACAAGTCATTGCATGAGTCAATTTACGTGGAATAAATTTTAAAATAAACTTAAGAAACTTCTTTTAAAATGCACTTTTCAAGAAATCACGAGAAAATCAACAGCTCACATGTTTTAAAAGAATGAAGGTCTCGTAAGGAGAAACCGATTCATAGTGAGATGCTTTCGACCAACAAAGTAATGAAATGAACCAAGCCTTGGAACTCCAGAATTTATTCAATGAGCTTCAAGCAGGATTACACATTGAATCTTGTTTTCCATGTAGCAACACCTTTAAGGCCCTACTACATATCCTGCTTTCTGTGAAAACTCTAGGGAATGCATACATTTCCCATAAGAGACGGCCTACAATCTCCACGCTCACATAGGTTAGTTTGTCAAGATTGGCTCTTGCAGCAGACCACCCTACAAGTACTTGATTAACATTAATAACATATCTTCAAGAGCCATATTTCTTTCTCGTAGGCCCACCCCACTAGCCCAACCATATACGGGAGTCAATAGGATTATCCATATCCAACTTGAATGACCTCTTTTCTAAGGGTCGCACGTCCATCTTGTGGTCCTATGGACACATCCTGCGACCCAAACAACTAAGAGTGAAAGAGACAAAAAAAACCCTTCCAGTTATAGATTTATTAAGAACAATGCCCATGCCCTGCATTAAGGATATCCCTTAAAGGGTCGCAAGTCCATTTTATCGACTCACCCCTATTGGCCATACCAGTTATGGGTATGAATAGGATAAAGTTAAGCCTCTTAACCAACAAGATTTTGCACACAACATCAGGACATGGGGCTGAAATTCTCGCCACTGTAAGGTGCTTTCCTTTATTACCATGTATCTCAGATACAAGTACTACAAGTGTTTGTACTGATAGATATGCATGGTCCCTCAATCCAATTTGCTTTTCCTTTGGAATCATAATTCAAGATATTCTCATCAGTGGGTAGGGTTTTTGTTGTTGGGAGACCAACAAGGCAACAAGTGTAGGGATAACCCCATTTTTCTAGATGTTCTTTTTATCAGAGCTCATGTTAACCCCTTGGTCATCTGATTGGTGAGGTTCTCCATGACTGTTACATCTAGGATCGTGATTACCTCGTTGTTGAGCAACTCTCGGGCCGGGTGATGCTTGAGCTATATTGCCTTGACATGCTCTTGAAGATATTGCTGCATGGCAATCACAATAGATCGGAATTGTGAGTCCGTGTTGATGAACAATCAGCACGTCTGAGAACAAATTCTTTAACCATTTAACTTCTGAACTGCAATGCCACAAATTCCAACTCCATAGACCATTAGAGATGTGCATGTGTTTCTTCGAGCTTCAGAGGACAATGGTCTCACCAAGGATGAAAATATAACCACCGGTTGACTTGGAATGGTCCGGATCAGAGTTTGAACTCGTGTTACTATAGCCTTCCATGATGGTTAGATATCCAGTGTTGTGCAAATCGGAATCCAAGTTGAACATACCCTTCAGATACCCCATAAATGCAAATGATTTTTCAATGGGTTTTACCTTGATTGCTGCGTATTAATTGTGCATTCCAACTATTAATGCAATATTTGGTCTCGTACAACTACTAACATATTTTCTCAATATGGAAATTTTGGGTCAATGAATTACTTGTCTCGAATTAGGTTGTAACCTAGAGGCTAGAGGTTAAAACTTTCTCAATATAATAAGTTGGGTTAATGAAATGCCCATCTCAAATCTGACAATCTTGATAGAATCACATCAGTGTCTCCCAAAGCTTTCATACTAAAAGTTGAAGAAAGAAACCTTTTACAATCTTCAGTACTTTTAAATCAGTACCCATGATTAACAGATCATCCGAATACAAGCAAATGATGATACCATGTTGTCAGCAAACCAATAATACATGCATTTGTCTGTGTCACTGATACCGAAGCCCTTCAATAGCATTGCTTCATTAAACTTAAATACCAGATCTCGGTGCTTGCTCAAGCCATATTGTGATCATACGCAAATCTCTATATTTTGGACTCTTGGGCCAATTCTAAAATCAGCCCCTTGGCCTAAATCTGATACATTTCCATACATATTAATGGTCGCCCATATTTTAGATGAAGTGGATGATATGTTCCTACTTATAGTAATCAGTTGTTTTGTGAATGCTATTTAATTTTGTACACTAGTAGGAAGAGGAGCGGTTTGCTCCAAGAACAAACTATGTATGTTTGTTTAAGGAGATGGATACTAAGCACCAAAAATGAATCTCCAATGCCTATTTAAGGGTTTTTTTTTTCTTACATGCATGTATATCTTAGGCTTGCCATACATGCATGGCTTATAGTTGTCATGTACAACATCCTTTGAGCTATGAAGCACGGACACGGACACGGCGACACGACACGGACACGGCGATACGACATTTTCTCAAAAAAGGACACGGCACGGCTAGGACACGGCAATATATATATATATATATATATATATATATATATATATATATATATATAGAGAGAGAGAGAGAGAGAGAGAGAGAGAGAGAGAGAGAGAGAGAAAGAAATGCTATAATGCGGCATGCGGTAAGTGCGGCACTGTACCACAGCCGTCTGATGCACTGCTGCGTGCATGTGATGCACGCAGCATGTGCATCAGACGGCTGCGGTGCAGTGCCGCACGCACCGCATGCCGTAGCATAGCATGCCCATATATATATATATATATATATATAAAATAAAAACTAAACGGTCCATCTAACATATCATACTAAAACGAGTAATAGACAACCAAAATAGATAACATCATACTCCGCAAATACATCCTAACAAAACATAAACGGTCCAAAATAGATAAACAACATCCAACAAAACAAAAACATAAATATAATGTCATAATCCCTCTTCCATATTATCCAAAATGCAAATGAAAAAAGATCTTCAATTTGCTCCAAGTATGATGGTGTCCTCTCCAATGTTTCCTTCGTCTTCGCCTTCATCCGTAAAAAGCACCGCCTCTAAATCGGGTTCATCAAGTGAAAGCTCCGCAACCTCTAGAACTCCAATGTCCCCAAGAGAGTCAAATGCATCCCCTCCAATATCCCACATCTTTGTCTCTCCCTCCAAATATTGTGGGTTTCTCCTTGATAGAAGACGAAGGTTGTAGTGAACAAAGACAAGATCCTCGGCACGTTGCGGAGTCATCTTATTCCTTCGCATTGAATTATTAACGAGTAGGTGCTCCAATTCCTCTCACAACACGAAGAGGAAGAAGGTTGCCCGAGAAGCTTGAAAGCCAAACTTTGGAGTGTAGGTGTAGAAGCCCCATGCACGACCCACCAAATCTTTGGATCCATCTCTCCCCTATCGTGCAAAGAATCATACTCCGCAAATTCTTCCAAAGCCACCGAGAACTTTGCAAACTCCACATTCAACATCCAACGCTCATCCGGACTTGAAAAGTATCTTTTAATACATTTGTTCCTCTCGGCCGAGATCTCCACGTCCATATGAGGAGGTACACGATTCAAAGCCCCTTCAAGCCACTCCTTGCTATAGTACCTAAAGAAAGTAAAAGATAAATTGCTTAATTAATTTGAATTATTGAATGATGTTATCAACAATAAAATAGAGAATTAGAGATTAGAGAGTTTACTTTGGATTTAATGAGTGCTCTAAGCAATGAAGTGGAGTATTGCTTTTGTTTCACCTATCAACCAAAATATCATGGAGCACTTCATAAAAACTTGATTCTTCACCTTCTTTTTTCTTCTCATATCGATATATAGCCGCCTTGACCTTCTCAATCATTGTGTCCCACATGTCATACACTAGATGTAGAGACGGCTTGTCCGTATCGGCAACTCTCAACATGTCATAGATGGGCTTGGTAAAAGGTAATATATAATCTATCTTGTCCCACCATAAGTCATCCAACACCTTTTGTTTGACAAATTGAGCTTTCCCCACATCATCTTCTCTATACAAATCCCATTGATCACTAATCATCATATTTTGGAGACCGCGCTTTATGTCATGAAACCTCTTGAGCACGATCACCACGAAAGCAAAGCGTGTGTCGGCAATTGCGAACTTTTTTAATTTCACAAATTCATTGAACATTGCTAGCCTCATAGAGTGGTTCATAATAAAATTCTTGATGACACTGGCATCCCCGGCAACGATAGTTATCCAACTACATTCATCATACGTGACCTCATTGGATTCTGTATTCTTCACCGCACATATGTTCTTCAATGCAAGATTAAGGGTATGGACCACACATGGAGTCCAAAAGATGCGGGGCCATTGTGCTTCGATAAGCATCCCCGCCGCCTTACACACCGGGGCATTATCCGTGATAATTTGTACCACATTTTGAGACCCAACTTCTATAACAGTCTCCTTGATTAAATTAGCAATGTAGAACTTGTCCTTGTACTCTCCCTCGCAATTGATAGCTTTTAAGAACATAGGCCCGGACTCCGTCACCGCCATGAAGTTCACAAGAGGCCTTCTTTGAGCATCCGTCCAACCATCACAAACAATTTTTACTCCCTTCTCCTTCCAAGTGGTCTTGATTGGTTCTAACAACTTCTCAATATTTGCTCGCTCCTTTTGAAGTAAAGTGGTTTTCAACATATTATACCCGGGAGGGACAAAACCGCTGATCGCGTTGGCGGGATTAGCATCAAAGGTATAAGAACTCACATAATATGGATTCCTTGCAAGATGAAACGGTAAGCCCCCCGAATAAAACATCTTAGCAATCTCCGCTCGCAATTGATCACGACACTCAATGTTCCATGCTTTTCCCAAAGCGGAGCTACCGGTCTTCCTCTTCCTTGGCTCAAAACTCTCTTGCCTAAATGACGTGATGCCTAGGGCCCCTGTCCCCGTACTTGCACCCGAAGATCGAGTAGAAGCGGAAGATGGCAAAGAGACTTGCTTGGGCAATTCATTCTTCGCCTGCAACTCTGCTTGTTCAATAAGCCTTCGCATATTTTGAATTTGTTGGGATGTAACTTTCACGCATCTTCGGATTCCATGACCAGCTATCTTCAACAAATGCGCCTTTACTCTAGAATAAGAGCCCTTGAACTGTGTTTGACAGAAAATGCACCGAAAAGTTATATTTCCCCCTCCTTCTTTCTTTTCTGCTATCTTTGTCACAAACCGC
Source organism: Chamaelirium japonicum (assembly GCA_947650365.1). NCBI lineage: Eukaryota > Viridiplantae > Streptophyta > Magnoliopsida > Liliales > Melanthiaceae > Chamaelirium > Chamaelirium japonicum. The sequence continues at coordinate 53,614,077 of OX393551.1, read as the reverse complement.
CAAAGAGGCTTACTAGGATCTTCATCTTGGGGAGTATGACTACTACCACCGGCACCGGTAGATGCGAAACGCTCTTGATCCATTTTTCTATTATTATACATTACAAAAATGTGACAAACATAATTGGCATTAGCAATACATTACAAATGAAGCAAACTTAGAAATTATAATTCATGCAATTAACAATAACAAAACTAACAAACAACTACGAATTAACTACTAACAAGCAATATAGAACTATAGAAGTAATTAACAAAACAATGCTGAATCCGGCGAAGAATGAATTGCCTAGACATATTTTATATGAAACCCAGAAATTAATTACAAACAGTGAATCAGTCCATAGTTTTTTTGTTTTTAAATGCATGACATGAATCAGTCAATGACTGATTCATGTCTATGCATTAAAAAACAATTTTTTTATAAAAAAAACTCTTAAAAAAAAACTCATTGTTTTATGTAGGAAAAAAAATCCACAGTTTTTTGTTTTCGAATGCAAAAACATGAATCAGTCATGAGTCATGACTGATTCATGTTTTTGCATTCAAAAACAAAAATTCTTCAAAAAAAAAACATTCTTAAAAAAAAAATAACAATTTTTTTTGTTTTTGAATGCATAAACAGGAGAGAGAGAAGAAGAAGAGGATGAAGTAGGAGCAGAGGAACGAGAGGAAGAAGAGAAGGAAGAGAATCAGGAACAAGAAAAAAAAAACTCACTGTTTTATGCTCACTGTTTTATGTAGAAAAACAAATCCACAGTTTTTTGTTTTTGAATGCATAAACAGGAATCAGTCATGACTGATTCATGTTTTTGCATTCAAAAACAAAAATTCTTCAAAAAAAAAAAAAATCTTAAAAAAAACTAACAATTTTTTTGTTTTTGAATGCATAAACAGGAGAGGAGGAAGGAGAAGAGGATGAAGCAGGAGCAGAGGAACGAGAGGAAGAAGAGAAGGAAGAGAATCAGGAAAAAAAAAAAAAGGAGAAAGGAGAGGAAGAGAAAGGAGTACCTGCAGTCGGCGGTGTTTGGAGTGGTCGGAGGATCGTGTGGCGAGGCAGGAGGATCGCGTGGCAGACCGGCGGCAAGGTCGGCGGCGAGGTCAGCGGTGAGGTCGGCGGCCGAGGGTCGGAAGATCGCTCAATCTCCAGCAGAACAAAGGTTGAAGGATCGCTAGGGTTTCAGCCCTCGATCTCGCGCAGAACAGAGGCCGGGCGGTGGGGGTTATTTAGTTAGGGTCAGGTCGGGTCGGGTACAGAAATAAAAAAAAAACGTTCAAAGTCCGCCCGTGTCCAACCTGAGTCCGGCACGTGTCCGAAGCCCAAATCAACTTAAAACCCGTCGAGCCGTGTCGGGCCGTGTCGGACACATGTCTGGGCCGTGTCCGGGCCGTGTCTGTGTCCGACACGTGTCCGACACGGGTGCGGGTAGGCGGTTGAAGTGTCCGTGCTTCCCAGCCTTTGAGATGTATGGCTAGTTTTTTTAGAGAATAAATATGTAAAGGGAAAGATTATGATTCCAATGACTTGAATATCTAGTGAATTTCTTAGTGACAGATCGACCATGAAGGAAGGGGGTACATGCCTCTTCTTTTGGAGATGAGCATTGAGCAGTGAAGACATCTTCCTTGCTTTTTTCCCAAGGTGGCTTATATACTTATCTTTCATGCGTGTGATGCACATGTTTCCTACCGCAAGCATTTGCAACATGCTAACATCCTTAAGATTTATGGATGTGTTTTGAGTGGAAGTTTAATTTTAGAAGGGGGAGTCTTGATGAAAAATGACAAACATGAAGACTCCTTATAAAAGTCTATGCTCCCGTTTTGCTAGATAATCTTTTTGATGCATTTTTTCTTTGATTTTTAGTGAATATATATTCATATCAATCCTGCAACTTTTCTAATTTTTGATTGTTCCTTCGGAGGTTTGTGTATCTTCTTCATAGGGTTATATTAAATATGTTCATCCTAATCTACTATCCGATATTAAAATTTTGTAGAGCGAGGCTTTCGACTTGTTCTACATAATAGAAGTCCTTTGAAGACAATGGTTGTATGATCTTTTTTATTTTTGGAATTAACATGCCTTATGCTTCACTTCAACTAATCTTAGCATTCTTAGATGTTATAACCAAGAAGACAGTTGAAGGTGTTCATGCAACAACAAATTGAAAAATCTAAGACAATGGTGCATATATATACCGATATAGTCAGAGCGACACCTAGGCGTTTTGGACACGCCCCCCTCCCATAATCGGGCGGTGTTTTCTGTGCGGTCTGCCTAGACCAAACATGTGTTTGGCAGCCTAGGAAGCACGGACACTTCCCCAGGCCTCCCGTACCCGTGTCGGACACTTGTCGGACACGACACTCTCCGGACACTCGTCGGACACGCACCAGACACGCATGTGCCGTGTCCCACGTGCTTCCGGGAGCCGTACACGATCGGACACTTGCCGGACACTCGTCGGACACTTGTCGGACACTTGCTGGACACGCATCAGACACGGCGGGTTGACGGGTTGTTCAATATAGGGTCGGGTCACAAGCTGCCTTAGAGGATAAGATAGGTTGAAGCCAAAACTGAATCGCAGTCATTCTTTTTCATGTCATTTGGGTCTGAGTATAATTTACTTGTCAGGCTGGTTGTAACGGACGGTTACGATTCAGTTTTGGTTTTAACCTATTTGATCCTCTGAGTTTTTAGATATGTTGAATCCAAAACTGAAACACAGCCGTTTTTTTCCATGCCATTTAGGGCTGTATGTGATTCACCAATCGGGTTGGGTGTAACTAATGGTTGCGATTCAGTATGCATTAAATTTTCATTTTAGTTGTTTTCTATTAGATTTTTTCGGTTATTGAAATATATATGAATTATGAACACACATAAAATATAAATAAAAAATATTAATTTATTTTGCCGTGTCCCCGCCGTACCCGTGTCCTCTTTTTTTAGGATTTGCCGTGTCGACGTACCCGTGTCGTGTCGTAAGCATGTCCCCGTACCAGTGTCAGTGCTTTTTAGTTGGCAGCCTAAGGCACCTAACCATTTTTTTGGTTTTAAGGGAAACTTGTACTGGAAAAATATAACAACTCGGGGACGATGTTTTTGATGATGGTCTACCAATAGACCTTGTCGATGAGGCTAGTGGAAACAAGGATGGAGCCAAAGAGGAGGAAGAATCACACAACCACAAACATTTGAAGACGACAAACAATCTTTAAATAACTTCTGATATTCAGATGAAAAAACATATGCTAAAGTCGGGTCTGATTTTTTGGACTAGAAAACCACTAAGTTCTGCTCTTTCCACAGGTACCAAATAATAACCCCAATACGGAATAACTTGTAGTTGTCAGTCGATTTAGAGAGGAAATGAGTTATCAAATCGCTGAATGATTGTTTATCACTATGCACGTTGAGAGATAGAACATGACCAAACCAAACAGCTTCCGACAAACTGCAATAGAAAAATAGGTGATCCACCGTTTCAAAATCCTTCTTGCAGAAATGGCAAAACAAATCAATTTGAGGAATATGTTTAGCGAGCTCCGCTTTGAAGAGAATGTAGCCACTCAACAATCTCCAGATGAACATAAGAATTCTTGGAGTAATGTCATGAAACTTCCACAATTTCCCCCATAGTGTGAATCAAGAATTGATTCTATGGTTCGAAGATGACAGCTCAATCAGTTCCAGATTTTGGAGATGTTGATATTCTGATTTAATAGAGAATACACCCTTCGGGTGTTGTATCCAGTGAAGGGAACCAGTCAAACAAGCCATCAGCGGTGCAGAAGAAGATATCACTCTTATAGCAATAGTGTCCAGCCCCCAAGAAACCATATCATCCAACCTCCACATCCCATTCTTGAAATCAAAGAGCTCGCAGACATTCGTGTCTGGATGTAAAGAGCTGATGTTTGCTATTCTGAATTCAGGGAGAGAAGTCACCCTTGGGTTACTGCCAACATGAGTATTGTTGCTGTCACAGCGATCCAGCAAGCTCCTTTCTTTATGATGTCCCCCGCTGAGATGGGGCTTCTCCAATCTCCACATCGCCGAGTGGTATGGCATCAAGGCACTGTTCCATAAATCCTGAGATCGGAGATACTTCTTCTTGAGAATGGAAGCCCACAATTCATTTTCCGAGGCTGTGAGTAGGTGCCAAAACAATTTCATCAGCTGAACTTTGTTTATTTTTCCAACCGCATGAATCCCCAACCCTCCCCCTCCCTCATGCTTGGGTTTGTGGAAGTGAGTTGAGGCCTTCAGTATAAATGTCTCTTACCTTCCTCAAATCCCCACCAAAAATTCCTTTGAATACGATTAAGCTTCTTTGTCACCCCAACGGGAATGATAATGGTGGATAGATACTAGAAAGTAAAATGGAATTGAAGTCGGGGTTAGGGGTGCAAGTTGGAACGAAAATTCTGATTCCGTCCGAAACCGATCTAAAAAATTCCGATTTTGGAATCATATAATTAAATCCGAATTCCGAAATTTCGATTTTCGAAAATTCCGAAAAAAATCGGATCGGAATTGGAAGGGTGCTGAGTATTCCGAAAATTTCGATTTCCGATCTGAAAATTCCGTAAACATCCGATCCTGAAAAAATCCGAAAAATTTCGATGTTTTATTCCGACCCGATCCATCCAAAGCAGCAAGTGTTGTGCATTGTCGGCTCTTGAGCAAAGCCAACAAAGTCGTTGCTTTGGGCCTCACCCAAGGGCAGGGCACCATATATATATATATATATATATATATATATATATATATATATATATATATATATATATATACACACTTAAAATGGGTCCAACCCAACACCAGCAGAAAATAGCACGCGATGGACCACATATAAACCTTAAAAATCCTAAATCCCAGCCAAATTCAATTATATCGTCTCCACCCATTGCCTGACCCAACCAAGACTCATCCGAAGCAGTATGTGCTGTGCAATTCCGAAAATTTCAAAATTTTGCCAAAACTGAAAATTTCGAAAAGATCCAAAAATCTACTAAAATTAGAATTCTGAAAAATTTCAAAAATGTAACATTCCTAAAAATTCTGAAAAATTCCGATAATTCCGAATCGGAATTGGATTTTGAAATTCCAAATTTTCGAAATCGGAATCGGAATGCCATTTGGGAATCCGAAAATTTTTGGAAATTTTCCGAATATCTCTATTCCGATCCGATCCATTCGAAAATCAGCCTATTCGGGGTTAACTTGATAAGGATGGTTCTTCCGCATAGGAAAACACCTTGCACTTCCATCCCTTGAGCTTGCTCCTCAACCGGTCTGCTAGGAAGGAGTAGGTCTGTGATTTGTTTCGACCCAAGAAGAGTGGGTTCCCCAATTACTTTTCATTAAACTTCATAACTTCAACCCCCAAGTAGGAAGCAAGTCCGTCCCTTCTCTGCCCAAAGATGTTTCTACTGAACTCAATCTTAGATTTGTTCAAATTTACTTGTTACCCGACCAAAGGCCATAATCTTAAAGAATATTCTTTATGTGATAGTTCACCTTTGACGGCTCTACAAAAAATAAAGTGATCATCAGGGTACATTAGATGAGAGACCGTGACCCCGCTATAGCCCAATCTTACTCCATGGATGAGAGCTCCCTCCTCATATTTGGTCAACAATCTGGACAAGACTGTACAGCCTAGGATAGAAAAGATACACGAAGAGGGGGCACCTTTGACGAAGCCCCCGTTCCGCTTTAATTCTATCATGTCGGGAGCCATTGATAAGGACCGAGAATGTAGTGGATGAAATGCATTATCTGATAAGCTGAAAAATGTCATCACTTGTAGAATAAAGCTCCACTCCATTCTATCATACACTTTAGCCATATCAAGCTTAAGGGCATAATAACCCCATTTGCTTATCACTTTCCTCATCGTATGAAGGACCTTAGCCGCAATCACCGAACAATCTGAAATTTGACGGCCCCCAATAAAAGCATTTTGGATAGGCGAGATACACTTCTGAATGAGAGGCTTCATCCGGAAAACCAGTACCTTCGTGATAATCTTGTACATGATGTTGCATAGGCTAATAGGACATAGTCACATAAGTCTCCAACCTCCTCAGCAACCTTCTTCTTTGGGATGAGGGCGATAAGGGTATGATTCAAATTTTTTGGAAGTTTCGTTTGAAGGAAAACCTGCTGGATAGCTTCCACGAGTTTTGGACCCACAGTATCCCAACAAACTTTATAAAACCCCGCACTTAACCCATATGGGCCTGGGCTTTATTAGACATCATTGAAGACAATGCGTAGTGAATTTCATCATTGTCTGTGTTAGACCCAAAAAAGGAAAATAGAAAACAGGAATTTGGGAGTAAAAGCTTGTCTCCACTCAATGGGGCAAATACCCTATATAGCTGTACATGGATAAGGTCACCAAGGGTGAACATACCCCAAAAGGATATTAGTCTAAGCTATACAGGACCAAGTATGTACACACTCTTAACACCCACCTCAAACTCAAGGTGGATCATACACCAAAAGTTTGCCTAGGAGAGTACGAAAGCGCTGGATAGTGTGCGTCTTGGTAAAGAAGTCGGCAAGCTGATCAGTAGAAGACACATACGGAAGCGCGAGTGTGCCATCCACATAGCGATGGCGCACAAAATGACAATCAAGCTCGATGTGCTTAGTGTGCTCGTGGAACACTGGATTGCTAGCAATCTGGATAGCGCTCCGGTTGTCGCAGTGAAGGGGAGTTGCCGAGGTCAGCTGAACTCCCATATCACCTAGCAGACGGCGCAGCCAGACCTCACACGCCGTGCGGGCCATAGCACGATATTCTGCCTCGGTGCTGGAGAGGGAAACGATATCCTGTTTCTTGCTCTTCCAGGAGATGAGCGAGTCACCCAAGAAGATGCAGAAGCCAGTAGTAGAGCGTCGATTAGTAGGATCACCTGCCCAATCCGCATTGGCATAGGAACGAAGCTCCAAGGAAGAAGATGACGATAGTAATAGGGAACGAGTCACCGTACCCCGAAGATAGCGAAGAATCCGCAGTAATGCCGCGTAGTGAGCCGAACGAGGAGCGCTAACAAACTGGCTCACAACTCGAACAGCATGTGAGATGTCCGGACGAGTGATCGTCAGATAGACGAGAGCACCAACAAGCTGTCTGTAGCGTGTGGGATCCGAGAGTGGCTCGCCATCAGTGGGACGGAGCTTCACATTATGCTCCATCGGTGTGTCCACGATCCGAGAGTCGGTGAGGCCAGCACGACTCAATACCTCAGAAGCAAACTTCTGCTGGGAGAGCAGGAATCCTCGAGGAGAGGAAGCAACCTCAAGGCCAAGGAAATAGCGAAGGTTGCCGAGGTCTTTCATCTCAAACTGCTGCTGTAGGTGTCGCTTCAGAGAAACAATGGTGGCGGTATCATCACCAGTAATGATCATGTCGTCGACGTAGAGAAGCAAAATCGCACGACCATTACTAGAGGTACGAGTGAACATAGCATAATCATTCAGACTCTCTGTAAAGCCAGCTGCAAGTACGGAGGACCGGAAGCGCTCAAACCAGGCCCGTGGAGCTTGCTTAAGCCCATAGATAGCCTTGCGAAGATGACAAACATGCTGGGGAGGAGTCGAAAGACCAGGCGGAGGCATCATATAAACCTCCTCGGAGAGATCTCCATGAAGAAATGCATTCTTCACGTCCATCTGAAAGAGTGGCCAACGACGAACTGAGGCAACAACTAACAAGGTGCGTACACTGGTCATTTTCGCAACTGGAGCAAAGGTCTCCTCATAGTCAATGCCATGCTCCTGTGTAAACCCACGAGCAACGAGACGGGCTTTGTACCGTTCAACAGACCCATCGGAACGAGTCTTAATTCGGTAGATCCACCGACAGGTAATAGGTTCCTTTCCTGGAGGAAGTGGAACAAACTCCCAAGTACCAGTCCGTTGAAGGGCTTGCAACTCTTCAGCCATAGCCTGCTGCCAATGCGGAATCTGAACTGCCTCTCGATAAGTCTGAGGCTCCTGAAGAGAATGAATAGTCGCAAGAAATGACTGAAACTGGGGCGAGTGAAGCAACCTGAGAAAAGCCATAGCGATCAGGTGGATGCCTCTCACGTTCAGGATAGCACGTAGGAGTAGAAGATCCAATGTCACTAGCACCTGGTGGCACCGAAGGAGGTGAACCTGAGGTGTCTGCAAAAGAAGGGGTAGCAGGCGAAGCAGGCGGAACTGGTAAAGCAGGTGGAACTTGTGAAGCAGGTGTAGCAGGCTCTGGCTGGCGACGAGTGTAGGTATAAATAACAGGCGGACGTGGGGGCTCAGGCACCGTAGCAGGGATAGTAGGAGTGTCCGGAGTCACTGGGGTAGGAAGGAGACCCGAAGAGGAACTAGGAGTCTGAAGGAAGGACAAGTCTGAAGAAGAAGGTCCTGAGAAGAAAGGTGTGTCCTCGAAGAAGGTCACGTGTCGAGAGATGCGGATACGACGAACAGAGGGGTCATAGCAACGCCAACCCTTGTGCTCAGAACTGTACCCTAAGAAAACACACTTGGCCGACCAAGGAGAAAGCTTTGTACGCTCTCCGGGTGGAAGTAAGACAAAACTGGTACAACCGAAAGTCCGTAGAACTCTATAGTTGGGAACAGTGGAATGTAGTTGCTGAAATGGGGACTGACCAGAGAGAAGTGAAGAAGGAGTCCGATTAATCAAATGAACAGAGGTAAGAATAGCTTCAGCCCAGAAGTGACGAGGAACTGAGGTAGAGAACAAAAGAGACCGAGTAGTCTCAAGAATGTGACGATGCTTCCTCTCGGCAACCCCATTCTGTGCAGGCGTGTATGGACATGACTGTTGGGGTAAAGTACCTTGAGAAAAGAGGATGTCACGAAACTCGGAAGAAAGGTACTCCCGAGCACCATCTGAGCGAAAAACTTTGATCCGTTTTCCAAATTGAGTGTGGACCATACTAGTAAAATCACGATAAACCTGACACACATCGGACCTACGACGTATGAGGGTCACCCAGGTGAATCGAGAATAGTCATCAATGAAACTGACGTAATAATGAAAACCAGACATGGACGAAATAAGAGATGGTCCCCAAATGTCCGAGTGCACAAGGTCGAAAGGAGAGGTAGATACAGACTCACTAGAGGAAAAAGGAAAAGCCGAGTGTTTAGCAAACTGACAACTCGTGCAGGGAGAAGGAGGAGTGAAAGAGAGATTACCCAAATGTCCAGACTGAAGCATGCTTCGAAGACGCATCGCAGAGGGATGCCCAAGGCGGCGATGCTAAAGGTCGGCAGTGGAAAGAGCAGCAGCACATGAAGCAGCGGAGGGCAGAGGAACATGAAGTTGCTCCAACCTGTACAAACCACCTTGTCTTCGTCCAGTTCCAATCTGACGGCCAGTGCGAGGGTCTTCCACCACACAAGAGGATGCTGAGAAGGTAACAGTGAAACCAAGATCAGCCAATCTACTAACCGAGATTAGGTTGATCGACACACGAGGTGCATGGATCACATCTGGAAGTGAGAGACGGCCACTAGGGTCAGAAGATGTGGAGATACAGCCAGAGCAAGTGATGTTTAAAGGAGACCCGTCGGCAGTGTGAAGCTGCAGCTGAGGAGCGACACTGGTACATTCGGTGAGAATAGTAGCATCGGAGGTCAAGTGATGAGTAGCTCCTGAGTCAAAGATCCAAGAACCGCTGGAGAGACTCAGATGACACTGACCATGGGTAGATGAATTGGCAAAAGAACCCCCAAAAGTCGCTTTGATTGGCATCGCACTACACTTTACTTCACTACATCTCATTCACAGCACAACACTCCACTGCACTTTGCTTCACTGCATCTCACCTCACCTCAATGCATTAAAGAGGTAGCCATGATTGATATCTCGGGGAGAAAGAGACACAAGATCTGAAGAACTATCACAATTTTATGCCTCTAAGGAGTTCAACGCATTAAAAACAGTGGTAATCGGACAAGAATTGATTCTTAAAGGGGCCAAAAAGGGCTGTTGTAGTGCATAAAATGAGCTGCTGTCTCCACTGTCAATGAGCTGTCGAAACTGTGGTGAAGCTGAACCAAAACTGAGTCAGTGGTATAGCTGAAAACTGAACCAAAACTAAGCCAGTGGTATAGCTGAAAACTGAACCAAAACTGAACCAAAACTGAGCCAGTGGTATAGCTGAAAACTGAACCAAAACTGAACCAGTGGTGTAGTTGAAAGCTGAACCAAAACTGTGGTGCAGTTGAACCAGTGGTGTAGCTAAAAACTGAACCAAAACTAAACCAGTGATGTAGCTGAAAACTGAACCAAAACTGAACCGGTGAGGTGTCAAATGGACTTAAGTGAAGAGAATCTGACTGTAAGTTTGATGGATGGCTGAGATGAGAAGCTGGGATCACCACTTAGTATTTAGGGTTCTGTTATTCATCTCTGAGCCGCCGTCTCACACTTTGCAGCCATCAAACACTGCTGCGAAGATCGGAGTCAGCTGCGACGAGTAGAGGAGTAGCCGATCTTTCACCTCATTCAAGGATCGGAGTCAGCTTGAAGATCTGAAGCAGCTGTAGATGCAGGCTGAAGTCCTTGAAGATCTGAAAGCCGCTACATGATCCTGCTTCCTCTTTGTTGAAATCTGTAGCGATCAATCTTGATGCAAACTTGAAGAAGCTTCGATGAAAAACATCGACCTCGAATCCAGATGCAAATGAAACTTCAATATAAGCTTTGATGAGAACTTCGATCTCGAAGTTGTCGATGCAGGTGTCGATGCAAGCTGCTGAAGAAGCTTGGATGAAGATTTCGGTGCTTGGATTGAAGGAAGCTCTACCAGAGACCCATTAGGGCTCTGATACCATGTTAGACCCAAAAAAGGAAAATGGAAAACAGGAATTTGGGAGTAAAAGCTTGTCTCCACTCAATGGGGCAAATACCCTATATAGCTGTACATGGATAAGGTCACCAAGGGTGAACATACCCCAAAAGAATATTAGTCTAAGCTATACAGAACCAAGTATGTACACACTCTTAACAGTCTGAAATGCGACAAAGATCATCATTCTCTTCCAAAGAGATGGCCTGTTTAATCCCACAACAGGAAGGATCGAAAGCCTGGGGGTTAGAACTAGTAAAGATGGAAGAGAGGAACCTCGAGAAGCGGTCAGCAATTTCTTCAGGTTTGTGAAGCTGCTCTCATGCCTCGCTGTTGATCGCAGTGATATTATTTCATCTACACCTGTTAAGAACTGAGACATGGAAGAACTTGGTGTTCCGATCCGACTTTGTGAGCCAATGGGCCTTAGCTCTCTGCATCCAGTATTCTTTGGCTTCTTATAAGCAACCAATATCAACTATCCCTCTTCTTGTGATTGTATCCATCAATTCTACTCTTCTATTTAAATGCTCATTGTTCCTAGTAGAAATTTAGCCGGTTTCTTTTGTGGGAATATTTTTGTTGCTCTTCCTTGTTCCGTTTGGTCAGGAACCCCTTGTCTTCTTATCGCCCCAATTTGTTGCCATTGCAATTTGCCACTTTGAGGGAACTTCTTAGCTAACTCTTGTCCTTTTCTCACCATTGTTGAGTTAGTTTGTTGCGCGTCGCTTAGGAGAGGCGCTCTAGGAGGTAGTATGCTACATGACATCAACTTGAAACACATTAACTTGTCATGATACGCCAAGTAATTCCCATGCAGGTAAGTTTGTGGGTTTGAATGCCCCGCATTATCACTAAGAATAATCAACAGACATTTGCATCATTGGTAGCGCACATCCCACCGGTGGCTATGCAGCTAGTGCTCTCCTAAATAATTTGCTATTGCCATTATTATCCCATACCTCGCTGATAGATAATCCAATACAATCACCTTTTGTTTTAGAATAAAGAATGCATTTAATGTATGGAGTGACTGGGTTTTATCGCTTATTTTCGCAGCTTTTATTGGCGTTTCATAAATTATAATCCGAATTATGGTAGGTTGTTGAAGAACAGGAGCCAGATGATTTCCTCGAACTCTTGGGACGGCTTAACTCGACGTGACGGCCTCGCTCCAGCGAAAGATTCCAGGAACCACAGTACTTGAGCCATCATCGCTAATGCTTACTGCTCAGTGAGGTACAAATAACTCTAATTTCCCCTTCCCTAGTTTTCCGAATAGGCAATTGATAAATGAGAAATGATGATCCCATAAGGGATCCCGTACCATAAGGTGAATGTCACTTAGCCATGGACTAATGGTTCTCGATGCGTCAATCCCGCCACCTTACGGTACGGGACACCTTATGAGATCACTAATGATAAATATATATATATATGCTTGTTACCATCGTGTGTCCTAATGGCAGGAGGCCGCCGTCAAGAAGTTGCATCCGTGGCCACAGCAGACTTGCTGTTGTTTTTCTTTGGCGCAGTTGGATGTAGAATGTCCGCTCCCCCTGTAAGCTCGGATACTGGAAACACATTTGATCTTCAATCTCTGTGTATATTAACGTAAAACTCCGATTTGTGACGCTTCAGAGTGAATCTCATCACTCCTTTAGCATATGTTGAGCCATTACTTCATCTATTCTGCCGTGAATGCCTGACCAGGGATTTCCAAGTGTTTTTTGTTTGATTTCATGATTCCTCGTTGAGCCAGTCACCAGCTTGCAGTACATTGTTAGGGGATGCTGATGCCAACTGGAACAGTTTTGCTCTTTCATTTGTCTGTACAGCATAAACATATAGAATTGGGATGTTTGACGCAAATTACTATGGCAATTTGCGAAGAGTAACAATCGGTAAGAATTGTCACTCTTTGTTACAATGAAATCACTGTTGTATTTTTTTTTTTGAGAAATCTCGCTATTTCTTTACCTACAGTGAAATCATTGTAGCAAAAAGTCAAAATTTGTAAAGAGTAATACTCTTTGCATTGCAGGTTTTTTTCTTTGCTATAGGGAAATTATTGTCGTGAAAATCTTTTTTTTTTGTCTTGACATATATTGCTTTGAAAAAAATGCTATAGTAAAATCACTATAGCAAAGAGTAACAATCTACAAAGACTCATACTCTTTGAAACCGTGAATTTCTGTAGCAAAAATCTATAAAATATCTTAGTAAATAAGATTAGGTGTAGTTTGTCAATGGTTGGGGGAAACTTACTGTAATAGTGTATTTCATGGGAGGAGATGGTGCAAAACTAATTTCTTGCCTGTCCTTGAGCTCAAAAAGGATTTTCTTAAAAGGACTTATGACTATATCCCCCTTTGTTTTTTTGTGAAATAGTGCTTTTGAAACATTGGCTCTCCCAGCAGTGCTCTGTTGTCCTTTTCTTTATTTTTCAAACGAGAATTGTTAAATTAAAAAAATAATAAAATAGAAACTTATAGAATAGGTTTTGGTAAATATATTAGGGGTAATGGGTGTTTAGTCCCATACAACAGATCCGGTTAATGAACAGGACACTCATGAGAGTTCTTTAATAGTAAGTTTCAAAATTAAAAGTTAAACCCAAAATTATCCTCTCCCCCCCCCCCTTCTGCCCGTTTCCTCTTCTCTCTCAAGCAGCCGGCAACACCAGTGGCGGGCGATGAGCAGCGGGCGACAGCGAGTGCAGCGGTGTGGTGAGCGGGCGGCTCAGGGAAGGAGCGGCGGCGGTGAGCAGTGTTTAGTTTTAGAATTAGGTATAGGGGTTCACCCCCATGGCCTTTATATTAGGTTTTAGGGTTTATATTAGGTTTAGGATTTGGTCTAGGGTTCTTCTCATGGACTGTAGATCTTAAGTTTTAGGATTATGTTTAGTTTAGAGGTGATGTCATACAAATAAAAATTTTAAAGTGTATAGAGGGGCACATTTTCGTCCTCTGTCCTTGGGCTTAAACGAAACTCATATTTTGGACTGTTCACTAAGTCTCCCAATATATTTTGAAATGTAAATTAGGTGGAAGGGAATTTTAATCCTATATGGGTCTTCCTTGTCCTTCAATCGGTGGGGGTCCAGTCGTAGCCCAGCGCGCTTCACCGTCATGCAATGGCAGGCACCCCGACAAGTGTATCGCACTCAGCCCCAATCATATCCCCATGGGATGCCTATGATTCCAGCCACACGTGGTGGACCGTGTGAAAGTAACTGAAAGAAAGAAATCATCTCAGAGCTTCCCTGAAAATTTGGAATCTGTAGCATAGAAGATGCTAAGACAACTCAACATGGGCCATTCAGCCGCTGTGGTGGAGTTCACTATGCTAAATGCTAATCCTCCATTTTTAGTTTGAGCAATAGGACAAATTTGGTGGTTCTTTGGAAAGATAGTCGAAGGCCTGCCCCATTAAAAATTGGAAAATTTATTTATACCCCAAAGATTGTAACTAACCCTCATCTCTTATCCGTTTTCATGTAACTAACTTGGAATTTTTTAAATATCATTTATATCCTTATCTTATATCCCACATCTAATTAAAACCTAAAGCAAAATCTTTTCATTAAGGGGTCATCAGTTGCATTTGGGATGGAATTGAGCGATGGTGACGGCATAGCTATGTCGATAATGAGCCTCGAAGGTCCTATTTCCTCGAGTGTATTCAAGATGGGGTGTAAGAATGAAGGGTATTTTTGGAATAGAAATGGGGTATGACCTAAGAAAACGGAGATGTATTCAAGTTTGTTTGAAATGGAGGCTAATTACAGATTTTGGGGTATGAATAAAATTTTCCTAAAAATTTTAAAGCTTTTTTTTTAAAATTTTTTTTGGTGATAGGTCAATGAAATAAGTTCTATTTCGTATTAAGATCATAAAAAAATTTTGTTTCACATTAAGGCCCTGGAAGGATCACTTTTTCCTCCTATCTTGCAGAGAAAAAAATAAAAAAAAATTTGAGTTAAAAAAAAATAACAATTCCGAAATGTAACTATTCGGTCCAAAAAAAGTAACAAGGGATTAATTATGAAGAGTGTAATGTACTTAAATACTTATTGCTATCTGTAAATTTTTTTCGTTCTTGATATTAAAATTAAAAAGTATCAGAGACTTACCGCTAATTTGACATTTTGTTTCCATGCATACAAAAAAAAGGGAAATTTTATTCATACCCCATAAATCTGTAATTAGCCCCCATTTCCAACAAACTTGAACACACCCCATTTTTTTTTTTTCATACCCCATTCCTATCCCAAAAATACCCTTTCCCCTTACACCCCACCTTCAATACACCCCACTTAAATGGCCGCCCCAACTTGATTATACCCCAATCAAACACATACCCCCTTAAGTATACCCCAATTATATGCACTCTTGAATACACCCCACTCTTAAATAAACTCCATGCAGTTGGCTGATACTTGAAGGCACAAGTAGAGCTGCAACTTGGGCGGCCCAACCTGAACCCAACCCGAACCCAACCCAAATTTGGACGGGCTAAACCGAGTCCAACCCGAATTATTTCTCCTCGACCCGACAGGACCCGACACGAAATTAGTGGGTCTGAGACAAGGCTAAACCGGTTCGGGTCGTAAACGGGTCGACACGATAGACCCATTTAATAAACGGGTCGGGTCCGAGTTTAGGGTCTAGACACGGTAGACCCGGGAAGACCCGTTTAGTATTCAACGGGTCGTGTCGGGTCGGGTCTACCAGCAATCGAATACTATAATATATAATACCAGTGGGTCTTTCGGGTCAGGTCGGGTCAAGTCGGATTGGGTCGGATTGGGTCAACTGAATAGATCCGGGTGATAAACGGGTCTTACCGGGTCTTATCGTGTCTACCTATTTATTAGCGAGTCGGGTACGGGTTTAGGATCTAGACACGATTAGTTAAACGGGTCGGGTCCGGGTCTAGGGGTTTTGGACACAACACGAAACTATACACGACACGAACCCGACACGACACGACTCATTGCCACCCCTAGCTGCAACTTGGGCGGGCCAACCCGAACCCAACCCGACTTTGGGCGGGTTAACCCGAACCCACCCCCCACAACCCGGCCAACCCGACGGGTTGGGATTGGGCTAAGTTTAAACAAACATTGGGTTGGGTTGGGGGTACAAAAGAAGCTAAGCAGGGGCTTTGGCGTTTGGGGTACAAAAAAAAAAGGGCATTGCTGGTATTAAAGGATTGTTGTGTAAGTTATTGAGAAACGCTAGGGATACGGGGGCTAATTACAGATTTTTGGGGTATGAATAATGTTTCCCAAAAAAAAAAAAGGGTTATTTTGACTTTGCCCCCCAAATTTTGCCTTGAATTAGACTTTACCTCCATATTTTCATTAATTAGACTTTACCGCCCAAAAGTAACTGTTCCGTCAGCTCACCATCTAAGAAAAAGGATGAGCTGACGGAAAAGAAATAAAACTTTGGGGGTGAGCTGACGGAACAGTTAGTTTTGGGGGTAAAGTCTAAATAATGACAATTGGGGGTCAAGTCTAATTGAAGGTAATATTTGGGGGGCAAAGTCAAAATAACCCATAAAAAAACTCGGGGTTCAATTATCAACCGTTGATTTTTCCGCCGACACACTTAAAAGTTAAAACCAGAAACTTTCCCTTCGGCGCTCTGAACAGCGGAAAGCCCCCCTTTCTCTACCCGAACTCAGTCGAAAAACCTCACAACCATCGGATCATCGTCGACCGATCGAACACCATGTCCACCTCCGCCTCCGCCGCCAAGAAGCTCTCCCTCGTGCTTCTGGTCGACAAGGAGAGGAACCGGGTGGTGTTCGCCGAGTCCGGCAAGGACTTCGTCGACGTCCTCTTCAGCTTCCTCACCCTCCCTCTCGGCACCGTCGTCCGCCTCCTCGGCAAGGAATCGTCGCTCGGATGCATCGACCGCCTGTACGAGAGCGTCGAGAATCTCGACCCTCAGTACTTCCAGACGCCGGCGTGCAAGACCATGCTGCTCCACCCCAGGAGCGCGTCGGGAATCCAGTGCGAGGGGTTGGAGCTGAAATTCGACGACTCGGAGCCCCGGATTTACTACAGGTGCCCCCTGCGGAAGGTTTCCTGCAAAATTAGCTCGGTCCCCGGCGCCCGGTGCCGCTGTGGGAAGCCCACAGAGACGCCGTTTGCCGTGGCGAACCCTCACGGCGGTGACGGTGCCGACGGGGTGTTCGTCAAGGGCGCGACCGGGTTCATGATCAGTGACGATTTGCAGGTGAAGCCGGTCTCGATGGTCGTTGGCCTATCCCTTCTTAACCAACTTGGGATCGAGGATGGCAGTATTCTTGAGAAGAGGACTGTGGATCTGGGTACAGAGGAGGTGAGGCATCAAATCATCTGTGTTCATATACTGTAATTTCCAATTCACCCATCATATATATTTGCATCAATGCACTTTTTAGCTGATTTTGCCACCCAATAGCTTAAAGCATAATCAGCAAGCCTAAGTTGTTGAAGAACATGAAGTCCTGGATCCTAGGTCAAGTTTGGGCCACAAGTTGAACAATAAAAGCAGGTCATGCAGTCCTGTTTCTCGCACTGGACATGATCTTTATATGTTTGATGGGACCTCATCTCGACACATGGGTTTTGGGATAGAGGAAATCTCACACGGTATCAGAGCTTAACTTTATCACTCATCTATCCGGTGCAGTCCCCACACATCTATCATCCATGTGATAAGACCACAAAAGATTGGCCTGCATGTGAGGGGGAGTGTTGGAGGATTAGTCCCACCTTAGTAAAGTAGAGGACTGAAAAGATCCTTATATGTATGACCTCATCTCAACACCTGGGTTTTGGGATACAGGAAATCTCACAATGTCTAATTGAATTCTGGTATTGCGTCTTAAGTCTTCTTGTGCATGCGAACTTGTGTATAAAGGCCCGCTCGTAAATTTTTCTCGACACATATTTTTCTAACAAAACTTGAAATGGCTTTGAGTTGTGGACTTTATAGTAGAGCAAGATAGGACTAGCCACTCGCAAGCTCATAATGGAATGGATCAACAATTTGGAGTAAATACTCGTGAAAAAAATGAACAGTTGGGGAAACTCTTGTCGATACATATGAGGTGTTGGGGTCCATTACATTGAGATCAACCTAGAATAACTTAGTCTATGTGATCGTACATCCTACTGCTACACGCTAGTCATTTGACAATCATTAGTTATCTTCTACATCCCATGTTATGTAATCCTTAGCCATCCACTACTTTCACATCCCTTGATTCCATGCTCTGCTGCACCAAATATTAGAATCAGCCCATGACGCTTTGGGTATCATATCTGGCTTCTTACCTTTGATATTGCAAGGGTACAGAAGTCTTGATTTTGTTTTGGTAGCATTGCGTAGACAAAAATTTGTGCATCTTGTTCTTGATAAATGATAATTATGTTTCTGGGACCTCGATCACCACTACCTCTGCTTGCTTTATTATTTTCTTAGCTAAATCCTGATGTCAATGTTTGGTTTGCGTAGTGTTGTGATATTAAAAAAGGTTCTTTGGGCATTGTTTTAGTTCACTCAAGTGAGTTATTGGAAGATTTTTAGTCCCACATTACCTAGACAAAAGGAGATAGATGAGCTTACAAGTGAGGTCTAGAGAGGATTATTGTCTTTAAGGTACAAGTGGCGGCTGTCGGGAGTGGTGTGAAGCACCACACACACACGCACGCCCATATGCAATGAATGATTGGGTTGGGCACTTTAGAGACGCACATTGCACTTCGCACTTGCACTTCGTCGTTAGTAGCTGGGAGCTTTTCTTTTTATTAATCGTGAACCGACTTGTGTTGCAAATTCTTTGTGGTTGACTCTGATTAGGTCCGACTTGGCTCCAACTTTGTCGCTAATGTTGCAGAGGGCTAGAAGCCCAGTCCGGACTCGGATTTGATCAGATGTGTCTCCAGGTGGAAATCAATCAAGACCTTAGAACTCGAGGCATACGATCTGAACAAGACAATGGGGTCAGGGATGATCCAGGCCACTGATCAAAACGTGGGTGTTAATGAACAGTCATGACTGTTCATGCAGCATACACTGAAAGGTCTCTAAAATGAGGCTTAGACCTCTTTTTTTCACACTGAAAGTATCTCCTCGCTCCAAACCTGAGTGATTGGCATCGTCTGTTCTTATTTCAAGGTGTTCATGAATTGAGATCGGAGCGTGCATAATCAATCTAACATTGTTTGATCGAGGCTCCAGTGTATCCTCGAGTAATATTGTCCGAAAGGCATCATCTAGATCGAGCCCTGAAGTTTCAAATCAACAGGTTGCATTCCTCTCCCTTTCTTCAGCGAATATCAACACTCATTTTGACCGCCTGGTTGCTCATTATTTCTGATGTAGATCGATTAAGATGGATCAATAAATAAATCATTCACCAAGCAAAGGAAGATAATTTCTTTAAAAAGGTTGAAATTAGAAAAATAACAAGTATTCTTTTCTTGAAATCAGAAGTAATGGATAGAAAACTGATTTTACAAGCTTATAACCCTCTTCAATTTATAACCTTGGACTCATGACACTTATGACTTTTACGACTCAAATAGTGAAATATAGTTATCTGAAACTAAATATTAGGTCTCCTAGTGTCTATATTTTTTATTTTCTGCACTTACCTGTATTTTTCGAGCATATATGTTGTGGAATTTTTGCAAAAGAAGAAGATTATATCACCTAAATATGAGCTTTTAGCCAGAAACACAATTTGAATTCAAATACATCAAAGCTCCTGCCTTTGCAGTGATTATGAAATCTATGCACTCCATTTTCAATTTATGTAATCTATTTTTACTGACTTTTTGAAAGCAAGAAGAAGAGAAAGTTGTTTATCCTAGATAGAGAAGTGTTCGGTTGGAACTAGTTTTTTTCTAGAGAGTCCTCTCTTGCGGGGAAAGGATTTTGTTCCCTTTCTCTTCCCAAAACAGATTCTCACATTTTTAATTGAGAAAAAAGAATCAACACTAGCTGACCTCTAATTAGTGTAGAACTGTAGATCTTTTTGCAGAAATATATTCTTAATAAGTTTTCAATTGAGTCTTTTTAGTCAATCTAAATAATAGTTCATAAAAACTAACAAAACACTAGAAATCATCTGAAATTGTCGTAATGGGCCAATGGCCTAGAATAAAGTATAATAATGACCCCATGACTAATAATTTGAATTGACATCTATTTGTTCTTGCATCACTCGTGCTTCCAACATAGCTCATATGTTATCTGGAAGCCAAATTAAGTACCATTGAAGACAAATCTCGTAAACTACAGTTGACTTTGGCTTTGCCCGTTTTCCTTTGACTAGGATTTCCTAGTAGACAAACTGGTCATATTTTCTGTCTTTATCATAGGCAAGCCACTCTAATACTGAAAATCAGTTACCACCACTAAAGACTATCTTTTCATGATTTTACTGAAAGTTGTTTATTACTGGCCTTAATCATTATAAGCTGGTAGGCAATACCTACCAAGGCTTGATACTGTACTTTTTCCTGAAGTGGTTGATGGTGATTTGTATGACTATAACATAGTCGTTCCCTTTACTCTTTTGTCACATTGGTGGAATTTTACTTTTACCTACTTTTCAAGAAAGGTAAGATTCAATCCTACTTCTTTTACTAATGCAAGGCACTACACGCAGTACTGCAGCCTTGTGCTTGCTCCTAACCGAACCCTAGTGTGCATCATGCTCGCTCCACACACCTAAAGTCGGGCCAACACATGGTCCACATCTAGGTCAACCATGAGGATCGAGCCAATGCTCCTCAGTGTAGTTTTAAGCCTAAGTGTCTCATTTAAAAATTAAGTTACTATAGAGCTTGAGTACCTCGATTTGATTGTCAATTCTAAGTTTAATTAACCATTCCTGAAACTCAAGTAGACTTGCTAAGATTCTCTCACACCATGTTGTACTGTATTATAGGTTTTGAGTTTGCTCAAGCGATCACTAGTGTCGAAGATGCCTTTAACCGATGTGTTCCTCGAAGATCCGGACATGATTTATGATGTAAAGAAGTCGCTGATGACAGAAATCATTCATGCGAGATCAAGCCGTCAAACGACAACCACTGAATCCAAGCGAACAAATGTGAAACTTTTCCTAAGCAAAGATAGTGGCAAGGTGGTATATGCAGAAGCAGGTGAAGACTTTGTTGACCTCCTATTCAGTTTTCTCACTTTCCCACTGGGATCCATTGCAAATCTCTTGGATAGGCGTTCTTCCATGGGGTGCATCGACAACTTATATGCAAGCGTTGAGCTTTTGTGCAGTGATAGTAATGATTACATGAAATCAGAGGATCACAAGAACATGCTACTGGCACCCAAGCTGGCCCGCTATTTTGGCTGCAGCAACCAGCTACTACCGATTCATGAAATGGGTGCACCAATTTCAAGACACGAGTGCTTCTGTGGTAACACTCCTGGCACCCGATGCTTGCATGTAGAGGCGAATGAACCTGAAATAAATCCAAAGTTGCAGTATTCAGGGTCGGACTCTGGTGGTGGCTTCACTAAAGGGATGGTCACGTTCATGGTGACAGACGAGATGGCGGTGACGCCACTCTCGCCCATTTCTGGTGTCCACATCGTCAACAAATTGATGATGCCCATCAGCAGTTTAGAGGAGGCTGAGGCCAGCCTTGGAGAAGCAGAGGTGAGATTAAACTATCAAAAATTCATATGCTAACAGAAAATTAGGTGATTCCATTGCCAACAGAAAATTGAAATCTAATGCTTCAGTTGGTTGGCCTTTGTCCAAAGCTAAGCATACTCTAGAATTAATCTAGGTCCAAACTCTTTTTTTGTTGGTAATTTTTTTTTTAAATATATTCCTTCGAGATTGGTCCCTTTAGATTAGTTTAATGCTTCTTGAATGTGATTCTGTGTGCCCGAATTATGCAGGCCTTGAATCTGCTGAGGGCTTGTCTGATGTCACGCGTGGCTCTAACTGACGTCTTCTCTCCTACGCTGCTGATGTTGCTCCAACAAAAATGGTGTGGCCAGTTTTCTAGAAAGTCTGATCCTTTTTGAAATCCATTGCGAGGTATAATTACCTATGTGCTGATATGTGCTGATCGGTCGCGTCTATGGTAGATTTATGCTTCGTCCTGACGTACTCTGCAGACTCTGGATGCACAATCTCGTTCGTCTCGAGAAAAACATGCTTGTAGATTCCTAAAATGGTTAGTGGGTTTCATGTTTTGCTTTCTCGTGGATGATCATCACATGAAGCATAAGATATTGAACGAGTCCGAGTGTCGTATTGAAGCGTGAATCATATGGAGGGCTGCTGTTTGAACATACAAGGGGGCATACAGGCGGACGTACTGGGCGTCGTTGGGCATCAGTGTATCGAGCACTGGCCCTCTTGAATCTATCTATCTATATAACATGACACGGTGGTCTACATGCTGATTAGACAAAATGGAACAACTTGCTGACTAGACAAAAATGAACGGATAGATTTGATCATCATCTCTTGATCTAACCATAGAGTGGGACTCATCCCTTCACTTCTTCACAAGGGAAGTCCCTCAATTAATACAAAATTAATTGGCTCACAAAGAAGGCAACCCAATCATCGGAAATCCCTTACGAAAATCACTCTCAAATCTCAATTAATATAAGAATCTTTAGAGTAAATTACACTTTGTCCCCTGAAGTTTAGCTTAAAAACACTAAACCCCCTTATAGCTATAAAACAAAATTTTGCCCCCTCCAATCCAGTTTCGATCAGATAAAAATCACCAAACAAGGAAATTATGTAGTTGACAAAACTTTAGGGAGCGATTTGGAACTAAATAAACTACATGGGAGTTAAGTGATTTTGAGCAAAACTACAGAGGGGCAAAGTGTAATTTATCCTAATCTTTGGAAAATTTTATTCATACCCCAAAAATCTGTAACTAGCCCCGTCTCCCTATCGTTTCTCAATAACTTACTCAGCGACCCTTTAATACCAACATTGTCCTTTTCTTTTGTATCCCAAACTTCAAAGCCCTAACTTAGCATATTTTGTACCCCCAACCCAACCCAACCCAACCCAAGGTCTGTTTGAACTTCCTTAGCCCTAGCCTAATCCGTCGGGTTGGCCAGGTTGATCAGGTTGTTCGGGATGGGTTGATCGGCCTCGATATGGTAGAGGAGAAACAATTCGGATTGGGCTTGGGTTGGGTTCAGGTTAGCCTGCCCAAATTTGGGTTGGGTTCGGGTTGGGCTCGGGTTGGGTTCCGATTGGCCCGCCCAAGTTGCAGCCCTACGTCTGCCTTCAAGTAGGGGTGGCAATGGGTCGGGTTAGGTCAGGTCGGGTTGAGACATAGGTATAAGGGCAAAACACTCAACCCGAACCTGACCCGTTTAATAAACGGGTCAAAAACTTAAACCCAAACCCGACCCTACCCGTTTAACCCGTTTACTAAACGGGTCGGGTCGAGTTGGCTACCAAAATGGCCCGGTGATTTGGTTACCTCACTCACGACCAACATACCCACCATTTAGGCCCGGCCCATTATGAAAAAAAAATAAATAAAAAAAAGGCCCCATTTAGAATTTTCGCCTTAGGCCTCAGTTTGTATCAAGACGGCCCTGCTCTCTCTCTCTCTCTCTCTCTCTCTCTCTCTCTCTCTCTCTCTCTCTCTCTCTCCCCCCCCCCCCCCCCCCCCCGGGGTAGCGGAGTTGGGGGTTGGTTGGTCGCACCAAAGGCTCCCGCTTTGTGCCAATCGGCACGGGCGTGCCAAAGACGGTCAGGTGTAATGTCACCGCATACGACGGTGGGGGTGATGATGCCCGGGGGGTGTGTTGCCGCCGAAGGCGGCCTGCTGCAGTGCCGACAGGCACGGGCATGCACTAGCTTATGTGACATGATATGTTTATGGTCTCCAAAATCACAGATTCTCTTGAATCAAAGCGCTTCTCATATCCGACTCGATGTGTTGATGTCCATTTCCTGTCCAGTGATCTATATTGGCTCAATAATTCTTCCAGTTTTTATGCTCAGCATGAGCTGCTGAATGCATACAGCCCAGTCCTAAGTAAAGATTCCCATTGTTGAGAGAGAGAGAGAGAGAGAGAGAGAGAGAGAGAGAGAGAGAGAGAGAGAGAGAGAGAGAGAGAGAGAGAGTACTTGTATTGATTATCTTATTGTACTAGCACTCTCTCCTTATATAGGGAGATGACACAATAATTATAATTCTATAGTCAATATGGGACTAACGTAAGACTACATCTAACAAAAACCAACCAACCTAATGTTCCGATGATCAAGGTACCAAGGTTAGTTTTCAAATCATCTAATTTTGTCCAAATTCTGGAATTTTAGCCGTCCAAGGCTCAAGATATATATTGGGAAATGATCTAATAAGGCTGTTAGGAGATAACGGTTAGGGTTTAGAGAGAATGGCATAATCTTTATGGAGGGACTAAGCCCAATAACTATATAACATGGCACGGTGGTCTACATACTGATTAGACAAAATGGAACGTTAACTAGATAAAAATGCACATACTGACTAGAGAAAAACACACATGCTCTCTCTCTCTCTCTCTCTCTCTCTCTGAGGTAAAATCAGAGTAACCAAATCTATCAGGAGAGTAGTCATATCTGTCAGGAAAGTGATGTTCACGTGCAGGGTAGCGCCGAACAGGACCAGGATTTACGATCGGAGAGGAGAAAGCAGCAACAGGCAAAGGAGTACCAGTGGAGACAGTCTCGGTAGGGACTGTGGAGCGACGAGCATAGACACACGTGACAGGCGAGGGGGGGGGGGGTGAAAGTGGCGAGGGAGGTGGAGGAGGCGGTGGAGGTCAAGAAGGTAATGGAGACAGGGAATGAGGGAAAGGTGGGTGAGACGAGGAAAACGGTGAGAGTAACGAAATGGAAAGGAGTGGTGGTGGCGGAGACTGAGATGAAAAAGATGGGGAAAGACCTTGCGATTCAGGAGAGAAGAACAGGACATCCTCAACAAAAGAAACATGGTGGGAGACGAATCTGACGAGCTAAGATATCATAGCACCGATACCCTTTGTACTCTCGACTGAAACCCAAGTGAACATATTTGACAGACCTAGAAGAAAGTTTGTTATGTTCATGGGGAGGTAGAAGTACGAAACACGTACACCCAAATGTGTGAAGAGGAGAATAATCAGGTGGACTAGAGTAGAGACGCTGGTACAAAGTGGCACCAAAAAGAGTAGAGGACGGAGTGATGTTGATGAGATGAACAACTTTCATAACAGCTTTAGCCCAGTAGGAGTGAGGGACAGAGGCAGAGAGAAGAAAAGCTCAAGTTGTCTCTAGGATATGACGATGCTTGCGTTCGACACTGTTCTGCTCATGGGTGTGGGGACAAGACTGTTGGTGAAGAGTGTCGTGAGATTGAAGAATCTCACGCAACTCTAATGAGAGAGACTCCTTGGCACAATCAGACTGAAAGGTCTTGATGCGCGGACCAAATTGAGTTTGAATTATAGTTGTGAACATCCGATAAATGTGGGGGATCTCAGATCGGTGACGCATAAGATAAACCCAAGTGCACTGATAGTAGTCATTGATAAAACATACATAATACATAAAACTAGAAATAGAGGCAATGGGCATAGGACCCCGAATGTCAAAATGCATTAAATCAAAGAGAGCGATAGATCGGGAAGCACTAGCAGAAAATGGATATAGCTAGATGCTTTGTCAATCTACAACCCATACAGACAAAGTGGGGGGAGAAGGACACATGACCCAAAGCGCCCGAACGAAAAATGCTTTTGAGTCGATCACTAGATAAATGACCTAACCTTCTGTACCACGAGTTGGCATCAGAGGTAACAGATATGGCAGACGCGATAGGAATAGGGAAAACATGAAAATGGTCTAGTCGGTACAGTCCTCCTGCTCTTCGATCCAGCCCAATCCTCTGACCTGTTCGTGAATCCTGTACAATACAAGCCGTCCGATGCACCACTCTGTGCATCTGATGCTTAGGTGCGGTCTGCGGTCCGCAGCTGTCCAATGCACCACTCCGTGCATCCGATGCACGCGACGGGCGCATCGGACGACTACAGACCGCACCTAAGCATTCCTCCCTCCCTCTCTCTCTCTCTCTCTCTCTCTCTCTCTCTCTATATATATATATATATATATATATATATATATATATATATATATATATATATATATATATATATATATATATATATATATATATATATATATATATATATATATATATATATATATATATATATATATATATATATGGCCGTCAAGGTGTCTAATTAGGTTTAGCTAAATCAGCGCCCTGACCACCACTTCAAAATATATTTAATTTGACAGTTTAGTCGCCACATATGATAACTGTGAAAAAGCTAAACAATAGATGAGTAAAAAGTCCTCGAGAGGAGTTAATTTCAAATGATCTTATTCTAGTCCTTACACCTTATGCTATCTAAAGTATAATGTCACAATGTTATAATGTCCTAGCACAAACGGCTATTATGTGACGACCAAGATCCAATAGCCAGTAGCCAAGAACCAAGACTCCTGAGAGTGTGATGCCAAGATGGATGAGGTAAGGTGAGGTGAGGGATACAAGGCCACGAGTTAGTCCCACATCGACTGGAGAGAAGGAGATCCTGAGCTACTACTATAATTTTTCCTCCCACACATATAAGGCGCGTTTTAAAATCGTGCGTCGCTACAGATTTCGCAAGAACTCAGTAGTTAAGCGTGCTCGGGCGAGAATAGTACTAGGATGGGTGACCACCCTGGGAAGTTCTTGTGCGGACACGGGCAAAGCAAACAATATCTTGTGTGTTTGGGGCGGATGTTACAAAATGGTATCAGAGCCGGTTCTCCTCGCGATGGGGGGTCTAACCCTACACGTGGACATGTTAATCTTAAGGGGGATGGATTGTGACGACCAAGGTCCAATAGTTAATAACCAAGAGCCAAGACTCCTGAGGGTGTGATGCCAAGATGGATGAGGTAAGGTAAGGTGAGAGGTACAAGGCCACAAGTTAGTCCCACATCGCCTGGAGAGAAGGAAATCATGAGCTACTTATATAATTTTCCCTCCTAAACATAAAAGACGTGTTTTAAAACTGTGTGTCGCTACGGATTTCATAAGAACTCCGTAGTTAAGTGTGCTCGGGCGAGAGTAGTACTAGGATGGGTGACCATCCTGAAAAGTTCTCGTGCGGGCACGAGCAAAGCGGATAATATCTTGTGTGTTTGGGGCGGATGCTACATATTATCTTTTGAGGGAGTTAAAATGGAAACTGAGCTTTCATGATTTCTCAATTTTATGGTCGATATTTATCCATTTTACTTCTTTTTATCCCATCTGAATTATATAAATAATATTTGATCGAAAGTGTTTTATATTGTTACGTTGATGAAAGTACCTAACACTATATAAGAGACATTTTTTCAAAGTTATTAAGTTGAGCTTTGAACGACAATGTGATGCGGATTATATATTGGAGTTAAAGAAGAGACATTTAAAAGAGGTGTATTCATAAGGTGTCTTTAGTGGGATCTCGTCCTACATAGTGCTTGGGAGTTCAATTGCATCATAAGGAGTTGTTGATCAAATGGTTTAGCTAAGATAGCATTTCTAATGCTATCTAGGTGGGTCTTTAATTTTTTATTTTTTTTGAGAACCCCTCCTAAAGGAGGAAGGGTTAGGCAGCCCCCGACCAGTTATTATTAAAAACCACTCAAGAAATAATATGGTTACAAAAATCTTTCATCTCAACAGATAGTGGTTCCAACCAGGGAACTATCCAAATCTTGAAGGTTGTGACAACTGACCTTCTAAGCTCCACAGTGTTAGTTGTCTTACCATTGAAAATTCTCTTGTCGATGTTCCTTCTTGACCTCCCGGCGTCTTCAAGAGTGCCAAAGCACTCTCAAATTCCATTGGTGGGAATAGATATCACAAGCGCCCTCAAAATGGTCCCAAAACCTCCTCGTCGTGGGACAGCTAAGTAGCAGGTGTGAAGGGGATTCATCAGCCGATTGACAAAAGGTATACGAGGCATTTGACCCTTGCGGGTCGTTTCTCTTCAAGAGGTTCACCTTAGTCAAAATCTTGTTCCGTGAGGCAAGTAAAGAGAAGATCTTCACCTTGGACGGAACCTTGGATCTCCAGATTGTATGAGAAGGTAGAAACTTCTCAATCGGCGGTAGAAGGTTCTTGTAGAAAGATTTGACTGAGAAAACTCCTGAAAAATTTCACCTCCACCTTACCCCATCCGCTGTATGACTAAACGAGGCTGCCGAAAGGACTAACTTGAGGTCCAAAAGCTGAGACTGTAGTGCGGACGAAAGTGGGAGATTAAACCTGATCCGCCACTGGTATTATGTAGCTTCAACTTGCACTAATGATTTGACCGAAGCCCTAGGGCAACGTGCAAGAGCAAAGAGATCCGGAAAGAAAAGTTTGAGGGGGTTATCTCCGATCCACACATCCTCCCAAAAGTACACACTCCTACCGTCCCCGAGTGTGATATTGTAGCCCGGACGATAGTGATCTTTCACCTTTAGCACTCTTTTCCAAAATTGTGATATCCGACCCGAGGTCTTACCTCTCGAATGAATAAGAGAGAATCTTTTGAAGTATCTAGTAAGGATGATTTGTAAAGACAGCTTTCCACAAACAGCCCACCCATACAATCTAATCTAGTCTTATCTTGCCTTACCTATTATAACCTAAACCTTAGGAAACCTTGGAACAACCTCCCAGTCAGGTAAGGAAGGGAAAGGAGAGCACTAACCTTAAGATAGATTCTGTCTCCAAGATCCCTCTACTTCATTCTGGAGACGCCACCACCAATTGCGGAGCATCAAAATATTAAAATGTCGAAGATCCAGGACCCCCAATCCGCCAAACGCCTTAATTGGGTAGGCAAACTTGGACCCAGTGTAGTAGATTGTAAGATCCTCCTCGACCCCCAACACCCCTCCATAGGAATGACCAGCGGATCTGGTCTATCCTCTTAATGATCCATGTCGGGAAGTAGAAATAGACTAGGAAATAAGAAGGGATAGACGAGATAACTGCATTGACTATCACCAATCTCTCGCCCCCCCCCCCCCCCAACGAAAGAAACTTTCCCTTGCCAATCTTCCAACCTCTTCTCAATTCTCTGAATGAGCTTCTCCTAATCTTCTCGCCTTAGTGCTCTGTCGTTGACTGGAATTCTAAGATATTTCATTGGGAGGCTGGCCTCCCTGTAATTCAATAATTGAGCAAAACATGTCCCTAATTCTTCTGCCCACCCGATGCAATACAGGTTGCTCTTCTGGAAGTTGATCTTAAATCTCGAGATGAGCTCAATGCTACAGAGGAGGACCTTAAGGGACGACATTTGAAAAGGACAGGCCTCTGAAAATAGTAGGGAGTCATCAGCGTAGTGGAGGTTGGAATTCGACCAACCTGATCCTCCTATCCCTTTGATGAGCCCTAAAGAATTCAATCTCCTGATCATAGCATCGAAGGCGTCCACCACTAGGATGAACTGGTATGACGAGAGTGGACATCACTTTTTAAGACCCTTATACA
Source organism: Chamaelirium japonicum (assembly GCA_947650365.1). Classification (NCBI taxonomy): domain Eukaryota; kingdom Viridiplantae; phylum Streptophyta; class Magnoliopsida; order Liliales; family Melanthiaceae; genus Chamaelirium; species Chamaelirium japonicum. The sequence goes on along the minus strand of OX393551.1, from coordinate 53,584,599 downwards.
CCTTGAATTCCCCACCTTGGAAATTTGTTGATGAAGCATGATATCTTGGATGTTGACAGGATGGTCCTGACGCAACTCAACTATTTCTCTGAGAAGCCCTTCGCCTACATCAGGTCCAAGAGGAAATCCCATCTTATCTGGTCGAAAACATGTTAGAAATCGATCTTCAGCAGGATGCCTTCATTGTTCAATTCACGCAAATAAAAGATTATCTCCTTAGCTATAGCAACGCTATCTAGAATCATCCATCCTTTGATAAAGGCTGAATGTGATGGGGAAACGATAGATCCAATATGTCTGGACATCCTGTTAACTAGCACCTTCGTGAAGATTTTGTACAAACAGTTAGCATGACTAATAGGACGAGTATCCCGAATGGACTCGGCTCCCTCCTTCTTAGGTAAAAGAATGACCCAAGAATAACTCAAGTAGTGAATTCGAGAAGTACCTCGGAAGAAATCATTCAGCATTCTGTAGAGGTCCACTTGAATGATGTTCTAGAACTGCTGGTAAAAGCCTATTGAAAATCTGTCCGGGCCCGGAGCTCCATCTTCCTTGGAGTCGAAGACCGCCCACTTGAATTCCTCTTCATCAAAGTCTTCATCTAACGGGGAACCCTGACCAATCCGAGTCATGTCCAGATTTCTCCAGTCCATCTTCATGGCATTCGGAGGACCGGCTTGGAAGGAATCACTAAAGAAAGAGGTTGCGCTCTGTAAGATATCCGAACTAAAAGACTCACCTCCATGAGAGAGCGCTGAAATAAAGTTCCTCATTCTTTTACCATTCGCCACTCGGTGAAAATAGCTGGTCTTAGAGTCACCCAGTTTTACCCATTGCTCTCGAGATCGTTGCCACCACATGGTCTCTTCTTTCCTGAGGGTATCACCCAAAATTGAGTTGAGCTGATCCAGCTCCGCTCTGTCCAAAGGCGAAAGTGGTGAAGCTTCATTATGGACCTCCAAAGCTTGGATGGAGGTCAAGAGGGATACCTTCTACCTAGTAACATTCTCGAAATGCTCCCTACTCCAGGTCTTCGATCAATTTACGTTTAATGTAACGAAGTTTGTTCGCAATGTTCAACGCTGAGTCCAATAATTGGCTCGCCTCTGCCCACCATTCAGCTAGACGATATGAAAAACCTCCTTCAAGCGCCCACATCATCTCGAACCGAAAAGGTGGTTTGATGCATGGGATGGAATCCGTCGCCAAGAGTAGTGGGGCATGGTTTGTCAGATAGCCTGCTAGACCTTGCTGGCTGTAGTCCGGATGCAGAACCTCAAAGTCAACTGAGATGAGAAACCTGTCAAGTCTAGCCAGAATTGGATCTTCTCTTTTATTTGTCCAGGTAAAACTCCTCCCTGATAAAGGAAGATCAATCAAAACCTCCCGTCGGATAAAATCTGTGAAGGATCTCATGACATGATGGTCACCCTCGCTACCGGAATGCTCTCCCGAGTTTCGGGCAACGTTGAAATCACCTGCTACCACCCATGGCCCAATTAATGTGAGCTTTAGTGACGAAAGTTTATCCCAGAATTCGTCCCCCTACTATAGTTCGTAGGCCCATACACCGACGTCATCATCTAAGAGTGGTCATCTGCTCTATTGTGTAGAACTACGTACAACGAGAACACCCCAATGATGGTATTCTCCAGCATGAAGAGGTTATTGTTGTAGCCAACTAGGATCCCTCCCGCCGAACCTGTGGCATCTTTGCACTCCCACTTGTCTATCTTCTGATCGAGTATTGAGAGATATGAAGAAGTGATTGGTACGATTCTCTCGCTTCGACTCCTGGATGCAGATGACGTCAACCTCATGCAAGGAGGCAAAACAGCTGATCGTACTCCTCAATCTCCAGCAGCTGAGTTGTTTGGAATTTAATTAAAAATTCCCCATCTCTGATCTCCTGCACTGGCCATGTCCAAGAACCATGCCACGCTGATCAGAGATAGCCTGAGAGCTCCGGCCCGGAGATAACCCTCCTCGAAACCCTGCAAAGTCCAGATCTGGGCAAGGCATCACGCATCGCTCCGCTGTACGCCCCAGATATAAGCGATAGGGTGGGTACTTCGGCGGAGATTGAGGACATTCTGGACTGCGCCGACTGGGCAAAGTTGGAGGCGAAGCTCGCCTGCCTGGCCATACCGCAACGGTGGATGGTGTGCCTCACTTTCTTGCACTGAAAACAAACGAGGGGGTTCTGGCAGGAGGAGATGGCGTGGTCCCGCTCTCCACACCGGAAGCAACGCCGAACATTCCTCCGCCCTGGATCTTCTGTTCTGCGAGTCTCCGAACGAGGGAAGCACCGGAGAGGGGGATTTTGGACTGCCTTTGCAAAAGAGATCGGGTTACTCGCAGGAGAGGGTGCAACGGTCGGATGAGGGGGAATGATTTTGGGGATATTACGGGTCACCCCCGAGACGCCTATATCGGAAACGATAAATCCCAATGTTATCTCCGCCACCGATCCCCGTTACCCAGAACGCCGCCCAGAGAGCGCCCCTTCCTCCTTCGGTTTCCGTTTCACCCCCCAAACACTGTCAATTTATTATTGTCCCCACAATTTCTCTACTTCTTTCAAAAAAAAAGAAAAAAGAAAGAAGGATATTCAGGTCTTTCACAAATTAAAAAATGATGTAGTGTTGGGTTAAACTGGTGGATGCAGATAGAATGTACCATTGGATCCTTTTTGTTGGGAGATTTGTAACCCTAACTTCGATAATTGAGGTTTTTACCGAAATGGCCACCAACTCTCAACTATTGTTGAGAATGGACCCCATCAAGAAATCTGAACGAAAATGGCCACCAGCACGTGGGAAACAGGTCGCACGGTGACACTAAACAGGTAAAAAGACATATTGACCCTTACCATCTTCACCACCTCCATCTCCTCTCACAGAGAGAGTCAAAGAGTGAGAGAGTGAGCAGAGAGAGTGAGAGAGTGAAAGAGTGGGTGAGCAGAGAGAAAGAGAGTGAAAGAAGGAGTGAGAGAGAAACAAAGAGTGAGAAAGAGTCAAGCCCAAGCCCGAGCCGACCTTCCCTAGCTCCGGCGGTCCACAACCGAGCCGGCGCCCAACCCCTGCTAACGCGCTGCCGTCGCCGTCAAACCCGAGCTCCGGTGACGCACGGGTGGAGCAGCCGCGACACCCCCCCCCCCCCCCCCCCCCCCCGCGCCCGATCTCCCGACCCCTCCTGCACTTCGGCGCCCGATCTCCCCCGAGCTCGATCTCGACCCCCCCTCCCCGTGCTCCGGTGACGCACGGGAGGAGCAGTGGCGACCCCCCCTCCCTGTGCTCCGGCGACGCGCGGAGGGAGCAGCGGCGACGCCCCCTCCTTCGTCCTTTGCTCCGGCGACGCGCAAAAAATCGGACGAAAATCGGACGAAATCCGACGAAATAACATGTTTCGTCTAGTTTTCGTCACCAAAAAATCACAGTCATTTCTCCCTGAGACTGGCTTTGGGCTGTGGTACGAAAATCGGACGAAATAACAAATTTCGTCTAGTTTTCGTCGCCGAAAAATCAGACGAAATCCGACGAAAATAACATGTTTCGTCTAGTTTTCGTCGCCAAAAAATCATAGTGACCCTTACCATCTTCACCACCTCCATCTCCTCTCACAGAGAGAGTCAAAGAGTGAGAGAGTGAGCAGAGAGAGTGAGAGAGTGAAAGAGTGGGTGAGCAGAGAGAAAGAGAGAGTGAAAGAAAGAGTGAGAGAGAAACAAAGAGTGAGAGAGAAATAGAGAGTGAAGGAGAGAGAGAGAGAGAGAGAGAGAGAGAGTTGAAGAGAGGAGGGGTGCAACCCACGTTCCAGCAGCCCTCCTTCGTCCTTTGCTCCGGCGACGCGCAAAAAATCGGACGAAAATCGGACGAAATCCGACGAAATAACATGTTTCGTCTAGTTTTCGTCGCCAAAAAATCACAGTCATTTCTCCCCGAGAATGGCTTTGGGCTGTGTGACGAAAATCGGACGAAATAACAAATTTCGTCTAGTTTTCATCGCCGAAAAATCAGACGAAATCCGACGAAAATAACATGTTTCGTCTAGTTTTCGTCGCCAAAAAATCATAGTGACCCTTACCATCTTCACCACCTCCATCTCCTCTCACAGAGAGAGTCAAAGAGTGAGAGAGTGAGAGAGTGAAAGAGTGGGTGAGCAGAGAGAAAGAGAGAGTGAAAGAAAGAGTGAGAGAGAAACAAAGAGTGAGAGAGAAATAGAGAGTGAAGGAGAGAGAGAGAGAGAGAGAGAGAGAGAGAGAGAGTTGAAGAGAGGAGGGGTGCAACCCACGTTCCAGCAGCCCTCCTTCGTCCTTTGCTCCGGCGACGCGCAAAAAATCGGACGAAAATCGGACGAAATCCGACGAAATAACATGTTTCGTCTAGTTTTCGTCGCCAAAAAATCACAGTCATTTCTCCCCGAGAATGGCTTTGGGCTGTGTGACGAAAATCGGACGAAATAACAAATTTCGTCTAGTTTTCGTCGCCGAAAAATCAGACGAAATCCGACGAAAATAACATGTTTCGTCTAGTTTTCGTCGCCAAAAAATCATAGTGACCCTTACCATCTTCACCACCTCCATCTCCTCTCACAGAGAGAGTCAAAGAGTGAGAGAGTGAGCAGAGAGAGTGAGAGAGTGAAAGAGTGGGTGAGCAGAGAGAAAGAGAGAGTGAAAGAAAGAGTGAGAGAGAAACAAAGAGTGAGAGAGAAATAGAGAGTGAAGGAGAGAGAGAGAGAGAGAGAGAGAGAGAGAGAGAGAGTTGAAGAGAGGAGGGGTGCAACCCACGTTCCAGCAGCCCTCCTTCGTCCTTTGCTCCGGCGATGCGCAAAAAATCGGACGAAATCCGACGAAATAACATGTTTCGTCTAGTTTTCGTCGCCAAAAAATCACAGTCATTTCTCCCCGAGAATGGCTTTGGGCTGTGTGACGAAAATCGGACGAAATAACAAATTTCGTCTAATTTTCGTCGCCGAAAAATCAGACGAAATCCGACGAAAATAACATGTTTCGTATAGTTTTCGTCGCCAAAAAATCATAGTGACCCTTACCATCTTCACCACCTCCATCTCCTCTCACAGAGAGAGTCAAGAGTGAGAGAGTGAGCAGAGAGAGTGAGAGAGTGAAAGAGTGGGTGAGCAGAGAGAAAGAGAGAGTGAAAGAAAGAGTGAGAGAGAAACAAAGAGAGAGAGAAACAGAGAGTGAAGGAGAGAGAGAGAGAGAGAGAGAGAGAGTTGAAGAGAGAAGGGGTGCAACCCACGTTCCAGCAGCCCTCCTCCTCAAGCTCCGGCGACCATCCGACACCGGCCCGCCAACCTCCTCCACCTCCTCTCACGGTGGCAGTCAAGCCCAAGCCCGAGCCGACCTTCCCTAGCTCCGGCGGTCCACAACCGAGCCGGCGCCCAACCCCTGCTGCCGCGCTGCTGTCGCCGTCAAACCCAAAAAATCACAGTCAGTAAAAGGGTAGTTTAGTCCCAAAGAGTTTCAATGGTCATTTTGGTAAAACCAAAAGCAACCTGGCCCATTCTCAACAATAGTTAAGAGTTGGTGGCCATTTCGGTAAAAACCTCTCGATAATTTGATCCTTTCAATAACTATTTATTATATATTTGTACTACAGGACTACAAAAAGCCTAACCAAGTTAACCAACCAATAAAAACCGAGGTTTTTACCGAAATGGCCACCAACTCTCAACTATTGTTGAGAATGGACCCCGTCAAAAAATCTGCACGAAAATGGCCACTGAAAATTCTTTGGGACCTAACTACCCTTTTACTTTACTACTAAAACCCTAGCTCCCATTGAGCCGCCCTTCACTTCCCTCATTTGGACGGCAGCTTCCTCCACCTCTTTCGACGGCAACTGAGAGACGGACACCCATTTCAACGGCGATCATCAAATCCCGTGAGTCTTCCTTCACTTCACCCCCTTTCGACGGCTCCTACACTTCACCCCCTTTCAACGACTCCTATACTTCACCTCCATCCTTTGCGATTTTTTTCATATATGTTTGATTAACTTCTTCATTGTACCATTTGATTACTTTTGATTTCATTAACAACAACAACCAATCGAGAAAAAGGAATGAAATCAACAAAAAGTAGTTGAATATTAACAGCATATTTTAGGACGAAAGATGGACGAAAGATGGACGAAAAATGAACGAAATTGATAAAATTGGCTATTCATCATTATGGTTAGGACGAAAAAGGGATGAAATCGACAAAATTAGCTGAATTTATATTATATTGGTCGTGATGAGTCCTACACTTCACCCCCTTTCAACGACTCATATACTTCACCTCCATTTTTCATATATGTTTGATTAACTTCTTCATTGTATTTGATTACTTTATGATTTCATTAACAACAATAACCAATCGAGAAAAAGGAACGAAATCAACAAAAAGTAGTTGAATATTAACAGCACATTTTAGGACGAAAGATGGACGAAAAATGAACGAAATTGATAAAATTGGCTATTCATCATTATGGTTAGGACGAAAAAGGGATGAAATCGACAAAATTAGCTGAATTTATATTATATTGGTCGTGATGAGTCTAGTATGTATTGGATACGTATGATTAATTTTTGGTATCAAATTTGGTATTGTTGAGTTTTGATATTGTGGTTCTATGCTTAAAATAGTAACATCACATTGTAGGATGAAAAAGTGATGAAATCGATAAAATGATTCATATTTGATATCAAATTTTATATTGCTGAGTTTTGATATTGTGATTCTATGCTAACAGGGATTTGAAATATGGATTCAACATTACCGATACTTTGTTGTTACGATGGAGAATTGTTATATTTGAAAGAAAAATACGAGTACAGGGGTGGAAGAACTAAAAGTATCATTTTATCTACAAAATCGGATTTTGACTGTCTTCTTCAGGAAATTTATAAGATTACAAATGATAGTCTCAAAGAGTATGAAATCACAATGAAGGTTTTATATCCAAGTACACTTGCATGTCCTCCTGCCGAAATTGTGGATGATAATGATGTTGCAGTATTTATTGCCCATAACATCCGAGCCAATAATAGCAATGTCCCATTGCTGATAAGCAGAGTGCTGAAAAATCCGAGATCTATTGACAGGTCGATTGAAATCGAACAACTCGGTAGTAAGAGGAAGTTGAAAGAAACGACACAGGTGTCTCGTAAAACACCTTGTGTAGTTACCCCTCCCGTTGACTTAAAAAATATCTCGACGTCATCGGAGCTTCATTGTTCGATATCGTCATCATTCGGTGTTGGAGATTTGCATACGGATGAAAAGATTGATATTAATTATGGCGAGGATTTCAGTTTTGTACCATGCACACTAGATGTCAGTCAACGTATTGAGTACAAGAGTGTGGAGAAACCTGAAGACAACCCTCTATTATTTGACATTGTTATGAATGACAGAAGGTATGAATAATTTTTTAAAATATCTTATATTGTAATTCTGATGATTAATTAGTTCATGTACTTATATGTTTTTAAATAATATATGCCCAGTAAGGTGAATATAGATGACGATCAGCAGGGATCAAGAAGAGATGCAAAATTATCTATAGATCTTAACCAGAAGCCTGCTGGTTGTCATGTATTGGAGGAATTATTCATTGACACTCCTGCGGATATGGTAGTATCTCCAAAGCACACTCAACAGAATAGTCAGCTGAAGGATAAGGATATTATCTGTAAGCAAGAAGGAAGTAAGACTGAAAAACAAAGAAGTAAGAAAGAAGTACCACTGAGACATAGCCAGAAAGAGTGTTTTGCCAGCAGTAGTTGGATGGAAAACGATGAACGTAAGTCTTCAATACCTGATTCGGTTTTGGTTTATGAAGACAAATACGTACCTAACGAATTCCCTATTGCTGTTGAAGTAAAAGATGATTATCAACAACTTTATCCTAATCAGATGTTTATAGATAAAGACACATTGATCAAGATGGTACAGAAGAATGCTTTATTTACAAACACTGAGTACAAGGTGATGAAGTCCAGCAGAACAAGATATGCATTAAAATGTAAAAGAGAAAATTGCAGTTGGAGATTACGTGCAAGTAGACAAAAAGGGTGTGATGTTTTCAAAATTACTTTCCTAGGCCTACACAACTGCTCATTGCCGCAGCGTGGAATTGATCATCGACAAGCTACAAGCAAGTTGATATGTGATTTTGTGAAAGCTCGAATAGAAGCACATGTATTGTACTCTCCCAAAGCAATTATATGTGATGTGCAACAAGAATTTGGTGTGCAGATCACTTATCGAAAAGCATGGCTGGCAAGGGAGATGGCAATTGCTCTTTTAAGAGGCTCATACGAGGACTCGTATGTAATTCTTCCAGCATATTGTCATGAAGTTGCACAAAATAATCCTGGAACCATCACTAATATTTTAAGGGAAGGAGACAGATTTAAGGCTGTTTTTATGGCTCTTGGTCCATGTTTACGTAGTTTTCAAAGACAAAATCTAAGACCAGTAATAGCCGTTGACGGATCTCATTTAAAAGGCAAGTACAAAAGTACTTTATTTATTGCAACCACTTTGGATGGAGATAATCATATATTTCCCGTGGCTATTGGGATTGGTGAATCGGAGAACAATGAAAGTTGGAATTGGTTCTTAACACAACTGCGGGACAGCTTGGGTCAAGTTAATGATTTGGTTATTATATCCGACCGACACAAGGCTTTATTGGCTCAAGTTCCTATTGTCTTTCCGGATGCTGTACATGGTTATTGTGCGTTCCATATTTCGCAAAACATGTATGCCAAATTCAAACAACAAAGATTATACTCTTACTTTTATACAGCTGCAAAGGCAACAAGAGAATCAAAGTTTCATCAAGTGATGGAAACTATAAAGCACATGAATGAAGATGCACATGACTGGTTACGAGAAATTGAGCCAGCAAAATGGACTACAGCGTATTTCACACGCAGAAGGTATAATATTATAACCACAAATAGTTCTGAAAGTTACAATAGTGTCCTAAAAGATATCAGAGAACTACCCATCACTATGATTTTGGAGCAATATCGGTTAAAGCTCCAACTTTTATGGTTCAAACGAAGAAATACGGCAACAACTTTGACAACAAAACTAACAAAATGGGCAGAAAATCAGCTAGCCGGAGATATGGATAGAGCTCGTGGCACAGCGTGTCATCCTATTAATCTCGATGAGTATATGGTCAGATCTATACAATATTGTGATCATGTAGTTTTAAGCAATCGAAAATGCACATGCCGTAAATTTGATGTGATGGCCATGCCATGTTCACATGCATTAGCCGGAATTGCACAGTATAAGATGGATCCTTATCTATTTTGTGCACACTACTATACATCGGATAACTACAGGGCAACCTATGCAGAATCTATATATCCAGTTGCTGATAAAAGTGAGTGGAAGACCCCAGAAAGTATTCAATCAGCTAATAAACTAATCCCACCCATTGGAAAAAAAACAGCGGGAAGGCCAAAGAAAAAAAGAATTCTCTCACTGGGTGAGGAACGCCGGACTGTCAAATGTGCTAGATGTAAACGTTCTGGACATAATAAAAAATCATGTAACTTTCCTATTATTACAGAGTAAAGGTATCATGTTTTTTTACTTGTTCCCTTTATAACTTTACACATACTTCTTCCAGTCATTATAACATGTCTGACTGAATTATTGAAATCACTATGATTACTTGTTGTTATATATGCATATTATGATATATATTCTTGTTTTTAATTTCTGCATTTTTTTTCAACATTTATAAAACTTATTGAATGACATGATTATACAGGTATCGTACCTATGGCAAATAAATACTATGTGGTATCGTTCATTCCGTTCCTTGGAGGAGGCTGAAGGTCACTTATCCAAGTTCCAAAGCGAGCATCTCCCTCCTGATAAACATCATGATATCCCTTTGGATAGCAAGCGTCATGCACCTTCGGATTGCGTCTCTTTTGTCCCTCCCGCTCCTAAGTTTACCACTCGGGAGTGTGGGTTTTGTATGTTAGGAGCACTTTTGGCTATGATGGTCTTTCTATTTATATTCATTGTAATATGAATGAAGGTGATTGTAATGATATGTGAGGGGGAACTCTATTGTAATGATATTTCTGGAGTATTGCATGTCTCAAATGTTGTAATGTAATGACATATCTTAAGTTTGTAATGTAATGACATTTCTTAAGATTTTGCATTTAAGAAGTTATTCAGTTTGAAAACTGATCTTATTTGGTATTTCTTCGCATCCTCTATTTGGAGTTCATGGCGCAGGAAAAAAGTGCAAACTGATCTTAGAAGAACATTGGATATCTTCTGCTTCTCCTATTACATAGAGAGAAAATATCATACAGAGTGGAAAAAATTTATAGATTGAAAAAAAATTATAGAGAGAGAAAAATAAGGAGAGGTAGTCTCATATAAAAATATTATAGAGAGTGGAAAAATTTATATAGAGAGAAAAAAATTTATAGATTGTTATAGAAAGAGAATCAATATTATAGAGACAAAAAATTATAGAGAGAGAAAAAAATTATAGAGAGATAAAAATTATAGAGAGAAAAAATTATAGAGAGATAAAAATTAGAGTGAACAAAAATTATAGAGAGAGAAAAAATAGACAAAATTTGTAGAGAGAGAAAAAATATAGAGAGAAAAAAAATTATAGAGACAAAAAAATTATAGAGACAAAATTATAGAGAGAAGAAATTATAGAGAGATAAACATTAGAGTGAACAAAAATTATAGAGAAAGAAAACATAAAAGAAATTTGTGATTTCGTCCAATTTTCGTCCAACTTTCGTCGACGAAAACTAGAAGAAATTTGTTATTTCGTCCGATTTTCGTCACAAAGCCCATAGCCACTCTCGGCCAGAACTGACTGTGATTTTTCGGCGACGAAAACTAGACGAAATTTGGTATTTCGTCCGATTTTCATCACACAGCCCATAGCCACTCTCGGCCAGAACTGACTGTGCTTTTTCGGCGACGAAAACTAGACGAAATTTGGTATTTCGTCCAATTTTCGTCACACAGCCCATAGCCACTCTCGGCCAAAACTGACTGTGCTTTTTCGGCGACGAAAACTAGACGAAATTTGGTATTTCGTCCGATTTTCGTCACACAGCCCATAGCCACTCTCGGCCAGAACTGACTGTGCTTTTTCGGCGACGAAAACTAGACGAAATTTGGTATTTCGTCCAATTTTCGTCACACAGCCCATAGCCACTCTCGGCCAAAACTGACTGTGCTTTTTCGGCGACGAAAACTAGACGAAATTTGGTATTTCGTCCGATTTTCGTCACACAGCCCATAGCCACTCTCGGCCAGAACTGACTGTGCTTTTTCGGCGACGAAAACTAGACGAAATTTGGTATTTCGTCCAATTTTCGTCACACAGCCCATAGCCACTCTCGGCCAAAACTGACTGTGCTTTTTCGGCGACGAAAACTAGACGAAATTTGGTATTTCATCCGATTTTCGTCACACAGCCCATAGCCACTCTCGGCCAGAACTGACTGTGCTTTTTCGGCGACGAAAACTAGACGAAATTTGGTATTTCGTCCAATTTTCGTCACACAGCCCATAGCCACTCTCGGCCAAAACTGACTGTGCTTTTTCGGTAGACGAAATTTGGTATTTCGTCCGATTTTCGTCACACAACCAAAAGCCAGTATCTGGCAGAAATGACTGTGATTTTTTTAGGACGAAAACTAGACGAAAACTCGACGAAACATAGACGAAATTTGTTATTTCGTCCTGATTTCGTCTCACAGCCCAAAGACAGTCTCGGTTAGCCTGATTGTGTAATTTTTCTTCGACGAAACATAGACGAAATTTGTTATTTCGTCCGAATTTCGTCTATATTTTAACAGGTTGTATGGGCAGTCTCTGGCAGGTTTCACTGTGATGCAAATTACAATAAATTACAAACAACATATCATTCCAACTTCCAACAAATTACAAACAACATATCATTCCATTACAAACAACATATCATTCCATTACAAATTTCACTGTGATCCAACTTCCAACAAATTACAAACAACATATCATTCCATTACAAACAACATATCATTCCATTACAAATTTCACTGTGATCCAACTTCCAATAAATTACAAACAACATATCATTCCATTACAAACAACATATCATTCCATTACAAATTTCACTGTGATCCAACTTCCAACAAATTACAAACAACATATCATTCCATTACAAATTCCAACAAATTACAAATAACTTTGATCCAACTTCCAACAATTACAAACAATATATCATTCCATTACAAATTCCAACAAATTACAAATAACTTTGATCCAACTTCCAAATCATCGAGTCATTCCTTCAGTCATAGCCCTTCCATTACAAATTACAACAAAGTACAACATATTACAAATTACAAATTCCAACAAATAACAAGTTCTTTGATGCATCGAGTCATCCCAATCGTCATGGCCCTTCAATCTACATATTTATGCAAAATTTGATATGCAATTCGCCTTCGAAATGAGGTCATATCAACCTACAAATTTAAACAATTAGATTGCAAGTGTAATTATTGAATATTATAACTGACTGAATATTACATTGCAAACAACTAAATATTATACCTGACTGAAATCGATCTTTTTGTTGCAGCTATAATAATTGGCAAAACACATCAAAAATACGCCACAATCAAACCTATATAACATATAAAATTGTTAGTTGTATAAAAGGACTAATATTTTATTGTCAGCATTTCGTAATAAAAACTTACCCATTGTTTTGCCTAGGATGATCTTTACCATTCTTTCTTATCCATTTTGCACCCTGTAATGCATTTTCATCTCCCAAAAAATTTAAAAACATTGGTAGAATTTCTAAAAATGCTTCTATCTTTTTCCTATACTTAGAAACAGGGTCACTATAAAGAGAGTCTATCAAAACTAATTGCCTATCCTGCATATGAAGAATCCCAAGATACCAATGTTGGTTTTCTTCATTGATAGGGATTATTACGTATGAACACTTCCATAACGGAATGATATCCCCTTTATCATCTTTGAGAGGACAACCGAATTCTTTGGGCCACCTATATGATGCAATGAAGGCATACATAAGGTGATCTTTATCTAGGTTGCTTTTATCGTAACTTTGTACAAAGTCCTTCCAATCCTTATAGCATGTTTGACATAATATCTGCAATTCAAACATGAATAATAAATATTTATTGAATTGTGAGAAAAATTTTTATACAAATACTATTAAGAATGAGAGATATACCCAAGAATATGTCCTAGCCAAAGAAATGGTGAATGTTGTACTGGTCTTATTCCTTAACTTGCGCTCTTCAAGTAAGTACATATATACATCAATGTGCTGCAACAATATAAAGTTTTAAACGATTAAATATGACATATCGAGATATATCAAAAAAAATAATTGATATAAACTCACCTCGCTCATCACCCATGATGTGCGCTCATATAGTTTGTTAATTAAGTAAGGGGTTATAAAGAACCCATCAATTACAACTTCAGGCCTATATTGACAATGATACAATTAATTACTAAGAGGCAAAATATGTTATCATTCAAAAATAGATTATATAGTGACTATACTTACAAATTATTTCTGTTGTTATCAAGAAAAGCTATCATTGTCTCTCTCTCTTCAGACGAAAGTCTTCTTATCGATTTTTCCACGTCAACGACCTCCTCTTCTTGTATTTCCTTACGGAGAATTTTTCTCTTTTTGTAGGTGGTGTATGGAGAGCTTATTTTTTGACCCGGTTTCTTCAACCGCTGTGATGTTAAACCTTTGAATGTAACCCTCTCCACCACCACCTCGTCTCCCTCCTCATCATTCTCCTTCTTCTCCTTCTCCTTCTCCATTTTATCCTTTTCTTTTTTCTCCTCCTTCACCTTCTCCTTCTCCTCCTCCTCCTCCTCCTCCTTCTTCTCGTTCTTCTTCTCCTTCTCCTTCTCCTCCTCATCCTCATCCTCCTTCTTCTTCTCATTCTCCTTCTTCTCCTCCTCCTCCTCCTCCTCCTCCTCCTCCTCCTTCTTCTTCTCCTCATCCTCCTTCTTCTCCTCCTCATCCTCCTTCTTCTTGTCCTTCTCCTTCTGCACATACCGTTAAAGATAAACATATAGTTAATGCATACGTATACAAAAAGCAAATAATTATAGAATACATAGGAATCGTTATTGGTTTACCTGACTCTCTGCAATGATGCATAATAGTTCTCCAACTCTCTCCTCAAGTGAGGAGATCTTCTTTTCATATTTCTCCTCAATTGAGGAGATCTTCTTTTCATATTTCTCCTCAATTGAGGAGATCTTCTTTTCATAATTCTCCTCAAGTGAGGAGAATCTTTCCTCAAACTTCTCCTGAAGTGAGCATAATTTTTTTTCAAATTTCTCCTCAAGTGAGGAGAATCCTTCAGCTTCCGGTGCAGTCAACAACAGCTGATTGCCTTCGAAGGGAGAAGCCTCAGCATCAAATAGGTTTTGCAGCAGATCATTTGTCTTCTCCTCTTCTGTGAGAGTCAGCTCTTTCAAAATCTGAGCCTATTAATACATTCAGACAAAAAAATTAATAATTATACGATGCATCTATTACTTTAATCTAAGCAATTAAAAACTCATATACTTACTTTATTTGAATTCACAATATCATTTATTCTTTGGTGTGACGTTACTCTTGTGTCATACCAATTGAGTAATCTCGGCCATCTTGGATGCTCAAGCATCATGGCACATACACTCCCCAGTTGGGGAATCCGTTCGAATACCCATGCCTGTAGCAAATAATTAAAGAAAAATTAATACAAATATCAAACAATAGATACTATGAATTGTTTATGTATAGAATAATACCTGTAAAATGTACATGCATCCAAAAATATTATACTTTGGTGGCCACTTAGTAACATTTACTGCACCTTCAAGCCCAGATATAATATTGCTATAACAGAGGTTACCCCAAGGGTAGCTATTGAAACCGTCCAGATCATCCACCAATCTCAAATATCTTTCCGGTACGTTGACATTCTTGTTGCTCCCAAGAATGACACTTTCCAAAAGAAGTACCAAAGAAAGTTTAATTGCATCATCTGGAACTGCAGTTGCTATGATTGAAGCCATTAAGGAGGCCTGAGTAGCCCCGCGTGGAAAGTATCTGCTTCTCAAGTTGTCTGACCCTATCTCTAGCATCGGAGGAGGAGGCCCAAGACAAAACCGGAGTCCAGAAACTAAAGAAAACTCCAACGGAGAGAAGGAAATAGTCTGGCCATCCAAATCAAACTTGAGACCACCTAAGTGTCTTTGCCACAAATAATGAATGACACTTGGGGAAATCATAGCTCGTGCTCCGCGTCTCCAATCAAATAAGAAACCAAAACAACTCCTTTTCATCCTCTCCATCATATCTGTAGAATTGTTTTTTGTATCCATTGCCTTGAAGTGCTCCTCAATTTCATTAAGGTATTTAATGCTGTTCCTTGCAGAAGCTTTACCAAAATACCTTAATCTTTCACTTAGGTCCGTGGCCACTTTCTTTTCAACATTCTCTCCCTCTTCTATCTTTCTTTTCTTTTTCTGTACTTCAATAGGTTGTGTAATTATAGAAGCAGAAGGATTGTCCCTATCACCAAGTCCACGAGAACGCCCACGACCACGGCTTCTCTTCACCATCTGTAAACAAAATATATATATGACGAAACTACTATTAGTTATTCTCCAAATACGAAAATACTGTAAGCTTTGTTTGAAGAGAATTGATCTCTCAGTTTCTAGATTGAACAAAATATCCTTCCATTAGTCCATGGATACAGGTAAAGAATTTATCAACTGATTGTGAATTTTCGGCAACGAAACATAGCCGAAATTTGTAATTTCGTCTAATTTTCGTCCAACTTTCGTCACACAGCTCAATGCAAGTCTCGGGCAGAACTGCCAGAACTGACTGTGATTTTTCGGCGATGAAAACTAGATGAAATTTGTTATTTCGTCCGATTTTCGCCACACAGGTCATAGCAAGTCTCGGCCAGAACTGACTGTGATTTATCGGCGACGAAAACTAGACGAAATTTGTTATTTCGTCCGATTTTCGTCAAACAGACCATAGCCAGTCTCTGCCAGAACTGACTGTGATTTATCGGCGACGAAAACTAGACGAAATTTGTTATTTCGTCCGATTTTCGTCAAACAGACCATAGCCAGTCTCTGCCAGAACTGACTGTGATTTATCGGCGACGAAAACTAGACGAAATTTGTTATTTCGTCCGATTTTCGTCAAACAGACCATAGCCAGTCTCTGCCGGAACTGACTGTGATTTATCGGCGACGAAAACTAGACGAAATTTGTTATTTCGTCCGATTTTCGTCAAACAGACCATAGCCAGTCTCTGCCAAAAATGACTGTGATTTATCGGCGACGAAAACTAGACGAAATTTGTTATTTCGTCCGATTTTCGTCACACAGGCCACAGCCAGTCTCTGCCAGAACTGACTGTGATTTTTCGGCGACGAAAACTAGACGAAATTTGTTATTTCGTCCGATTTTCGTCACACAGGCCATAGCCAGTCTCGGCCAGAACTGACTGTGATTTATCGGCGACGAAAACTAGACGAAATTTGTTATTTCGTCCGGTTTTCGTCACACAGGCAATAGCCAGTCTGCCAGAACTGACTGTGATTTACGGCGACGAAAACTAGACGAAAGTTGTTATTTCGTCTGATTTTCGTCTCACAGTTTAAGACTGTGATTTTGTTTGCGACGAAAACTAGATTAGAAAAAATAGGGCTAAGGATTTGGGTCTATAGAGCATACCTTGGCAAATCCGACGAAGCCTGAACGACGAAGCCTCAGCGACGAAGCCTCAACGACGAAGCCTCAGCGACTGTTGACGTTGACGCCGGTCCGACGAACCCTCGACGACGGTTGATCGTGACAAACCCTCGACGACGCAGCCTCGGCGAAACCAAGTTACCCAGCCACGACGACGCAGCCGGTTGAGTTGGAGGTTGTCGGACGCAACCTCGACGAAGGTTGTTCGTGACGAAAACAAGACGAAAGGCTCGATTTTCTCTCAAAACTCGTAAGAAACCAAGTTACCCAGCCGCGATAGGTTTTTACAGTGGTAAGGGTCAATATGTCTTTTTACCTGCTTAGTGTCACCGTGCGACCTGTTTCCCACGTGCCGATGGCCATTTTCGTGCAAATTTTTTGACGGGATCCATTCTCAACAATAGTTGAGAGTTGATGGCCATTTCGGTAAAAACCTCATAAAAACCACCAACTCCCCTGAGTGACAGGAGTACCTATATTCACAACCAAACAAGCCAATTAACAAAAAACTGAGGTTGCATTGTGAGTCAAGTACATACAACACCCCAGTACACATCTTCCATGGGTGCCACGTGGCAGATCTACACACAAAAAAGGGACCAAAACCCCAAAGCAGCATCCACATATGGTTTGGATGATCGGATCCAACCACTGTTAGCAAAAACCATCGGTTCATCAAATCATCCGGACATTAGTAAGAACACGTTCGTGAGTACAGTCGTGGACTGCAGGGAGGCTTGCAGTAGCTCCAGACCCTACCATCAGACAAACAAGTAAACGTATGAACGAGGCAATGCAACAAGGTAGAGAGAGAGAGAGAGAGAGAGAGAGAGAGAGAGATGACCTCTTTGAAGCCTAGTTCCACCGACTTCTCTTGGAGCACAGACATGTCCTTAACCTGGAGCTTGTTGAGCAGGGTGATGCTGGAGATGGTGGACATGGGCGTGACCGTCAGATCATCCATGACCGTGTAAGTGACGACTCCCTTGACGAGGCCATCTCCTCCACCAACCTCTGCATCCGACGCCTCCACCTTCCCAGCCCTTGGCTCCACGTAGGACATCTCGTCCGTCATCTCACTCTTGCAGGAAGGGCAGAGGGTCCGGCGCACGTCCGTAATGTAGTCGCACATGTCATCGCCGCATCTGTAATACTTTTTCTTGGCTGATGTCGGCCCCGGGCTGAGGCGTAGAGTGTTGGGGGTGAAGGAAGGCGACGGCACGAGGGGGTTGAGGAGGTCGGTCTTGCTGCGGTTGGGCTGGATGTAGGCCTCATCAAGCCCCTCCAGGCTGTGGTAGAGGTTGCCGATGCAGCCCACCATGTGGTCCTTCGAGAGGAGCCTCACGATGGAGCCCACCGGCATCCCCAGGAGGCCGAACAGAAAGTCAACCACGTCCTTCCCGGCCTCGGCGAACAGGACCTTCTGGGACTCGGTGTCGATCAGGAGCTTCATGGCCGGCTTCTTGGGCGCCGTCGTCGGCTGCCCTCTGGCCGGAGCCATCTCATCTTTTTTTCTTTTGGTACTATCACGAGCTTCTCTTTCTTCGGATTTTCCACTTCTCTTCATGGCAGCAAACCTTGGCGCACCCTACCTCTCTCTCTCTCTCTCTCTCTCTCTCTCTCTCTCTCAGCGCTCACTACCTCCTCTCTCTCTCTCTCTAGAGAGAGATCTCTCTCTAATGATCTTCAACCTGACAACAAGCTTTGGTGCTCGCTGCATTAATCTCAAGAGAGTATCTTTGGAGCAGATCTTCAGATCTTGGAGCGTCAAAGAGTCGATATCATTGTCCGTGAACCGATGTGATTGATGACCTATGACGGCAGAGGCTGTTTACTATGGCGCGCATGGACAACCATGCGTCTACGGGGGAATACAGAGCATTTTTGCGGCCCGGATTGATTTGGGCAGTGCGCCACGTCGTACGGAAAATACTACTTAATATAAATATTATATCATTGTTAGAAAAAAAAAAAAAAAAAGACAGATATCACCCACCTTTGCACCCGAGCATGGCGAAAATTTTCAGCATATACTGCGTACCACTGAAAATATATATATTCTATTTCAAGGATGTGTTGATTTTATCGCAGGGACGGATCTTGTGCATGGCTTCCACGATCGATTTATACCTTAATAATTTCTATCTTGACAAAAAATGTAAATCCAGATTCGATTATCGTCTCCACCTGCACCCTCGAGTCCACGTTCTATATAGATCTTTTTTGACATCTCTAATACTATATACTAAATGAAAACGCTGAATGAAGTAGATATTTATAGATCTCTTTCATATTAAGCTCATCCCATCAATCTTTTTGAAAAACTTAGTATTCTTAAATGGAAATTAGTGGTGAATGAGAGAGAAACAAATTAAATAATGTAAGAAAGTAAGGCCTAAAAATTCATATGAATGTTGCCCTACAACCAGAAACATCAAAGTTAAGTCAAATCAAAATTTTACTATCTCATATCAAATGTCTGGTGAAGGTACCTTTTTATTTTTTAATTCGTAAAAGTTATAGCGTAAACCAACTTCAGTAAACTTTATTACCACACAGCCTAATCCTGCAAAATTGGCAAATATAAAAACTAATTAGCCATTTTTGCCAATTTTGTAGCTATCTATATTACAGCTACAAAGCTTGGTTTTTAGAGAAACAAACCAAGCTGTAATAGTTATCGAGTCCGATCTTCAATAGCGTGGTGATCTTTTCAAAGAAATCCTATCACATGCGGTATTATAGATAGCTACAAAGTTGTTGAAGATCGGACTCGATAACTATTTAGGCACATAACATACCACCACGCTTTCGTGGTCGGCGTACTCGTTGGCCCACTCTATCGACACTGGTTCGATGATGGCCCTTTTCATTTTTGACAGCTTTCACTCACCTATCAGTATTTTAATCTATCAACGATCAGAAATTGATCGCTGACATATTAAATTGACTTGCTTTCCAACCTATCTTTTCTCCGATCTAATGTAGGCAGTTAATGGCGTACCCCCCAGCTTTTCTTATGATTCACACTCAATCTTGATTAGAAACAAAAGGAACACTCAATCTTGATTAGAAACAAAAGGATTTGGTATAATTGAGTGCCGGCCAACTAGGTCAGGTTTTACAATAAAATTAGATGGAAAATTGGTTGGCTGAGCATTGACCCTAACTAGTCCAACCTACTTGTACTCTAGTGCATGTTTGTTGCCGGCCCAATCGCAATGTGCTACGTTGCCCATGCCCATTTAAAGGGAATAATGGGGACAAAAGTTGTTATAGGACTTGCCTTTTCCATTATGTCCCCTTAAATAGATGACATGGCACACTACGAATGGACCAGAAGCAAATGCATCAAACCAAACAGAAAGTAAAAAATGTCGGCCCAATCGTAATGTGCACACCCCATCGTCCAGCATAATGGGACCTACAATTGCTACCGAACTTGCCATTTCCATTATACCCCGGCCATTAAATAGACAACATGGCACACTGCGATTGGGCCGGAACCAATTAAACGGTGCCGACACTCGAAAGTCACTCCTTTTACTCCCTAACGTCGTGAGACTGTTTCAATCTGATCGAATCCTCTAGACTAATTTTTTCTTCTGAGTTAGGGCTCCGATGTATGGCGCTCTTAGTTGTGCATATCTACAACGTACATCTATAGTCTATATATGAAACAACATTAATAAATGAATGTGTTACGAAGAGAGAGGGACAGAGAATAGATTTGGGGAGAAAAACTTCTTGTATTATCACATCAATCTCATTGTTGTTACATAAGACTACCTCTCTTTATATAGAGAGAGAACACACACCATTACATTACCACAACCGAGGTGGGACTAATAGAATACTAACACACTACATCTAAGACCCCCCGTCAAACTGATGTAAGCTATAATTTAAATCGACATCAATTATCTTAATAAAAGAAAGGAGAAAGGAAAAAAAATTACATCAAATAATCCTTTTTTATACTGTAAAGTAAAGATAATGCTAGGGCGACCTGCAAGCAAGTCGTCATGGAAACCCGATTGACCTGCAAGCAGGACAACCGGAGGAATCCGACAAACCTGTAAGCAGGTCAACCGGGGGAATTGGCAATGATCACTAAGGATCGGAGCGGAGAAAACTGAAGGTGATGGAAGCCAGCAATAAAGGAGGCCGAAAGGAGAGTGATCGGTAAAGAAAAGGTGTGGATGTGTGAGACATTATAGGAGGCAAGCACCCGGCCGAAGCAAACACTTGACACCTCCAAGAAGATCTCAATCATCATAGACAAAGAAGAAAAAATAGAGGAATGAGATAATGTAGAGTCGTAGCTCTGATAAGGTCACATGACCAAGGAAAGGAAGTGGATCTGAAAAACCGGCACAAGTGTGACCGGTAAGAGAGAGGGGATCCGAAAGCCGGCATAAGTCAAGTGTGACCGGAGAGAGAGAGTATCTGAAAGCTAGCACAAAACAAAGTGTGACCGGAAAGAGAGAGGATCTGAATGCCAGCACAAGACAAGTGTGACCGGAAAGAGAGAGGATTCGAAAGTCGGCACAAGACAAGTGTGATCGAAAAAAGAGAGGATCCGAAAGCCGGCACAAGACAAGTGTAAAGTGACCGGAAAGACAGAGGATCCAAAGGCCGGTACGTACAAATGTGACCGAAGAGAGAGAATCAAAGGGTTACATGACCAATGAAAGGGAAAGGATCCAAAAGCGGCACAAGAGTGATCGAAACGAGAGAGGATTCGAAAGGCGGCAAGAGAAGAAGATCGGACGGTCCGATAAAACGCAAGGGCACAGGATGCAAGGCGGGCTGACAAAGCGCAGGAAGAGCGCAACAGATTAGAGCGCAAGGCGAAAAGGCTCAAGCGCAGAGGCGGTTACGAAAAGCCGACCAGGTACGGAATGGCTGGGTCTCCTAGTTGCAGCGAGGGCAGGATAGTGCACGGCACAATTACGAGCTCAAACTCAAAAGGGGATCACCGGGTCGGATTGGGTGTAGAGCTGTCCGATGCAAATCGGATGGCTGTGATTAGCTATATAGAGAGAGAAGGGAATAAAAGAGAGAAAAAGAGGGATAGTTGTGATTCAGTTTAGATAAGGACGACTATGATCAGCTAAAGAGACAGAGAAAGGAAATAAGAGAGATGTTTGGATAAGAAAGAGAGGAGACAAGGAAAGAGAGAGAAATCGAGAGAGAGGCGAGAGGGAAAATCGGGCGGCAGCGAAGGAGGGCACGGGCGGGCGTGGCAGGCCGATGGGCGCCTCTGTGCAAAGCTAGCCGGGTTCTGGCGGGCGCCAAGGTTCATCGCGGACGGCGGCCGGGGTCCGGATGCAGGGCCGGGCAAACGGCGGGCCGGCGGGTGCAGAGTTCGTTGCAAACAACGGGCCGAGAGCAGCCGGAGGTCGGTGACCAGGGCACGCAGGGAGGAGGTAGGCAATGGCCGGAGTCCGGCGTGGGCGATTCGATGAGGCAAGTCGATCGGCACGTCAGATTTGGGGGAGGAAACCAGATCAGAGTTCGCAGGGGAGGCCGGTGGTGCCGACAACAAGGGGAGGCCGGATCTGATGGCGCAGGGCTCCGACGAGTCTGCAAGCGATGGATCCGATGGTGGTGGGTTGTCGATCGGCGCGGGTCACCGGACACAAGAGAGGAGGACCGGCCGGCGGCAGAGCATAGTCGTCCGGTGCAGATCGCTTAGATGGCTGGCGGGTGTGGCTGAAGCTCGAGGTCGGAGCGGAGAACAGCGGGCGCAGGGTGGGCCGGCATGAGCTCGAGGCCAGCGCGGAGAACGGCGGGCGACGACGAGGGGGGTCCGACTCCCCCCCCCCCCCCCCCGGCGGGCTTCTTCACGCGCACGATGAGGGGAGGCTGGAGGTGCAGAGCGGGGCACGGCGCAGGGCCGGGATCTGGCCCCCCGTGCTGCTGTGCCGGAGACAGGGACGGCATCAAATCGCACGTAGGGGAGGAGGTCGACCGGATCTGCCTTCCCCTCCCCTAGTGCCGCGGCGACACTAGATCGCAAGGTCGGCGTCCGGATCTGCGGTGGAGAGCTAGCAGAGGTGACGACCGGTCGGCGCGGTAGAGCGTGCAGCAGGGGAGGCCGTCCGGCAAGCAGAGGATCCGGTGAGCGTCAAACGGGGGCACAAGACCGGCGCAAGGATCGAGCGAAGACGACGAGTGCGAGAGCAAGGCCGGCGAGCATAGGAGCAGGGCCGGGCGGCTGGCGCGAGACGACGGGCTGCACACTCTAGGAAGGAGGCACACCGGTGATAAGGCCTTCGCGGAGGGGTGGCCGCCTGGCGGGACAGGTCGTGCGGCAGGACTCACCGGGCTCGCACAGGGGAAAGGAAAACATAATTTACTATGCCTAGCCTCCCCAAGGTCGCCGCGAGGAGGCCGAAACTAGAGGAGGATTTTCGAAACCTAGGCCAAGAAGGTTGGCTCTGATACCAATATGTTACGACAAGAGAGAGGGAGAGAATAGGTTTGGAGAGAAAAACTCCTTGTATTATCTCATCAATCTCATTGTTGTTACATAAGACTACCTCTCTTTATATAGAGAGAGAATGCACACCATTGTACATTACCACAACCGAGATGGGACTAATAGAATAGTAACACACGACATCTAATAAAATGGATTGTTCGACATATAATTTCTAAAATAACATCACCTCTTAAGTGATGTAATATAAGCTCAATTTTTTAAAATTGATTGCTTCTAAGTGATGTTATAATTGTTTAAGAGACATCACTTCTTAAGTAATGTTGTAAACTATATTTGTAGCATCGTACTATAGTGAAATCATTTACAAGAGTGATGTACTTTTCCTTTCTAACATCGCTATTTGTGAAAGTGATGTTTCATTTCACATTTAACATCACTCGTAGGAAGTGATATCAACAAAGTTAAGTTATAAGCTATATTTGTTATAGTGCCAGTGTGGATGCATGAGACCTAATAAGAGGCAAGCACTCGACTGAAGCAAGCACTTGACATCTCCTATATGACCTCAATCATCACAAACAAGAGAGATAAAAAAAAAAATAGAGCCGCAACTCTGATAGGGTCGCACAACCGAAAAGAGAGAATCCGAGAGCTGATACAACTGTGACCGAAGAGTGGAGATCTAAGAACCCGTGCGACTAGGGATCGAGAAAGATGATAAGACAACGGCGAAAGAGAGAACGTATGATGGAGAGAAGCTCGATAGGAGGGAGAGAGAGAAATCGAGGATCTCGATCGGCAGAGACCAGGGAATAGATGAGCAAGCCGGCGCACGCGGGGCGCAGGTAGTCTGGCAAAGTGCAGAGCACGTACAGGCCAGGCGGCCATATCGGTAGAGTAAAGGCGGACGGATAGATAGAGCGCATGGCACAGAGAATAAGTGTAGACGCAAGCATACCAATACAATGCAAGGACACGGGACAACATAGTAAATAGACACTAAAAAGTAGAAGCTCTAGGGGGCCATCATTTTTTTTTCTTTTTTAAAAGTCGGGGCATTTTGTGATTTAATGCAAATGACAACACCCTATTTAATTTAGCTCCCCGTAGTCGTAGCACACTGCGTCTCTTCGGATACTGGATAAGCTCTCTCTCTCTCTCTCTCTCTCTCTCTCTCTCTCTCTCTCTCCTTTAGCTCCTCGATCGTAGTCGTAGCACACTGCGTCTCTTCGGATACTGGATAACTCTCTCTCTCTCTCTCTCTCTCTCTCTCTCTCTCTCTCTCTCTCCCCTTTAGCTCTCTCTCTCTCTCTCTCTCTCTCTCTCCCCTTTAGCTCCACGTAGTCGTAGCACACTGCGTCTCTTCGGATACTGGATAAGAACGCTCTCTCTCTCTCTCTCTCTCTTCCCCCGCCCCCGCCCCCGCCCCCGCCCCCTATATATAGAGGTACCACGTTCAGTCAAACACAATCACGGCACCCCGCTCGAGGATGGCGAAAAAGAAGCTGACCATGAAGCTTCTGATCGACACCAAGGACAACAAGGTCCTGGCCGCGGAGGCCGGGAAGGACGTGGTCGACTTCTTGTTCAGCCTCCTCACTTTGCCGGTGGGCTCCGTCGTGAAGCTCCTCACCGCCGACCACATGGTGGGCTGCATCGGCAACCTCTGCCAGAGCGTGAAGCTCCTCGACGAGTCCTACATTCAGCCCAACCGGAACAAGTCCTCCCTCCTCAACCCCGTCCAATCCTCGCCACCCTTCTACCGCAACAACACTCTACTCCTCTCCGCTCCCACTTCAGCCAAGAATTACTATAGGTGCACCTGCAACTACAACTACAACTACGTTACCGACGTTAGCGGGGCCATCTGCCCTTCCTGCAAGTCTCAAATGGCATTCCAGGTGGAACACGTGGAGGGAAACACAGATAAGGTTGGAGGAGGAGGTTTCGTCAAAGAAGTTGTCACTTACACCATCATGGATGATCTGACGGTGACGCCCATGTCCACCATCTCCAGCATCACCATGCTCAACAAGCTCCAGGTCAAGGACATGTCTGTGCTCCAAGAGAAGCCCGTGGAACTCGGATTCGAAGAGGTCCTCTCTCTCTCTCTCTCTCTCTCTCTCTCTCTCTCTCTCTCTCTCTCTCTCATATACAATGTTTGATGCATTATTGGTTAGGGACTGGAGCTACTGAAGGCCTCCCTGCAGTCGAAGACTGTACTCACTTACGTGTTCCTCCGGGCAAAAGTAGGGTAATGCATGCAAGCTGCGCACAGTAGCGGGTGGATCCTATGGTGTACTGTACTGCTCAGGCCTCGATCGAGTTCGTTTCTGTCTTTGCTTTTGTGAACTTGAAGCACCATCCGAAGTTCCATGTTTAGTTGGCCTGTTTTGTTGTGAATCTAATCACAGTACGTAGTACAGTAATCTAATCCCACACAAACTAAAGATATGAAAGGAGAAGTAAAGGTTAAGAGTTACATAAAAAAAAAAAACAAATAATTTGGGTGTTCTTACATATAGCTTCTGGCCTGTCAACTAGGCTAATTGCATTGTAACTCTTGAAAACTTTTATAATAACACATTGACGTCTAAAAACTAGATTATTTGTGTAAATCGATCCCTCTAGTTATACATGACGACGGAATATTGCTCCAAATATATTTGTGGATTACCTGTCGTCAACCGTTACCGGATAGGTTTTAACCACCACAGTATGTCCCATACGTGAGGCTTTAAATGACTCATTTAACCCTCAACAAATGAGTGGGTCATGACTTCATGACTCGAATGTCCTCATACCGAGGATAAAAATCTGAAAAAGGACTTCAGTCACCCAGTATCCTATGAGTTTCTCTCGATCTATTCCAAAACTCAGGTGTTGAGATAAAGTCCCATCATACATCTAAGAATCATTTCCGCCCTCTACTTTATCGAGTTGCATGAACCTCCAACACTCTCCCATACGTGCATATCAATCTTTTTATGGTACTTCTCATGTGGTGGCAGGTGAGTGATATGATTAGACTCTAATATCATGTAAGATTTTCTCTATCCCAAAATTCGGATGTTGAGATGATATATATATATATATATATATATATATATATAAAAGGGTCATTTCCATTCTTTACTTTACCCAGATGGAACTAATCCTCCAACATACCACTCCACCCTGGACACCCGGGTCCTGTGTGCTAGCCAGTGGGCTGCACTATTGTTTCAGGTTAGATGAACCCACCCCATTTAAGTATAATTTTGTCCTGTGTGCTAACCAGTGGGCTGCACAATTTGTTTCAGGTTAGATGAACCCACCCCATTTAAGTATAATTTTTGTTCACATTGTTCCAACTAATGAAATCTGTTTCTATATATCATGATCACTAGGGAAAGTCTTCGCCATGCATGCTGGTTTTCAAACTTTTCATCTTACTGATGTGGAACCCGATCAACGTGATAGGTGCAGCAAATGGCTGACGGTAGGGTAAGTGTTGAGTGAAAACAGTATGGCAAATAATGGAAATCTAATAATTAAGCACATAAATGATGAATGAATCCAGCTTGCAAATTAACGCTCCCTCCCTGGCTATGGACTATATATGGGTCATATTATCTGAGTTTGTATATGATACCTAATAATTCATCCAAGTTTGGGCTACGAGTGAGAAAAGCCCCCCCCCCCCCCCCCCCCCACCCCACACACACACACACACACACACCCCATGGTGAGTACATTGCGATATTGTTGAATTCAGGCCAGAGGCTAAAAAACTTTTTTAGTTGGTCAAATTTCCAGCATGTTTATAGGAGCGCGCGCGAACCATGCAGCACATATACTTGCTACCAGCTGGTAACAGGACTCACTTTCCGAATCTACTGTTTTTGTTGTTCCTTAATGTATCTCCTCAATCCTAATTGGGGATTTGTTGTGATCCGAGTTCCTCGTGCAGCAGAAGGAGCGAGTGATCACTGGCGAACGAGAAAACTTCCACGAAGAAGAAGATGGTTCACCACCATTGAGAAGAATGAAACAGAAGAATAAAGCAAAAAGCTCACAGAATTACACAAGATATGCAACAATGACGATCTTTGGATTCAATATTGTGGGAATAACCGAGTAGAAGACTATGCCTCTTCCAATTTCGCACAATACCAACAAAGAGAAGCCCTCCCACAAGAGACTGCACCCCCTCACCCCGGAGAAACAAGAGAAAAACCCTCATCGATGCCCGCAAGCTTCCTTGGGTCGATCTCTCTTTCCCTTGATGATGAATACCCTCTCTAATGACCTTTTTTTTTCTCCTTGATGCCCTAGGTTCTTCCTAGGTTTTGCCTTTTGTAGGCATATATTCGTGTGCATGCAACTTGTATGAAGAGTCCCATGAGAAAACACAGTCCGACCCGCTACACCTACGTCTGCCGTCTATAGTCGTGCGCACAACTCATCCTCGATTTCTCGCAAGAAAAAAAACGCCGATACTAGTTGTGCACACGATTGTGGCTGGCCGACTCCTACTATGCCGCAATGCTCCTTCTTCCATCGTTTCTTTGTGTACGAACCTTGGAGTTGTATGCAGCTTGTTTGGAGCCACATCTTCATCATTCTTCACCAACTATGTTTGAGGAAGAACTAATCTTCATGTCATCCTTGTAACCAAGATGATCTAAGTTGTAATGCTAGTTATCTATGATTTGGGTCTGAGGCATGATGAATAGAACCGTCTTCCTTGGTTACCTATTAAAAAATTACTCCTTATGACTTATGGACTCTTCCGGAGGGTAGGTCACTATGAGTTATCTTTGTTAAGTATAGTGGATTTGAGTCAATCTGAGTAATGAATTTATTCACCACCATGGTACCAACTCGGTGCTATGATCAGGATCTGATCACACAGATCCCCAGCGAAATTGATTATTCAAGACAGGAAATAAACGAACACAACTACATTCACAGATTATAAACGGATCTAGCATATATGGGTCATCCAATTCTGGATAAATCCATTAGTCCACTTGGGTTTGGTTTAGGTAACTCATGTATCGAGCGTAAAATCACATACGGGAGATATGAGTTCAACGTACGCACCTTAGTAGGTTCACAGTCAATGACTTAATGGACACACAATATCATAAATACTGTAACACACCGACCTTTTGAAAAAAGAGAAGTGGTCGATCTCGACCATTGGAATGTTGATTCTGAGTCAGCAGTGTTGGTACTCATGGTGCACTGACACTACAAAAATTAATGTTGTTTTGCGGCGGCTTGATCAATGGCCATGGCCAATCCTGCCCAAAGAGGTATCAAATTCGGCGATCAACTAACACCGTCGAAAAATATCTAGCAAAATTGGCTGCCCACCAAACCCCGCTGGAAAATGTTGGGCATATACGGCGGCTCACCAAACCTTGCCGGAAAGGTGCAGCATATCTAGCGGCCCACATAACCCCAGCGGAAAAGGTGGAGCAGATCCGATGGCCTACCAATCACGCTGAAAAAGGTGGAGCAAATCCAGCAGTCCATCAATACTATCGGAAATGGTCCAGTAGATTCGATAGCCCAACAATCCAGCCGGAAATTCGAGCAGATCCAGCGGTCCACCAATCCATCCAAAAAAGGTCGAGCAAATCTGGCTGCCCACCAAACCCATTGGAAAAGATCGAGCCAATCCTTGGCGGTGGACAAAGGAGAGGACGGCGGCTCAGGCGGGGGAGTTCTGGTGCGGATGGAGGAGAGGTCGGCGACTCGGGCGATGGAGATCTTGATCGCTACAACAGAATTTTTTTTTTTTTTTTGAAGACAACAAATCAACTTTAAAACATAAATGACATTTCGGCGCCTCTCCTTTGTAACGACGAGAGAGCGACACACGGACGCTCGTCGATAGGGCTCGTGATCACGGGAATAGCCTCCGCAATCCTTTTGCCCATGATCTTGGGTTTGCAACCTAAGAACAAGAAACAAATTCACAAGCACAACACACAACCACAAGAAACAACAAGGATTTAACGTGGTTCACCTCGGAAATAAGAGCTACGTCCACGACCGCCGCACAAATCCATTATAGCCAAGATAAAGATACAAAGTTACAAGGTACAACCAACCCACATCACCTATCCCCTATTTAAGCACCAAGCCTCTCTCACAAAAAAAGAAACTCAAGTGCACACAAGGAAGGGGACACACGAATCTAAAATTATATCCTTTCTATTTTCAAACAGCCCAACTAATATGGCTGTTGAAATCTTGGATGCCCATCATGAGCTGCTGAAATCATGGGTGCCAATTAAAGTCTACTTTCCATCTATGCATGCATGGTTGTCCCCCCTCATAATATATAGCTAGATTTTTCCTTAACTGACCCACAATTAAGGCCAACTCTTCATCCTTCACAACCAACGGGATCTTCTCATAACTCCCTACCGAAATCACAAAGATATCAAGGATTACCAAAGATATCAAGGATTACCTCCATAAGGAAACCCAATAAGAGGATGGGGCGGGTACATGAAGAGGGATAACTCTATCAATCTCAACAATCTCCCACTTGGAGATGTCCCGAGTATAGTATCATCTCTGTGTGGCGGCGGCCTCTAGCTCAATCAACTAGGCCAATAGAAGCTGCGCACAGCTTCCCTTTATCGGGTGGAACGTGCTTTGTAAACATGTCAGCTGGGTTGACTTTAGTGTCAATCTTTCGAAGAACAAACTCCTCGTCTTCGAGCTTCTGCTGGACGAACCAGTATCTGATATCGATATACTTTGTTTTAGAGTGAAAACCACCATTCTTAGCCAGATGAATGGCGCTTTGACTATCATTGTAGAGGACACACTTTACTTTACGACCAAGTTCTCCCAAGAGTTCTTTCATCCAGATCATTTCCTTGCAGGCCTCAGTGACTGCAATATATTCCAACTCCGTGGTTGACAATGCCACGATGTCCTGAAGGCACGATACCCAACTGACGGCTCCGCTACCAAGTGTGAAGACGTACCCCGTGGTACTCCTGCCATCAAGATCTTCAGCCATGTCGGAGTCAACGAAACCTTCAACTTGCGTGCTATTATTGCCAAACTCAATAGCACGAGTAGAAGTCCCTCTGAGATATCTGAATATCTACTTTACTGCTTCCCAGTGTTGCTTGCCAGGCTTGCTCATGTATCGACTGACGACACCTACAACATGTGCTATGTCGGGGCGGGTAGAGACCATAACGTACATCAGGATACCTACGGCTGATGCATACGGGACTTGATCCATGTAGCTCAACTCCTCTTCAGTAGTTGGTGACTGCTCTGCTGATAATCTGAAGTGTGCCCCTAGTGGCGTGCTCACAGGCTTAGCATTCTCCATGTGAAAACGCTTTAGAATCTTGTTGACATATATACTCGGACTGCGAGAGACGAAGTATCCTGGATGATCTATCCCTATAAATCCTCATACCAAGGATTTGATTTGCTGGGCCTAGATCTTTCATCTCGAAGACTCCAGAAAGACTGGCATTCAAATATTTGATCATCTTCATGTCAGGGCTAGCGATTAGCATATCGTCAACGTACAATAATAGTATCACGAACGAGCTTCCTATCCTCTTCACATAGCAGCACTGATCAGTCATGCACTTAGCAAACTTTTGAGCCACCATGAAGTCGTCAAACCTTCTTTACCATTGCCTGGGGGCTTGCTTTAGCCCATAAAGCCTCTTGCGTAGCCTACAGACATATTGCTCCTTGTCTTTCTTCAAGAATCCTTCCGGCTGGTACATGTACAGTTCTTTCTCCAAATCACCGTGGAGGAAAGCTGTTTTGACATCTATTTGTTCCAAGTGTAAGTCGTCGATAGCGACCAAACTCAGAACAGCCTTGATGGTATTTAACTTTACTACCGGGCTAAAAATCTCTTGGAAGTCGATCACCGCTCGTTGTTCGTAGCCCATGACTACCAACCTTGCTTTATGCCTAATAGACCAATTAGGCTCTTTCTTCTCTCTGAATAACCACTGGTTATGGAGCACCTTCTTGCCTGTAGGAGGAGCAACCAAATCCCATATCTGGTTCATTTGAAGAGAATTCATCTCCTCCAGCATCGCCGACTCCCACTTGACTCTGGCATCGGATTCCTGAGCTTCATCATAACTCTCTACTCACCATTATCTGTAAGCAATAAGTAGTTCAGAGTTTCAAGATATCGAGATGGCAATCTCCTGTCTCTCTCTCCTTTTCTAAGTGCAATTGGGACCTCGAGTTGATCAGGATCCGCTTCTTCATTTTGTTCTGCCACCCCCTTAGCTTGAGAAGGCATAGAATCTTTTGCAGATGTTTGCACTGGATCTATCAGAAGATGATCAACTTCTGATGATGATGCCTGCTCTGAGGTGTCCTTGTCCCAGTCTTTGTAAAGGACTTCTTCTCTGAAGATCACATTTCGACTCCGAATGACCTTCCGAGTTTGGTGATCGTACAAACGGTACCCAAAACTCGCTGCCACCATAACCGATGAGGGTGCACCTCTTTGACTTGGAATCCAGCTTTGATATGTCGGCTCCATCGATCAAGGTGTAGGCGGTACACCCAAAAACCCGAAGGTGGGTAAGATCCACCTCTCTATCAGACCAAAGCTCCTCTGACATCTCATTATCGATCGGCACAGATGGCGACCGATTGATGGTGTAGGCGGCAGTACTAACTGCATCCGTCCAGAATGACTTGGGCAAACTCGAGTGCAGTTGCATACTCCGAGCTCTCTCTAGCAGTGACCGATTAATCCTCTCGGCAACGCCATTCAGCTGAGGCATTCTAAGGATGGTCTTCTGCCGCTTTATCCCTTGCTCCTTGCAGTAGGCCTCGAACTCTGCACTGCAAAACTCTGCTCCGTTGTCTGAGCGAAGAGTCTTCAACTGACACCCTGACTCTTTCTCAGCACAGGCTCTCCAGGTCTTGAACATATCAAATACGTCTGATTTTCTTTTCAAGAAATAGACCCACACCTTTCTGGTAGCATCATCGATGAACGTGAGGAAGTAGATGGAGTTGCCAAGGGATGGAGTAGAGGCTGGTCCCCATACATCTGTATGGACCAGCTCCAACCGCTCTGTCATTGGTGTGTTCCTTTGCTTCTTGAATGTGGTTCTCTGCTGCTTTCCGAGCCCACAGCTCTCGCAGAAGTCTAGCTTAACGTCAGTTAAGCCAGACAGATTGCCCATCTTGGCCACCGCATGTAGGCCTCTTTCACTTATATGGCTCAGACGATGATGCCAGACATCACTAGTTGTCTGTGAGGCAGCAACAAACATATTGTTAGCTGAAACCGAATTTACTAGGTCCAAGATCTCACCATTTGCAATGTAGAGGGAGCATTCATGTTTGCCACGAGCCACTGTCATGGCACCTTTGCTAACTCTCCAGTTGTCCTTGGTGAAGAGCACGTCGTAGTTTAGATCCATTAGTTGACTAACGGATATGAGATTCTTTTTCAAGGTAGGGACGTGACGAATGTCCTTCAGTGAAAGAGAAGCCCCTGCACTAAACTTGAGACTGCCGCTCCCCTTTCCGGTGATTCTACACTTCTCGTCATTTCCAAGGTAGACATATATTCCCTAGATTTTTCTTTTCATATCTGGGGATCTTGGCCTTCTCTCCGGTGGCATGGAACGATGCCCCAGAGTCAACGATCCAAGTGTCAATCTTGTTGTCGACTGACAGGAGCAACAGATCATCATCACTATTGGATGCGGCGACACACACCTGGTCTTGCTGGTAGCTATCGGATTGAGGTCGTTTTGGTCCCCCGACAGTCCTTTGCAAAGTGTCCTCACTTGCCACAGTTGTAGCACTTGTAGCTGGCCTTGCTAGCATCGCCGGGTTGCTGGGACTTGCCCCTTTTTGATTTGGATCTATGCAGATTTCGGTTGTTCCGGCCTTGGGATCTCCCACAGTTCTCTACGTTGAGAACACTGCCAGATGCCTTAGTAGATCCGGAGTACTTTCTCCGTGATTCTTCATTGATGATGACGCTAACAACATCATCAAACTTCAACACGCCATTGGAGGAGGAATTGCTAACCGTCATCACGAAGCCTTCCCAACTATCAGGCAGACTAGATAGTAGGAGAAGGGCTTGGACTTCATCGACGAACGTGATGGTCAGGGACTCCAGCTGCGTCTTGATGTTGTTGAAGGAATTGACGTGCTCGATTGCATTTTCCCTTCCTTCATCTTCAGGCTAAACAATTGCTTCATCAGAAGCACCTTGTTCGATGCGGATGGCTTCTTGTACATATCACTGAGGGTCTTCATTATCTCGTACGTGGTCTTCGCTTTGAAAACATTGAAGAGGATCGACTGTGCAAGGGACAATCGGATAGCGCCTAACGCCTTTCAATCGAGCAGCTTCCAGTCGGGCTCCTCTATATTTGCAGGCTTCTTATCCTCTAGCGGGTGGAACAGATCCTTTTGGTAGAGGTAGTCTTCCATCTGCGTCTTCCAAAGGTTGAAGTTTTTGCCATCAAACTTGTCCATGCTGAGCTTTATCTTGTCTCCCATTGCTACTCGACAAAGGAACGGATCTTTGGCAAGGAACCTTGCTTTGATACCACTGCAACGACGAGCGAGCGACACAAGGACGCTCGTCGATAGGGCTCGTGATCACGGGAATAGCCTCCGCAATTCTTCTACCCACGATCTTGGGATTGCAACCTGAGAACAAGAAACAAATTCACAAGCACAACACACACCACAAGAAACAACAAGGATTTAACATGGTTCACCCTGGGAATAAGGGCTACGTCTATGACCGCCGTACAAATCCACTATAGCCATGATGAAGATACAAAGTTACAAGGTACAACCAACCCTCATCATCCATCCCCTATTTAAGCACCAAGCCTCTCTCACAAAAAAGGAAACTCACGTGCACACAAGGAAGGGGACACACGAATCTGAAATTATATAATTTCCATTTTCAAGCAGCCCAACTAATATGGCTATTGAAATCTTGGATGCCCATCATGAGCTGCTGAAATTATGGGTGCCAATTAAGGTCTACTTTCAATCTATGCATGCATGGTTGTCCCCCCTCATAATATATAGCTAAATTTTTCCTTAACTGGCCCACAATTAAGGCCAGCTCTTCATCCTTCACAACCAACGGGATCTCCTCATAACTCCCTACCGAAATCATAAAGATATCAAGGATTACCAAAGATATCAATGATCACCTCCATAAGAAAACCCGATAAGAGGATGGGGCGGGTACATGAAGAGGGATAACTCCATCAACCTCAACATCCTTCGCCTCTAAAACTTTAGATCAGAGACTTGATTTTTTATATTAAATATATTATAAGTTAAGTACTTTCACATTTGTTGGTTACCTCATGTGGTAAAGACTTGGATTTTCTTAGATTAATTCAGACACGCGATTGAACATGGTCTTGAGAGGCACTCGACCATCCATTTGACGGTATACGCGAATTAATACCTACCTCGACAAATAGCCTCAATCGTTGGTATGTGACTCGCTTTAACATGGCTCTCCACAATAAGAAGAAACTGCGGTCGAAATTTCTTCACCAAAAACTTCAAGTGTCCAAGTGTTGTTGATCTCAACAGCCCTCGACAATTCCAAAATAGTATCTTCATTGGGGAAGGGCAGAAAGTAATGCTGGGGGAATGCGACCCCTTTACCGGTCTTCTTCAGTATATGCCCCTTAATAGCTAACAGATCTATATGGCATCTCTTTTGCTGACCCCTCTTACGTGTTTCCCCTCGGCCATATATATGACTGTGAACCCCCACTATCGTCCGATGGACCCATGCATCACATCTTCTGTCTCCTCTTCCTCGTCCTCTGCCGCCTCCAGTGTAGCGGACTCCAAAACCTCATGTACTCTCTCGACCGCCTTGGCATGTAGCTTTTCTTCTGAGCCCTTAGTAGTATTTATTCCTTCTATGTAGGGATGCAACGGTACGGTTTCGGTGCGGATTTGGACAAAACCGAAACCGCACCGCGACGGTGTACCATATGTATAACCGAAACTGCACCAGTTTAACATTATAATGGTCTAAATGGTACGGTTTTTTGCGGTTTTGGACAAAATCGAAACCGCATCGCAACACCGAAACCGTAAACCGAAACCGCACCGCACCGCTACGGTTTTATATTTTGGCAAACCAAAAGCGCACCATGCGGTGTGATTTTCCGCGGTTCATGATTTTAAACCGCACCGTTGCCATCCCTACTTCCATGGGCCTCGCCAAAGTAAAACCCGACGGGTCCTTTGGTGACCCAGGTTCCCAACCAGCCTCCTTGTCCCCCAACGCTCCTTTTGTGGAAGACCCAGCTGGAGGCCCACACTTCTCTTTAGGCTGCGATGAGATTGAGGGATCATGAGAGGCGGATAGTACTTTTTGCTTGCAATGGAATCCCGTAGAAGAAATCCCCCGATTTTTTGTGTAAAATTTGAATCAAAGAGTTCAGATCTCCTCCACTCGGTTGATCCGACGCACATCACGAACCATCCTAAACCCAATAATCCCTACTTCACACGAGACTAGAGCTTTACGAGGATCTAGGGATGGTCCCCCCACTCGTACCAGACTCCGAGAACCTAGGACTGGAGGTGGCCCCCCACTCGTGCCGGACTCCTGAGGATTTAGGGACGGCCCCCCTCTTGTGCCGAGGCTAGACAGAACATGAGCTCTAATACCATTTATAAATACCCTCTCGCCCCAAAACCCAAATCCTGAGACGAGAGGGTATCTATATTTTCACGAGCCCAGTCAAACCAAGCTTTAATTGGTTTACTTAAGCTTGGCTCGTCTAATAAACAAGCCTAAGCTCTAGAGTTGGGCTAGAGTACTTGATTAGTAACCGAGCGAGCTCGAACGAGCTTTTCCTTAGCTTGGTTCGTTTGCAGCCCTAGTGCAACCACTTCATTAGTCTGGTTTGTCGATGTGTTTGTCGATAGAGATTGTACAAATATCATTATTCCGAGATATTTTATACTAGGTAGCTAACTAATTTGTGAACTTTCACATGGTATCCCCTAGGGTTTCATCAAAAATGGTCCCGTCGATCAGGAGCTACCAGCCCTCCATTTCACGTGGAGTTTGGCAACCAAAAGTTGGCAAACGAGTTTGGCAACTTCACGTGACGCCCGGGAGAAGGAAAGATAACGTGTGTGGGGTCACGTCGGTAGCACTACCAGTAAAGAAGAAAGACAGACAGTTATGGGAGCATCTCCTCTCCATTACGGAACTCCCGTGTATCTCCCAGTAGAGGGGTTACAACCGTTCGATGAGAAGCTGATCATAACTGAGTGCAATTCACTGCCATGTGGCTTGTACCGATCGAAGGAACCAACTGCGGGAAACTGGAAGAATGATATATTGGAGGGTAGGCGAATCTTTATATTTTTTATGGGGCTATGTAAAGTTTGAACTTCACGTTAAGCCCTATAGTTGGACGCTGGCCAAGGCAAACTCCTCCCATGTACATACAATAACAAAAAAAATTAAATAATAATTTTATCTCTATAGATAAAGTATAATATTTATAGTAAAAAAATAATAATTGGTAAAGAATAAAAATTCATTAGTTTTGGCTAACACGAGCTCCTTCTGTTGCACATATATAATAATAAAAAAATTTAAATAATAATTTTAGTTGTACATATAAAATGTAACAATCATAGCAAAAAAATAACAAGTGGTAAAGAGTAACAATTCATTAGCAAATAATAACAATTTGATATGGCAAAACGTCTTAATTGTTGATTGATTGTAGCGGTATTTAATTCTGCTCATCTAATCACAATATGATTTCTTTTGTGACCAAAAATGCTCTTAACTATGTGAAACCAAGTCGCATATAAAGAGTGAAAATTAGGTAAAAAAATAACAACTATTTGGTCGGTTGACAAAAAAAAATTTTATGGTAATATATACAGAAGAAAAAATGTTTTGTGGTTTTAAATCAACAATCTGGAGATATTTCAATTGATTTTCATGTAAAAAAATTATTTATGTTAAGTTGATGGCAGGAAATATAAAGTTAATGTACTTGGGCTAAGCATTATTGTCCTTTTTTTATATTTTGTTCAACGGGAGATACAAACATGTATGAGGGTTTATTACAAGTTAATACCTTGATATATCAAGGAGCTATCAATAAGTTTTTTTTTTATTATTATTTTTTTTTTTTTTGAGGGGGTGATGTGTGAAATGAACCACCTAGTTACCGCCAAACCGAACCTAAAACTAATCCTAAACCCAAGATTTATAGGCCAGGGGATGAACCCAAAACCCAGGATCTAAACGGAACCCAATAAGTTAATCATCCGTTATCTTTCTTACCTTTTTTTTTTTTTGTGGTCGGAGCGAATCTGCTTTTTCTTTTCTTTTTTTTTAAAAAGGGAAACGAATCTACATAATGGGACACGGAAAAAACACGGGCTCTTAACGTAGGTATCATGCAGATTGATCACCAGATTCACCACCACTGGACCGGATGCAGCGTTTCCGCCGCCTCCTAGCTCGACACCTGTGTCAGTTTCTCTCCAAACAAGTTCTCGATCCGACACGTGTCCCTCTATAGTCGAAGCATTTCTGTGGTGGGGAATAGATTCCGATGCCGAACTAGAAGAATGTGTGCGTTTTCACTTTTCTCCTCCTAAAAGAAAGAGATGTGCACTACTCATAGGAACAAGAGTAATGCTGATTGAACACTCAACAGGAACAAAAAATGTGACAAACCAGACCCATGCAATAATGGCGGGCCATCGCACCAATCGGGTCCCGCTGCCAGTTCATGGGTCTGGTTTGTCAAAGTTTTTGTCGCTTCATATTGTTCAAATAGCATTACTCATACGTCTGCCTATTTAATTTGGATCCTGGTAGGCTCGTAGCACACCGCCTCTCTTCGGCAACTGGATCGATCGGCACTTACTCTCTCATTCTGTCCCGGCGCCGGCGATTCTCAGGCGGCCCGCTCGAGTATGGCGGTCCCCACGAGAATGGCGGTCCCCACGAGGATGGCGGACAAGAAGCTGACCATGAAGCTGCTGATCGACACGAAGGACAACAAGGTCCTGTTCGCGGAGGCGGGGAAGGACGTGATTGACTTCTTGTTCAGCCTCCTGGGGATGCCAGTGGGCTCCATCGTGAAGCTCCTATCCAAGGACCGCATGGTGGGCTGCATCGCTAACCTCTACAACAGTCTGGAGAGCCTGGACTTGTCCTACCTCCTGCCCAACCGTGACAAGGCCCACCTCCTCAGCCCCGGCGTATCCTCACCCGCCTTCACCCACAGCACTCTCCTCCTGCCCGCTGCCACGTCGTCATCGAACAAGTACTACCTCTGCTCCAACTGCTACGACCACGTTACCAACTGTCACGGGACCG
Organism: Chamaelirium japonicum; assembly: GCA_947650365.1. Lineage (NCBI taxonomy): Eukaryota > Viridiplantae > Streptophyta > Magnoliopsida > Liliales > Melanthiaceae > Chamaelirium > Chamaelirium japonicum. The sequence goes on along the minus strand of OX393551.1, from coordinate 53,545,889 downwards.
AGTGCCCTAACTGCCGGCGTCAAATGACGAGAGGGCTCACCTACGTGGATCGCGACGACAGTACTGGGACGGTGGATGCAAACGTAGAGAGGGTTGAGAGAGTAGGTTTGGTCAGGGGTGTTGTCACTTACACGATTATGGATGATCTGACGGTCACGCCCATGTCTACTATCTCCAGCATCACCCTGCTCAACAAGCTCCAGGTTAAGGACATGTCTGTGCTCCAAGAGAAGTCGGTGGAACTAGGCTTCAAAGAGGTCATCTCTCTCTCTCTCTCTCTCTCTCTCTCTCTCTCTCTCTCTCTCTCTCTCTCTCTCTCTAACATCATCTGTTTGATGTCTGGTAGGGTCTGGGCCTGCTGCAGGCCTCCCTGCAGTCGACGACTGTGCTCACTCACGTCTTCCTTGGTAAGGAGATCATGTTGGATTCTTAAATTATTATGTGCCGTTAACTGGTCCGATCGAAGGGATAGTCTTAATATTGTGCATTACATGAGCCAGCTGGTTCTTGACCTGCTCTGATTGCATCTTTACATGCTTAAACCAGTGCATTTTGGTCCGTTTTGACCTCGTATGTCACAGGTTGGATCCAGTTAAATCCGGTTTATATATGTCATCCAATCTATTAGACCTCTGCTCAAATTAATTTAATTAACACTGATCATCAAAAAAAACCAAGGGGGGCGCTTGCATTATGTCCATTAAATAACTGTTGGTGCCATACATGCAACACAACTAATACTAGTAAAAAACACGGGCAATGACCAAATGAGCTTGATGCAAGCCATTTAGCACAAACAATCATGTAACTGTTCGAAAAAGTGTGATCTAAAATGAGTGTGATTCACTTGTTAGAGAGAGAGAGAGAGAGAGAGAGAGAGAGAGAGAGAGAGAGAGAGAGATTAATATCAAATAACCATTAAATGTCATTGAATACGTATTTATTAACTTTATGATAAGCTTTTAATAGGATTTAAAAGTGAGTCATGTTCACTCATGGAAGAAGGATTTTGGATCTTCAAAAGACTCGTCCACGTGTCACAACACCGAAGAGATACACGTCATTTGGCAAAGACGACATCGCAACTGTACGAAGAAGTGTGAAATCTGAGAAGTTAGTGTGATTAACTTGTTAGAGAGAGAGAGATTATAACATCAAATGACCATTAAATATCATTGAATGAAAATTCATCATCTTTATGATAGGTTTTTAAATGGATTTAAAATAGAGCCGCATTCACTTACGGAATAAAAATTTTAGCTCTTTAAAAGACGTCCACGTGTCACAACACTAGAGAGATGCTTCCATTTTAGTATAGATGATATATAGACTATTAGATATCATAAAAGATCCACCGTAAAAAGTTATATGGAATTACAATTAATAGGTCGAGCAGTTGTTAAAATGACGCTTATGTCCTCCCAGTAATTTACCATCTAGTTAAACCAGTTTCACCACACAATGTCATGTTATGAAACCCTAACCCTAAGATTAATTATATAACCAAAATAGTGAATCATAACCCTAAACTTATTTTATAACCTTAAATTTGTGAACCCTGACCATAATTCTATATCCCTAGCCCTAACCTTAAGCCTAACCCTAAATCATTATAGATGCTATAGTGAAATCACGATAACACTAACAACAATGACGATAGTAAGTGGAATGATTTTATATGGGATAGCATCTTATGGGAAAATTTGATATTTTGAAAAAAAAAAACTAATAAAAAACAGTTAGCAAAGGATCAATCCCTTATGTCTGCAACTATTATGGAGGGATTGTCTCTTAATCTTAAATCATTTCATGGATTGCATGTAAACCAAAATCATATACTGGACTTAATGTAACCAAACACTATTTTAGTGGGCCTATAGTTAATAACCCCATGGTAGTGATTTGGGTTTTTCAATATTGTTAAAAAGAAGTCTCTTTAATTAGCATGCAAAGATTGTTATTGGAAAAAAAAGAGTAAAGGTTTAGATGGGCTTTAATTATCAAAGGATGCACCTAACACAAAAACAAGTGTTGAAATATGGACAACTCACACATATCCGATTTGAAGAACATAGGTTTGACTCTGGTGCAACAGCTCACGTTACATGGTCTAGTTACAGGTGTTAAAATCCAAAAGGAATAGAGGATGTAATGCAGAAGTGCAACACTCCAACATTTATGTTGCAAGACAGCTTACGATCGTCGCCTTGAGAGATCAATTGAAAGAAAAAGATAGGAAAGGAGGTCTCACGCCAAATCCGATCTCACACCAACATTGGGGATCCTCTCATAGGAACCATGACAACAACAGTTATTTAATTATTGGACAATTTTTCATCATAGGGAATAAATTTTAAATCACTAATAATGATAACGACAGCGAAAAAATAATTAGTTCCTAAATTTAAAAGAATTAAATCTATTAAGATCTTAACTAAAAAATCAGATTTAAAATTAACATAATTAATAAATCTGAAATATGTTATTTTATATTAAGATAATATTTTAAAAATAAAATAGTTATTTTATTTTGAAATTAATATTTTACTTTGAAAATACTAATTTCAGGAATTATTAATCCAAAATGATGATATGCTTATTTGAGTCTCGAGATGCATGCAAGGTAGGTCTATCGAATTGGATCTGCTCATGCATAAAACAATCGTACTACAAAAATACTCAGCCTTGAATTCTATATAATCGAAGTAGTCTCTATTGCATGTAGTTGATGATGTAGGCCAAGAAGGTGCGTGCATACCACACCCTAGTCAACTCTCTGATCCCATGCAAAGAATTAATTTATTGACGTCGAGTTGGAATAATATTGGTAGTGCGAGCTAGCGCTAACGATCATTTGAGTGTGTTGCGGTGTTAACTTGGAGGAGGATGTTACACCCAAATGAAACAGAAGGAGCACCCAGGCCGAAGATGGAAAATCTAGCCTGGGGACTTAAGTCGATAGTCGAGGGTAGTGTGCTGAAGTCAACATCCATTGATGGCACAGTTGGCAGGGAGTCTTGATAAAGGTAGTGGCAGAAGGTCTACCACAAGCAACAGTAGAAGCTAGGTCCATTGTTGATAGAGGTTCTACTGGGATTGGAGGCTCACTAGAAATGTGTTGACTTTCGGTTGATCGGTCGGTTCCTCCAATGGCCGACCGATCGATTGACACTTGTGGGTCAACCAATTGGTCGGTTGATCAGTGATTTGGTTCCGCCTAGACCGATCAACTCGTGCCTGTAAGTTATTCGGTCGGTCAATTGACGTCCCTACTATCTAACAGATCGACAGCTTTTCATCTGCCCTTTCGGTCGGTACCTTGGTTCTATCGGCCGGCGATTTAAGCGATACAACGGTTACCAATTAATTGAATCTCTATCACACGATCGGCTCTAATCTGTCACGCGTCCTATTAATTCATTCTTCAATATAAATTTTGGTCACATAGTTCCTTCCACGACACATAATACACGCCGTAAATAATTGGTATTATTTTTAAAAAATAGAAGGCAAGATGTTCTCTGACATATATGTTTCCTACTTCCAAATAGAATCAAATACATAACATTCTAAAGGCAGTAACCAAAATCTACAACCAATACATAACACTCGTGTGTGTACCACTCTTTTTTGGAGGGGGTCGGCCGGTCACCAAAGAGCAGCACCCCCCCCCTTTTCTTTTGAGGTCGGCAGGTAGACAAAGAGAAGGGGGGGGTCGGCCGGTCACCAAAGAGCAGCACCCCCCCCCTTTCTTTTGAGGTCGGCAGGTAGACAAAGAGAAGGGGGGGGTCGGCCGGTCACCAAAGAGCAGCACCCCCCCCCTTTCTTTTGAGGTCGGCAGGTAGACAAAGAGAAGGGGGGGGTCGGCCGGTCACCAAAGAGCAGCACCCCCCCCCCCCTCCTTTTCTTTTGAGGTCGGCAGGTAGACAAAGAGAAGGGGGGGGTCGGCCGGTAACCAAAGAGCAGCACCCCCCCCCCTTTTTTTCTTTTGAGGTCGGCAGGTAGACAAAGAGAAGGGGGGGTCGGCCGGTCACCAAAGAGCAGCACCCCCCCCCCCCCCTTTCTTTTGAGGTCGGCAGGTAGACAAAGAGAAGGGGGGGTCGGCCGGTCACCAAAGGGAAGCACTCCCCCCCCCCTTTTTGAGGTCGGCATGTAGACAGAGAGAAGGGGGGGGGGTCGGCCGGTCACCAAGGGAAACAACACCCCCACCCCGGGTCGGCATGTAGCCAGCGAAATGAGGAGTCAAGTAGCAGTCAGACACGGCCCGTAGTGCTGACAACGCTCCGCATTTCCGGGCCAACGTGACCAGGTGTCAACCGCGCGCCACGTCATCGCGGCGGTTGAGCTCATTGCGGGGACACGTCACTCGCCCGATTTTCGCGGAGTGTAACCGTCACCCCGCCACTATAAAAGGGGACCCACCCCTACAGCGAGAGGAGGAAGATTTCTGGAGGAGACGCTGCCCGTTTCGTCCCGGAGTTTGCGGAGCTGCGGAGATCGGTCGGTCTGCAACCAGAAGCTGTCTGCGGAGATCGGTCGGTCTGCAACCAGAAGCTGTCTGCGGAGGTCGGTCGGTCTGCAACCAGAAGCTGTCTGCGGAGGTCGGTCAGTCTGCACCCAGAAGCTGTCTGCGGAGGTCGGTCGGTCTGCACCAGAGTCTGTCTGCGGAGGTCGGTCGGTCAGCAGCCAGACACTGTTTGCAAGCGACCTGCAGACAGACGCTGTCCGCAGCGGTCGGTATACAGAGTGAAATTACAGAGGTCGGTAGTTTGGGAGACCGGTCCTCAGGGAATGTAATTGGGGTTTAGGTGAGAGATTGTAACCGAAAGATAGTTCTAGTGCATTCTCGCCCCGCCCGTGGTTTTTTTCCCTTCGACGTTGCGAAGGGGTTTTCCACGTAATTCCCGGTTTGTCTTTATTTTGGCTTGTTGGATTGTGCTCGCCACCCGAACCGCCCGGTTCGATTCAGAACCCCCCACAATCTTGGCGCCGTCTGTGGGATAGTCTTCGAGACTTCCTACTAATAGCTTTCGACTGTAGACCCGTGGGTGTCGACCAGTCCGAAGCTACTTGCAACCAGCAGTCCACGACCACACGGTTGAAGAACGATGGCCGGTGGACCGTATCGTACCCGCTCGACGTCGCAGCTCCTGTCCGAAGCCGCACCACTCGGAGATGCGAATGACGTCGGGCGTCTTGTTCAACAGCCAACGGACACGGAGCGCGTAGTCCCGTTGGCGAATCCTGTACTGGGGGTCGGGGAGTCCAGTCAAGCTCCGGTAGCAACCCTGTCTCCTCTGACAGGGGGTCTATCGGAAGCTTTTCTGGCAACAATGATGATGACCCAGCAAGCTCTCACCACCCAGCTCCAAACGATGCAGCGCAACTACGAGGAGTTGCGTGACTTCGTGCGGGCCACGCCGGCGGGCGGTCTGCTCAACCAGGGCATGTTGGCCCAAGCGGGACAGAGTCTCCCCACTCAAGCTGCCCCACCAGTGCAAATGCAGCCGCAACCAGTGCCTCAGGTGGAGGTCAGGGGTAATCGCTCGGTGGAGATCCAGAGTGCAAATCCCGATGGGCGAGACTCGAGCAGCCCGGAGCCTGCGGAGAGAACCAAACATGCGCGAGCGGCGTCGGCACGCTCGGATGTCTGGTCCCGGCTCGGAGCACACCCCCGACAGCCGCATGCCTCCAAGCATCACTCGAAGACGGACTCGGCACAAGTGCGTCGCCCGAAGCGAGATGAAGATTGTCATCGTCAACCGAGTGATAGTCACCACACTCGGATGACGCCAGCTAGTCGGCAGCCGGCTCATACTACTGATCGGAGGAGCGTACACGAGCGCATTCGGGTGCATGCGTCGGAGCGACTCGGGGAGCGAGAGGAGATCCAGCGAGACCGACCGGGGGTCCGAGCTCCCGACCGGTTGGAGGAAGTCGCCATCCGAGGAGCCGCACGGTCGCCGCTTGTCGAGAGGCTACTCCGGGAGCCGTTCCCTCGAGGATGGAATCCTCCACGCCTTCCCAAGTTTGACGGATCGAAAGACCCGGTGGAGCATGTACTGGCTTTCCGGGATGCCTTGGTCCCGCATGAGGATGATCATATCCTCTGCCGGACCTTCGCCAACAGCTTGTCGGGAACCCCCCTCGAATGGTTCCACAAGCTTAGGCCCTCGTCCATCTCCTCCTTCTCGGAGCTGAGCACGCGGTTCATCGACCAGTACCGATGTAATCGCCGGGAGCTGAAGACTCTGGAGTCACTCTTCGGGATGAGTATGACCCAGAAGGAGACGCTCCGACAATTCTACCATAGGTTCAGGTCCGAGTACCTGAGCTTGGCGGACGCAGACGGGCAGGATCGCATGGTGATCGCGGCCTTCAAGAACGCCATCCAGCCTGCCCAGCTCGTCAACGCGTCGCTCATCAAGCGAACTCCGGAGACGATAGACGAGCTGTCGCGGCGCGTTGAGAAGTACATCAAGATTGAAGACGCGGACCGCAAGAGGAAGGCGGTGGAAACCAGGGTCCCGCACCAGGGCTACGCCAAGCCTGCTGCTGTGAAGAACGTCAACAAGCAGCAGGGGGATGCGACACGGCACGAGGCGAAGCGGCAAAGGCAAGACAGGCCAGCGAGGCCGCAGTGGAACAGGGAGTTCACAGTACTGAACGCCCCCATTGACCAGATTCTGGAAGCCATCAAGGGCGAACCATACTTCAAGTGGGCGCAACCGCTTGAACCTGGAGAGAGAGGAGCCAGAGATGCGTCAAGGTACTGCGAGTACCACCAGGGCCAAGGCCACACTACCCTGCAGTGTCGGGCGCTCAAACATCATATTGAGGATCTCATTGAGGCCGGCCATATTGGCTGCTTCATTGACCTCCCTCAACGTAAAGAGACTAAAGCGGTAGGGGAAGTCCAGCGAGGAGCGACGGCGCAGCGCTTACCGGGTCCTCCACCAGAAAGACGCCAGCTCCGAGAGGTAGACGCCGTCTACGGGTACCCTGGCCCTGTACCGTCGGCAAATGCCGTCGACCGACAGGTGCGGCGTATTGAACAAACAAGGCAAGTCCACCATGTGGTGCTCGACCCCGTCATCCGTCCTGAGCCAAAAGTGGAAGCTGCAGTACAATTTTCGGCTGCTGATTTGGTCGGAATAGAGAGGCCTCACAACCATCCCCTGGTCATACGGCTACAAATAGCCAATTGCCTAGTGAAGAGAATTCTGGTCGACGCCGGAAGTTCAGTTGATGTGCTCTTCCTCAGCGCCTTCGACGCCATGCAGCTAGATCGCGGACAAATGACCGAATCGTCATCGACGATAACGGGCTTCACAGGGGAGGCTGCAAGGGTGGTTGGTGAGATCACCCTCCCGATCACAACAGGGCATCTCACTAACCTCACCCGGTTCATTGTGATCGAAGCTCATTCGGCGTACAACATTATCCTCGGAAGACCGTGGCTCCACCACTTGGATGCGGTCCCCTCATCGGCCCATCAGGTGGTGAAGTTTTGGACCGACAAGGGTGTGATGAGCATTCGAGGTGACCAGTCCTCGGCAGCCAAGTGCGAGCTCAGTGCCATCCATCTGAAGACGACATGCCAAATCGAAGGGGGAGAGCCAGGTGAAGGCGGCGATGAGTTGGGCATCCTCAACCTCTGGACTGCGAGGCAAAGTCGAGAAGCACCCACGCTCCAACACCACGCCCTATCAAGCGTACGAGCGCGAGGAGACCAAGCATCTGAGAAGACCGACCTGTCAGTTGAACTTAAAGAATTGACAGTGTCGGGGGACCTGCTGAAGACCGACCTGTCGGCTGAACGTAAAGAGCTGACAGTGTCGGGAGACCTGCTGAAGACCGACCTGTCAGCTGAACGTAAAGAGCTGACGGTGTCGGGGGACCTACAGAAGACCGACCATTCAGTTGAACGTAAAGAACTGAATGCGTCAAGGAGCTTGAAGAAGACCGGTCAGTTAGCTGAACTTAAAGAGCTAACTAGCCCGAGCGACCCGATGGAGATCGACCTACCAGCTGAAGGTAAAGAGCTGAGCAGGATGACGCACCCCCAAAAGACCGACCAACCGGTTGAATCTAAAGAACCGGACGAGTTGGAGAGCCCGAACGCGGAGTGGGAGGAGTCGCCTGCCGTCGAGCCAATTCTGCCCGTGGACTTAGGAGAAGCGGGTCATCCGAGGATAACTTTTCTCGGGTCGCAGCTGCCGAAGCATCATGCCGAAGCCATGACGATATTTCTCAAGGCAAACCTGGACGTGTTCGCATGGTCAGTTGAGGACATGCCAGGCATCAACCCCGAGGTAGCCTGTCATCACCTCAATATACGAGAAGGAGCTGCGCCTGTACGTCAGAAGCCCCGGTCGCTAGCACCGGAAAAAGCAGCAGCTGTCAACATGGAGGTAGAGAAGCTGCTACGAGCTGGCATCATCAGAGAGGCTCGGTACCCGAAGTGGATCGCTAACGTGGTTGCCGTCCCCAAGAAGTCAGGAGCCATTCGTGTCTGCATCGACTTCACGAATCTCAACCAGGCGTGCCCGAAGGACAGCTACCCGCTACCACGCATCGATACCCTGGTGGATTCCACGGCGGGGCACGAGAGGCTCTCGTTCATGGACGGTTACTCTGGCTATCACCAGATCCCCATGAATCCGGAAGACCAGGAGCACACGACCTTCGTCACGGGTCGAGGGCTCTTCTGCTACAAGATGATGCCTTTCGGGCTGAAGAACGCGGGAGCGACGTACCAGAGGCTGGTGAACAAGATGTTCGTCGACCAAATCGGAAGGAACGTGGAAGTCTACGTCGACGACTTGCTTGTGAAGAGTCAGGCTGAGGATACGCACATGCAAGACCTGGAGGAAACCTTCGCAACCCTGCGTAGGTACAGTATGAAGTTGAACCCGGCCAAGTGCGCCTTCGGCGTGACGTCGGGAAAATTTCTGGGATACTTGGTCACCCGACGGGGAATCGAAGCCAACCCAGAGCAGATCCGAGCTTTGGAGGAGATGCCGTCGCCCAAGTCACGAAAGGAAGTCCAGAAGCTTACCGGACGGATCAACGCCCTCAATCGCTTCATTTCCAAGTCCTCAGACCGGTGTCGGCCCCTGTTCGAGAGGCTGAGTAAGCTCGCACCTTTCGACTGGGACCAACGCTGTGAAGAGGCGTTTCAAGAGCTGAAGATGTATCTTGGCCGACCCCCTATCTTGACAGCCCCCCGGCCAGGTGCAACGCTGGGGGTGTATCTTTCGGTATCGGAGGCAGCAATCAGCGCTGTACTGATATGCGAGAGTGAAGGAGTGGAGAAGCCTGTCTACTACGTCAGCCGCATCATGACGTCAGCAGAAACTCGGTACGCGCGGATCGAACAAGTAGCCCTGGCGTTAGTATACGTGTCAAGAAGGCTTCGCCCGTACTTCGTCGCTCACCCCATCGAGGTCATCACCGAGCACCCCCTGAAGGAAGTACTGGATAACTCTACTCGGGCAGGTCGGCTGAGCAAGTGGGCTGCAGAGCTGCAAGAGTTTGGTCCTCGATATGTGCCTCGAAAAGCAGTCAAGGGCCAAGCACTTGCGGACTTCCTCAGCGATTTCCCTGCGGAAGACACTGCACCGGTACCAGAGACGTTAGAAGACCTGTCGGTAGCTGCCAGCCGACCCATGGGAGTCGGTGCGGCAGCAGGACAGGAGGACGAAGAACAGGGCTGGAGATTGTTCGTGGATGGCTCGTCGTGCGCAGTTGGGAGTGGTGTGGGGGTAGTCCTAGTAACCCCCGACCACACGAAGCTCGAAAAATCAGTGCGGCTACTTTTCCCGACGACGAATAACGAAGCGGAGTATGAGGCAATGCTGACAGGACTGGAGATGGCAACAGCGCTGGGGGTGACCAGCCTGCAGGTCTACGGCGACTCCCAACTGGTGATCAATCAGATTACCGGTAGGTATGAAGCCCGCGACGCAAGGATGCAAGCTTACTTGAAGCTAGCCAGGGAGTTGATTGCCAAGTTCGAGGACATAAGCTTCCACCAGTTCCCCAGAGCGGAAAACAAGCAGGCGGATGCCCTTGCTAATCTAGCATCGGTACTCGGAGAAGATAGAGAGAAGCGGATCTTCATCGAGGTGCAAGCTGATCCACGAACAGTCGGCCCCGCAGAAGATAGTTGTCTGACGAGGAGGACGCATGCCATTGAGGCAGTCCACACTATTGCGGTCGGAGCGGATTGGATAGGCAACATGAAGCAGTACCTGCTTGATGGGATACTACCGGAGGACGTCGATGAGGCCCGAAGAACCAAGGCGCACGCTCCAAGATACACCCTCATCGACGACGAGCTGTACAAGCGTTCGTTTGGCGGACCGTACCTCAAGTGCCTCACGAAGGAACAAGCGGCTGAAATCATGAAGGAGGTACACGAAGGAGGGTGCGGGAGCCACTCCGGAGGAAGATCCCTGGCACGGAAGATCAAGCTGCAGGGCTACTACTGGCCCACCATGGAAGCAGATGCGGGGGGATATGCGAAAAGGTGCTTGCAATGTCAAAAGCATGCTCCCTCCATACATCAACCCGCAGAAGAGCTGCACCCAGTATCCAGCCCTTGGCCCTTCCAACAGTGGGGGTTGGATATCTTGGGCCCCTTTCCGACGTCGCCCAACCGGAGGAAGTTCCTCCTCGTCGCCACCGACTACTTCACCAAGTGGGTGGAGGCAATCCCGTTGCTGAAGATCGGGGAAGTTCAAGTAGGGAAGTTCCTATGGAGCAGCATCATCTGTCGATTTGGACTGCCGCGGGCTTTCGTTGCAGACAACGGGCGACAGTTCGACGCGGAGTCAATCAAGAAGTTCTGCGCCAGTAACAACATCAAGTTATTCTTCTCTACACCGCGGTACCCCCAGAGCAACGGGCAGGCAGAGTCGACGAATCGTGTCATTCTCGACATACTGAAGAAGAAGCTGGAGCAGAAGAAAGGATTGTGGGAAGAAGCTCTACCCGGAGTTCTATGGGCATATCGGACGACACCGAAGCGACCAACGGGAGAGTCCCCGTTCAGCCTTACCTACGGCTCTGAAGCAGTCCTGCCAACGGAAACCCTGGTCCCGACACAGAGAACGGTCGTAGCTGCCGACCCGAAGCTGAATGACGAACTCCTGCTTGACGGCCTGGACTTGCTGGAAGAGAAGAGGGAGAGAGCGAGGGCGCGCCTAGCTAACTACCATCAGGCCATCAAGAGGGCATATGATCGCAAAGTCAGAAGGCGGGTATTCAAACAAGGGGACCTAGTTATGCGGAAGGTCTTCGACAATACCAAGGAGCTGGGAAGTGGCAAGCTGGGAGCTACTTGGGAAGGACCATACATCATCGATGGTATGGGAAAAAACGGAGCCTACCGCCTGAAGACTCAAGACGGCGACGCGCTGGCAAGACCATGGAATGCAGCCAACTTGCGCAAGTTCTATCAGGGTAGTTAAATGGGCAAGATGCATGTAACCGTTTTGTAACTCCGAATCTATTCAATAAAATTGCACTTGCTCAGCGTTTTTGTTCATGTGAGAGAATAAGGGTTAACTGAGGCAACCTAAACCAAGTGGTACATAACACTCCGAGCGAGTTCTACCACTTGGCCGACCGGTCGACAGGTCCCTGCGAAGGGCAAGACCGGCCGGTGAACAACTGGAAAGATCGGTCGATAGACCTCGTCGGGGTACGACCGGTTGACCAACCTAAACCAAGTGGTACATAACACTCCGAGCGAGTTCTACCACTTGGCCGACCGGTCGACAGGTCCCTGCGAAGGGCAAGACCGGCCGGTAAACAACTGGAAAGATCGGTCGATAGACCTCGTCGGGGTACGACCGGTTGACCAACCTAAACCAAGTGGTATATAACACTCCGAGCGAGTTCTACCACTTGGCCGACCGGTCGACAGGTCCCTGCGAAGGGCGAGACCGGCCGGTGAACAACTGGAAAGAGCGGTCGACAGACCCCGTCGGGGTGCGACCGGTTGACCAACCTAAACCAAGTGGTATATAACACTCCGAGCGAGTTCTACCACTTGGCCGACCGGTCGACAGGACCCTGCGAAGGGCGAGACCGGCCGGTGAACACTTGGGAAAATTGGTTGGCAAAACCCGCGGGGGAACAACCGATCAACTCACGCAAACAATCCGGGGTATATCAGCCGTGCTAATACAAGGACCGGATTTTGGTCGCGCGTCGTCGACATGTAGTTGCGCGTCGTCGACGTGTAGTCGCGCGTCGTCGACATGTAGTTACGTGCGTCGACGTGTAGTTACACGCGTCGACATGTAGTTGCGCGTCGCCGGCGTGTAGTTACGTGCATCGACGTGTAGCTCAGCGTGTCGTCGACATGTAGATACACACATCGTCGACGAGTAGTAAAAGCACAAACAGATCATCGACGTAAACTTGAGAGGCAGAGTTGATGAAAAAGGCAACAGTCATGAAGTGCAGATGAAATGTTAAGAGATCCCAGTACAAACAGGAGCTTTGTTTTATTACATCACGAAACAAAGGAAGGCAGCGAGCAAGGGCGGTCAGTCGTCGTCCTCAGCTTTCTACGATCCCGACGGGAGCTTGCCGCGCACCTTCGCGACCTTCTTGCGCCATTCCTCCGCCTGCTCCGCAAGGAGCGACTTGCAATGCGCGGTGTATTCAGCCTGCTGCCTGTCAAACGCAGCCTTGTGGGCTGCTTCGGACTGGTCAAAGGAGGCCTTGTGCGCTGCTTCGGCCTGAGCAAGGGAAGCCTTCAATGTGGCAATTTCAGCCTCGTGAGCGGCTTGGACGGCGCGGGCCTCTGCACGCTGTTCCCTGATCGTAGCCGCCTGTGCCTCGAACTTTGCCCACACCTCGTAGTTTTCTACCTTAGCAGAATCCAATGCTTCTTGGAGCTCGAAGGAATTAGAGGCGTTCTCCAGCGCGGCTTCGAGCTGAGCCTGGACTGCAGCGAGTTCTTCGGCGTGAACCCGTCGGGCTTCCGCCAGCTGAGCGCGTAGCCCTCTCGACTCCTGCCGAGAAGCCCGAAGGGAGACCTTAAGATGCGTCATCCTTTGCATGCCTCCCTCAACAAGTCGACAGCCCGCCTGACAAAAAAGGAGTGAAGTTAAAACATAGCGTTGGCATGTAGTTATGCATATCGTCGGCGTGCAGTCACGCGCGTCGCCGACATGCAGTCAACTCGTTAACGACTTACTTACATCATGAAACTCGTCGAGCTGACGCTCCCAGCCAGGACTACCCACACAATCATCTTCCTCACCGCAATCTTCAGTAGCTCCGGGAGAACGGCGATGGGACGAAGCTTCAGTGGCCCTGAGGGGAGAATGGGGGGGTGGCCTAGTGGCGCCCCCAGACGCAGAGGAGCAAGGTGAAGGCAGGAACTCTCGGACCTCAGCACGATCAAGCTTTCTAGAGGCAGGGGCAGTAGTTGGCGCGACGGTAGGTGCAGCAGGGGGACCGCGAGGTGAAGCTCGCCTACGCGTCCCAGCCGAGCCAGACGGTATGGCTCGCCCGTCTCGCCCGAGGGAGGGAGAGGGACTATAACCGGGGCTCATCTCCGACTCCTCTACCTCCACGTACTGCTTGCCCGTTGGCAGCACGTCCTCTACCCAGTCATCGGGGAGGGAACGAAGGTCGTCGGCGGCGGCACGTCGCATGGAGCGAGCGAGAAGAGCGCGTCCAGCCTCTTCATCGCTGGAAGACTCCGTCAGCAAAACTCGCCTCCTTGGTTGCCCAGTCGGCGCAGCTACGTTGCGCTCGGCCTGCCGGCTGCTCTCGCCCGCAGCTTTGGTCGACTTCGCGCGCCGTCTGAAGACCACGCAAAGTTTAGATGTAGCGGTGTTTGGATTGAAGCGTCTGACGGAGCTGACGTACCTGTCAGGAAGCTCAGAAGAGTAAGAAGTGGGTTCTTCTCCCCTACTGGACGCCGCACGCTGTTTGCCTTTCTTCGTAGTGGAGCTGTAGGACCTGACGACCGGTAGCTTCGGAAACAGCTGCCGCCAGTCGTCGTCGTTGTTTGTCACCTCCTTGATGAGTTGGTCCAACTCCTCTTCAACAGCTCCGGGGCACTGAAGCTGCCTGGAGGGGTAGTACTCCTCAATGGTCGCGGCGAGTTGGGAGAGACGACTGGGAACGTTGAAGCCACCCCTCCAAGGTCCCCCGACCACAATGGGGCATTCTTTCCAAGTCCTTATTGAATCGGCCAAACCCCCAATAGGAGGGCGACTGCCTGCACGCGCCTGCAGGCTGTAGTACGAGAAGATGCTGCCAGGCGTCACCTTGTAGTCTTTGAGGAAATACTTCTTCAGCAGGTACGCGACGCAAAGCTGCTGCCCTGCCCGCACTTCTATCTCTTCCATACAGCGGAGGATCCTCCAGCCGTTGCCAGCTAGCTGGCCAGGAGACACGCTCATGCGCTCCAGTAGACGACCAGAGAAGCTCGCCAAGGGAAGCCGCATGCCGCAGCGAAGCTGACCGAGTGTGACGACGGTGTGGTCGTCGTCTGACGAGTCCAGAGGATCGGTAGCGAAAGAAAGCGAAATTTCGTCCGGAATACCGTATGCTGCCCGGACATCCTCCATCAGAGGGAACTTGTTCGACGTTGTGAACCAAGTGAAAGACATCTTCGCCGCTGGCACTCGACGTGTATACAAACGAGCTGACGTGCAGGCACTCGACGTGTATACAAACGAAAGGAGCTGACGCGCAGGCACTCGACGTGTATACAGACGAGCTGACGTACAGGCACTCGACGTGTATACAAACGAGCCGACAGAGGAAAAATCTGAAGCAGAGGAGAGAAATGAACCATCTGACTCCTATTTATAGATGAAGTTGGAGATGGATGGGTTCGAATTTCGAGGAGGCGAGGTGGCGGCCCCCGGCGACGCCATGTGGCGAAAATTCAGAAGAAACTCTAGACAGCTATTTTTAAGTTGCAACAGCCCCGAACTGAGGCGGGCACGCAAATCGAGGCAAATCATCCTGACCGGGCGGGACCGAGGACCGTCCGGTCAGGAGGGGGTATTGTGTGTACCACTCTTTTTTGGAGGGGGTCGGCCGGTCACCAAAGAGCAGCACCCCCCCCCTTTTCTTTTGAGGTCGGCAGGTAGACAAAGAGAAGGGGGGGTCGGCCGGTCACCAAAGAGCAGCACCCCCCCCCTTTCTTTTGAGGTCGGCAGGTAGACAAAGAGAAGGGGGGGGTCGGCCGGTCACCAAAGAGCAGCACCCCCCCCCTTTCTTTTGAGGTCGGCAGGTAGACAAAGAGAAGGGGGGGGTCGGCCGGTCACCAAAGAGCAGCACCCCCCCCCCCCTCCTTTTCTTTTGAGGTCGGCAGGTAGACAAAGAGAAGGGGGGGGTCGGCCGGTAACCAAAGAGCAGCACCCCCCCCCCCCCCTTTTTTTCTTTTGAGGTCGGCAGGTAGACAAAGAGAAGGGGGGGTCGGCCGGTCACCAAAGAGCAGCACCCCCCCCCCCCCCTTTCTTTTGAGGTCGGCAGGTAGACAAAGAGAAGGGGGGGGTCGGCCGGTCACCAAAGGGAAGCACTCCCCCCCCCCCTTTTTGAGGTCGGCATGTAGACAGAGAGAAGGGGGGGGGGTCGGCCGGTCACCAAGGGAAACAACACCCCCACCCCGGGTCGGCATGTAGCCAGCGAAATGAGGAGTCAAGTAGCAGTCAGACACGGCCCGTAGTGCTGACAACGCTCCGCATTTCCGGGCCAACGTGACCAGGTGTCAACCGCGCGCCACGTCATCGCGGCGGTTGAGCTCATTGCGGGGACACGTCACTCGCCCGATTTTCGCGGAGTGTAACCGTCACCCCGCCACTATAAAAGGGGACCCACCCCTACAGCGAGAGGAGGAAGATTTCTGGAGGAGACGCTGCCCGTTTCGTCCCGGAGTTTGCGGAGCTGCGGAGATCGGTCGGTCTGCAACCAGAAGCTGTCTGCGGAGATCGGTCGGTCTGCAACCAGAAGCTGTCTGCGGAGGTCGGTCGGTCTGCAACCAGAAGCTGTCTGCGGAGGTCGGTCAGTCTGCACCCAGAAGCTGTCTGCGGAGGTCGGTCGGTCTGCACCAGAGTCTGTCTGCGGAGGTCGGTCGGTCAGCAGCCAGACACTGTTTGCAAGCGACCTGCAGACAGACGCTGTCCGCAGCGGTCGGTATACAGAGTGAAATTACAGAGGTCGGTAGTTTGGGAGACCGGTCCTCAGGGAATGTAATTGGGGTTTAGGTGAGAGATTGTAACCGAAAGATAGTTCTAGTGCATTCTCGCCCCGCCCGTGGTTTTTTCCCCTTCGACGTTGCGAAGGGGTTTTCCACGTAATTCCCGGTTTGTCTTTATTTTGGCTTGTTGGATTGTGCTCGCCACCCGAACCGCCCGGTTCGATTCAGAACCCCCCACAACTCGAATACAAACATCTCATCAAATACAGTTGTCATGGTTTATAAAAGAAATTTTTATTGGACATATCTATTTTAATACAAATCATAAGAATATTATAGGTTTTTGACAAACTCAAGTAGTTATACAAAGTCATTTTTGTATGCAAAATGGTGCCATATATGCAACACAACTAATACTAGTAAAAAACACGGGCAATGCCCGGATGAGCTTGATGCATGCCATTTGGCGCAGACGACCATGTAACTATTCGAAGAAGTGTGAAATCTAAAATGAGTATAATTAACTTGTTAGAGAGAAAGAGATTAATATTAAATGGTCATTAAATGTCATTGAATACGTATTTATTATCTTTATGATAATTTTTTAATAGGATTTAAAAGTGAGTCATGTTCACACACGGAAGAAGGATTTTGGCTCTACAAAAGACGTCCACGTGTCACAACACGGGAGAGATGCATGCCATTTGGCAAAGACGACATCCCAACTGTACGAAGAAGTATGAAATCTGAAGTCAGTGTGATTCACTTGTTTGAGAGAAAGAGAGAGAGAGATTAACATCAAATGACCATTAAATGTCATTGAATGAAAATTCATCATCTTTATGATAGGTTTTTAAATGGATTTAAAAGAGAGCCGCGTTCACACACGGAAGAAAAATTTTAGCTCTTTAAAAGACGTCCATATATGTGTCACAACACTGGAGAAAGGCTTCCATTTTAGTATAGATACTAGTAAGAAACCCGGGCAATGCCCTAATGTGCTTGATGCACGCCATCTGGTAAAGACGACATCGTAACTGTTCGAAGAGGTGTGAAATCTGAAGTGAATGTGATTCACTTGTTATAGAGAGAGAGAGAGAGAGATTAACATCAAATGACCAATAAATGTCATTGAATGAAAATTTATCATCTTTATGGTAGGTTTTTAAATGGATTTAAGAGAGTCGTGTTCACACATGGAAGAAGAATTCTAGCTCTTTAAAAGACGTCCACGTGTCACAACATGGGAGAGAGGCTTCCATTTTAGTAAGAAACCCGGGCAATGCCCGAATGTGCTTGATGCACGCCATTTGGGCAAAGATGACATCGCAACTGTTCGAAGAAGTGTGAAATCTGAAATGAGTGTGATTCACTTGTTAGAGAGAGAGAAAGAGAGAGAGATTAACATCAAATGACCATTAAATGCCATTGAATGAAAATTTATTATCTTTATGGTATGTTTTTAAATGGATTTAAAAGAAGGTCGCATTTACACACGAAAGAAGAATTCTAGCTCTTTAAAAGACGTCCACGTGTCACGACACGGGAGAGAGGCTTCTATTTTAGTATAGATATATAGATATAGACTATTATATATCATAAAAGATCCACCGTAAAAAGTTATATGGAATTGCAATTAATAGGTCTAGCAGTTGTTAAAATGACGCTTATGTCCTCCCAGTAATTTACCATCTAGTTAAACCGGTTTCACCACACAATGTCATGTTATGAAACCCTAACCCTAAGATTAATTATAGAACCAAAATAGTGAATCATAACCCTAAACTTATTTTATAACCTCAAATTTGTGAACCCTAACCATAATTCTATATCCCTAGACCTAACCTTAAGCCTAACCCTAAATCATTATAGATGCTATAGTGAAATCACAATAACACTAACAACAATGACGATAGTAAGTGCAATGATTTTATATGGGATAGTATTTTATGGGAAAATTTGATATTTTGAAAAAAAAAACTAATAAAAAACAGTTAGCAAAGGATCAATCCCTTATGTCTGCAACTATTATGGAGGGATCGTCTCTTAATCTCAAATCATTTCATGGATTGCATGTAAACCAAAATCATATACTGGACTTAAGGTAACCAAACACTATTTAGTGGACCTATAGTTAATAACCCCAAAAATTGGGAAAAAAAGAGTAAAGGTTTAGATGGGCTTTAATTATCAAAGGATGCACCTAACACAAAAACAAGTGTTGAAATATGGACAACTCACACACGTCCGATTTGAAGAACATAGGTTTGACTCCGGTGCAACTGCTCACGTTACATGGTCTAGTTACAGTTGTTAAAATCCAAAAGGAATAGAGGATGAAATGCAGAAGTGCAATACTCCAACATTTATGATGCAAGACAGCTTACGATCGTCGCCTTGAGAGATCAAGAGAAAGAAGATAGGAAATGAGGTTTCGCGCCAAATCCGATCTCACACCAGCATTAATTGGGGATCCTCTCACAGGAACCATGACAACAACAATCATTTAATTATTGGACAAATTTTCATCATAGGGAATAAATTTTAAATCACTAATAATGATAATGACGCAAAAAAATAATTAGTTCCTAAATTTAAAAGAATTAAATCTATTAAGATCTTAACTAAAAAATCAGATTTAAAATTAACATAATTAATAAATCTGAAACATGTTATTTTATATTAAGATAATATTTTAAAAATAAAATAATTATTTTATTTTGAAATTAATATTTTACTTTGAAAATACTAATTTCAGGAATTATTAATCCAAAATGATGATATTATGCTTATTCGAGTCTCGAGATGCATGCAAGGTAGGTTTATCGAATTGGATCTGCTCACGAATAAAACAATCGTACTACAAAAATACTCAGCCTTGAATTCTATATAATTGAAGTAGTCTCTAATGCCTGCAGTTGATGATGTAGGCCAAGAAGGTGCGTGCATGCCACACCCTAGTCAACTCTCTGATCCCATGCAAAGAATTTATTGACGTCGAGTTGGAATAATATTGGTAGCGGAGCTATCGCTAACGATCGTTTGAGTGTGCTGCGGTGTTAACTTGGAGAAGGATGTTACACCCAAGTGAAACAGAAGGAGCACCCAGGCCGAAGATGGAAAGTCTAGCCTGGGGAATTATGTCGATAGTCGAGGGTAGTGTGCTGAAGTCGACATCCATTGATGGCACAGTTGGCAGGGAGTCTTGATAAAGGTAGTGGCAGAAGGTCCACCATGAGCAACAGTAGAAGCTAGGTCCATCGTTGACAGAGGCTCTACTGGGATTGGAGGCTCACTAGAAATATGTTGACTTTCGGTTGATCGGTCGGTTCCTCTGGTGGCCGACCTGTCGACACTTGTGGGTCAAGTGGTCAACCAATTGGTCAGTTGATCAGTGATCTGGTTCCGCCTGGACCGATCAGCTCATGCATGTAAGTTATTCGGTCGGTCAATTGACATCCCTACTATCCAACAGATCGACAGCTTTTCATCTGCTCTTTTGGTCGGTACCTTGGTTCTATCAGCCGACGATTTAAGCGATACAACGGTTACCAATTAATTGAGGCTCTATCGCACAATCGGCTCTAATCCGTCACGCATTTGCGTCCTATTAGTTCATTCTTCAATATAAATTTTGGTACACAGTTCCTTCCACGATGCATAATGCATGCCGTAAATAATTGGTATTATTTTTAAAAAATAAAAGGCAAGATGTTCTCTGACATATGTTTCCTACTTCTAAATAGAATCAAATACATAACATTCTAAAGGTAGTAACCAAAATCTACAACAAATACATAATACTCGAATACAAACATCTCATCAAATACAGTTGTCATGGTTTATAAAAGAAATTTTTATTGGACATATCTATTTTAATACAAATCATAGAATATTATAGGTTTTTGACAAACTCAAATAGTTATACAAAGTCATTCTTGTATGCAAAATGGTATAGAACTTTTTTGTTCGTTACACTAATACTCCTTAAGAGAGTCTCAATCATCAAGATATACAATCTATGTGAAACTCCATCTCTTGATCATGTTATTCTGGTTTTAATATCACCTCCATGATATTGTTAAATATTTATCATCACTGGCCCATAGAGATCATGTTATTCTAGTTTTAATATCACCTCCATGATATTGTTAAGCATTTGTCACCTCTAGTCCATAGATAAGAGTAAAATTACCTCTGCAAAATGCATTCAAAAGTGAATTTATTGAAACAAATTCTATAATGTGTTATCTTTCTAGGATTTCTATTTTGTAATACAACTTTCTATTCATCTTGATTCATCACCTATACTCATCTGCCAAACTAATAGAAGAAATAAAAGACGAGAAGCATAATAAAAGGGATAACTTTATCGCTTGTATAGAAATTTAAGAGATTTAATGTAATACCTCGTTTTTTTATTTTTTAAATTATTTTAATTAAACAATGATTATTCATGGGTTTCAAAGAAAATATTCGGAAACTCATTCAAAATAAAATTCTAACTTCGCCATCGATAGAGATTGTACAAGGAGCATTACTTATAAAACTAAGACCTATGGTAGGTTTTAAACCCAAGACCTAGGTAATATCATACCCGAATGAGTGTGATTCACTCGTGGGAGTGTGATTCACTTATTAGAGAGATAGTGCTAATAACTTTCCTAATTAACATCAAATGACCATTAAATGGCAATGAAAGCGTAGGTATTTATCATCTTTATAGTTTGTTTTTAGTAGGACTTATGAGAGAGAGCTGTGTTCACACACAGAAGACGGATTATGGATCTTCAAAAGAGGCACACGTGTCACAACACCAGAGAGAGCTCCATTTTAGTATTATACTATTAGATGTGTATAATGAGATAGAGTAGAGGAGAGCTTGATCAACGGGTTGGGAACTATCCCAGAAACAGTTCTGGGTGTAGGGTTCGCCCTGTCTATGGACTAAAAGAAATTTAGATGAGCCGCCTTGTGATTGTGACTAAAAGAAACATAGGTGTGAGGCTAACCTTGTCTTGTGACTAAAAGCACCCTGGGTATGACTCATACCTGGCTTGAGCAAAAAAGAGATATGTTCATCAGTAACTCCTTTCTGTACTCATGAAACATATTTGTTGTATATTTCAACTCATTAAACTTATCATTAATAAACTGTGTTTCTTAGGTGAGTTTGTGGTTTAGACTCACCCCCCTACAGATATTGGTATTGCAGAACCTAACCATACAGGAATGGAGGAACCAGCCGATAAGGAACCCCAAGAGTCGACAGGAATGGAGGAACCAGCCGATAAGGAACCCCAAGAGTCGACAGGCATGAGCCAGGCTGCTATGCGAGCCCTACATCAAAGACACCGTCGAGGCTTGAGAAAGGCTGATTTGGAGGAATAAAATATTTTCTTTTTAATTTCTTGTGACCATCGTTGTAATCGAGGAAACTTACTATGAACTCTTGGAAATAAAAGATAATAGATCTGGTTTCACTTGCCATATTCTTCAATTAGTTGAAACATGAAATCAAGTTGAACTTTTTTTCACACCCCAACATTTGATGGGTTGCCGAAGAGCATCTCCAAGCATCCTCCATATCTCCAAAATGGTGGACTCCCCTCCTCCATCTCCATTTTGGAGGTATGGAGTTTTGGCCTCTGAATATGGAGTGACTCCAAATTTTACGAATTTTTGAAAATGCCCTTTGTCCAATATTACTTTTAGGGTTCTTGACTTTTGTATCCTAGAAAAAAATAGTAAATAATGATTGGAGGGGGATAGAAGACATCAACTTTTTATTAAAATATATTAAATGGGATAAATATTATCTGTGCTCCGGCTGGCTGTCTTGGAAGAGAGGGAGAGAGAGAGCGAGAGGGGGAAAGGGAGAAGAGATTGAGGCAGAGTGATTTGGGATCGGAGTCGACTAGCGCACTAGAATTTCTGGAGAATGAAGAGGAGATGGGGAGCACGTTCTAGTGGGTGGTAATGGACTCCGAAAACCCGACCCAAACTCGACCTGAAACATCATGGATGTGTATTTTTGTACCCGAAACATGGTTTGGGTAGGGTATAGGTATAGGACCTCTACCCAATTGACTTTTGGGTATGGGTATCGGTATGGGTACCTCAATATCCCAACCCAAATTCATACTCTACTAAAACCAATGTAAGAAAAAACCAATAGGGATTTTAAGATTGCATTGTGACAGCTTGATTTTTCCCCTCGAATAATAGCATATATGATGGAGAAAAGGAGAGAAATTTATACCCAATGCATTCCCGAAACTGAACCAAAACCCGAAACCCGATTGGGTATGGATCGGGTATGGACCCTCTTCTACCCGAATGGGTATGTGTATGAGTGGGGGTAGGGGTAGGGTTCGACCCGAACCCGACTACCACCCCTACCATCTACCCTTAAAAAAAGGGTAAATTGGTGGTAGGTCCTTAAAATAGATCATGTCTAGTGATCAGGACATTATAGAGATGCTTTTGCGGTAAATCCTTCCGTTTGAAAAATAACTATTCACCACTACATGATT
This sequence comes from Chamaelirium japonicum, assembly GCA_947650365.1. NCBI lineage: Eukaryota > Viridiplantae > Streptophyta > Magnoliopsida > Liliales > Melanthiaceae > Chamaelirium > Chamaelirium japonicum. The sequence continues at coordinate 53,523,167 of OX393551.1, read as the reverse complement.
AGCTGTACAAGGAAATCACATAAAAAGTTACAATTAGGTAATAAAGAGTATAATTTGCTACTATACAGTAGTTTATTTGTAGTAAAAAATATATATTTAAGCGAGATTTCTCAAAAAAAAAAAATACTACAATGAATTCACTATAGCAAAGAGTAACATTTGCCACAATGAAGAGTAAAATTTACTACTTTTCAAAACAAAATAAAAAGAAAAATTTACTCTTCGCTACACTAAAGAGTGACATTTGTGGTTTTAGTATTTGGGACAGTTTTGTCTTTGTAGCAAAGAGTAACATTTGCTACATACTACAGTGAATAGTAAAAGTTAATCTTCGTTGCAGTGAAGAGTAATATTTATTGTGGGGGAGATTTTTCGAAGAGAACCTTCCCACACGATCAATAGTATGCTTCTTCCAAGTATAGTAGCCTAGACTCCTTTCTTTACTCTCTTTTCTCTCGTGGTGCAATGCAAAGTGAAGATAAAGCATAGGGGACTTCCGGTCCGTAGAGTATACTTTGGCTCCGTGGAGTTTGGGCTTCCGGCTTGCTATCTAGCTTCGAGTAGAAGGTTAGAAGAGGTGCTGAGGCTCCTAGAATGGATGCCTTCAATCCCTTCTTCTTGCTTTGACAATAAGAGTTTGTAGAGAGAAAAGAGGAAGAAGCTTAGAGATGGTGGTGAATATGATGATCTGTTTTTTTTTTTCTTCTGATTGTGCACTATTGTAGAGTTTACAAGAGATTGACCAACCCTTCTTCCGGTGCCCCTCTCCTTCCATTTATAGTACACTCCTGAAGAAGAGGTTGCGCTTCTTACATGGTACATGTTTCTCCACATTGGGCGGTGCAAGTTCAACCAATCATGTATCAACAGTTGTCGCTCCACATGGGGCAGGGCAAGCTTGACCAGTCATATAACGGCAATTGTCTTCCCACATGAGACCATGCAAGCTCAACCTATCCAATACGAGTATCTGTCCCTTCTAAGTCAGTTTGAGAACAATGGTTCTCAGTTGCTTTTGGGCTTGTCCCTCTCTTCGGAGGTTTGTTCGTCATGTTCCTCCCTTTTGAAGGGATGACTTGCTACTTTCCCTCTTTCAAAGGGAAAGTTTGTCATGTTCCTTTCATTTGGAAGGTAACCCGATTGTTCGGCTCTTTGTTTAAAAGGAAGGGATCTCTTCCCTATTTCTCCCTATGTTTGGATCTTCGAGATTTTCCTTTCCAAAGGTTCTGATTGTGATACCGAGTGAGAGAGTGAATATTTTATGCACCCACATTTGTTAATAGTATTAGGGGCAGTTTTGATTGTGATAGTATCAGGGGTAGTTTTGTCATTTAAAGGGAAAAAAATGTCAACAGAGGGACTTGATGTAAATTCATCTTTTTGGGAGGAACCTAGTGCAAAACCATCTTATCGACTGTCCAAAAATGATAGATTCTTTCCTAAATCTGGTGTGCTCGTTGAATCTGAGTCCGCATCAATTTAGGAGTAGATTATCATTATTACTATGATCTATACAAGAACAAATATAAGATTGATCACTATAACAATCAAGTGAAGCTCCTAAAGAAAAATTCATCTTACTTCGGATCTTTATGCAAACTGAAGCTCATAACTGGGAATCCGAATGCCTTTGGAGCTTCATATATCAATCATCCTGAAAGAATCTGCAACCACCTTGAGCTTGTTCCGGAGTCTGCTCCATCGTCTCTCGTTTGCCCCCACAACCAGCGTGTAATACCGCCCTTCCACGGATAACAGATAGCCAATTGTCAGTCATTTCATCGGAAAAAGGCTCAAATTGTCCCTTTAAATCAAACCACTCTAAAAAGGAAAATACTATTCAGCCAGACAGAAAACTTAACAGACTCTTTACAGGCCTGATCACAGTCGTCCTTCGCACCAAGGCCCGACCGGTGAATCGCACTCAGCCCCGACAGGCAGGCAACAGACGACAGTGATCGGGTCCGTAAACCTTTTTGTCTGGTTGAATAGCATTGCTAGTCTAAAAAACACTACAATATGTGCTGATTTAATAAGAAAATGGAACTTTGTATGTGAAACACCCAATTATTTTCCATACTTTCAGTAGCACATCTGATCAACCAGCACAACTTTGGCATCATTATCATCATCAAAGTGATGCATCAGAATCAGATGTTTCAAACTGCGATTTCATAGAATAATTTTGCATCAACTCAACATTTACATGGTTATAACAGAGCATACCGTTGCCGATCGCGATCGTTGCAAAGGCAGTGCGGGCAAAGGCTGTAGTTGTAAGCTCATACTCGAAGGTCCAGTAATTCTTTCCATCAACAGTACGCTGCATGCAGAAGACACCAAAACATCTCACAATATGTTGAAGACGAATCGAGTTGCATCAACCAATGGAGCTGCTCCGTCCTAGCAATCAATTTAGAGCCTGCCGGCTGTGAAGCGCTTGTCTTAGCTGCAATCTGAAAAGCATAGACATGCTCGCGTGCTTCCCAATCTGCGCTCGTGGATTGATTGCCAGGCGGCATGCAAAAAATAATTAAAACAGATGGTTTGAATCAATAGAGGTGGGGGGTGGAAAAACTCATAGCTTTAAGGTTTGAGTAGTGCATTCTGTGTACTCCTCGATGAATTGATTCTCAAAGCATCGCAAATAAAGAAAGCACATTGCCCTGACCCCTGATGCGCTTGCTTGAAAATGCCTTTAATCTTCACTTGTTGGGGTATCATGGTCTTAGCCAATAAACTTTTAGGATTGGTGCTTTTGTTCTTATGAAGAGCTAGCATTTGACCCATAAATAGGCTTCTGCTATTACGATGTGAGAGAACAGGAAAGCCTAGAAGCGAGCCAATAGTATATACTAACTAGTACAAATCCCGTGCAATGCACGGACGGTTGTGATGCAGTTAGATGCATCGAGTCCCACTCCCCATTGTGTTGAGGGAGAGAGAGGAAAGAGGGGAGCTGGGGTTCGATCATTAAAAAATGATAGAGAGTGAGAGGTAAACACGTTCGATTTAAAAAAGGTTAACGACAGACAGGGTAATGGGAAGGCGGACACGTGGTCACATAGGTCTCAGCTTTATAATTATTTATTTATAGATGTGAAGAGACACTTATGATGAATCCTAAATGAATAGATGGGACAAACACAAGGAAAAAGTCGCAGCAACACAAACCTCCTGCATCTCGAATATGGTTGGTCTTTGAGTTGGTGCAGCGTATACATTCTTCACCAAATCGAAAATAACCTGCCAAGCATGCACAACTTTCGGTCAGTAACAAAGTAAAATTGAGATGGATATAAAATCCATCTCGCTTTACACCAGTCATCTGAAAATCTGAATTTTGTTCCTAAAAGATCACAGGAACAGGATATCGCCGACCCCAAGTAGGTGGTTTCAGAGAGATGTTCATGGTGATTTCCAAATCTCATGAATAAATTATCCCTTTTCAATACTTCAAAATGGCTCAATGGCTGGATAGGGTTACCTCTTCCATTGAACCCAAATCACGAACATCGGTTTTTTTGGTGGGAATAAAACAGACCCTAACATGTTGCAACGCCGCCAAACGATCTTTGAATGCCGAATCATGACCTCTAAAGTCGAATTCCTACAATATCAGCAGTCTGAAGTGCTTTAAGTTGGATAAACAGGTTCCATCATGATTTTTTTGGTAATTGAAGAACGAATATTTGCAGGCCCGATGTATAGCATACCCTCCATTCTGAGGGGTAATAGTAGGAATATCCATCTGCAAAGTCCACAAAAGCCTTATACTTATCTGGCACTTCTGCACAGTGAGACAAGTTCCTTTCAATTGGAGGAATATTAGAAGAAAGAAAAGACTTGTAAGATGGCCAGGTGATCCAAATGGGAGCTTTGTAATGTCACTACTTGCCAACAAAGGAATAACGAAAGAAAAGGAAATTGTGCTCAGCAGAAACATACAGACAGAAAACATAAATTAAACAAGGTACCTTCAGCAGATGTCAAGCTTGCCGGGGCTAAACTAGCGGACAATACCCCGACTCCAACTAACAAAAGTCTTCTCTTGGAACAATCTGAAATCAGTGACACAGTATGAACACTTGAGCTCAAATCAATACAAAATGCCATTTACATCCAAAAACTTGGGTCTGAAAAATAAGAAAATCACCTTCGCATGAGAAAAGGGGAATTTGCATGACAACAAAATATCAATTCAATTAGAAAATCCATATTGTTGTGTCACATGCAACGTTTCAAAAAACTCACCCCAAGGTACGCCCGGGGCTTGCCTCGAGGCTTGGCGACTAAAATGCCCGGGGCGGCTCCAGCTGGGGCTTTTTTCTATGGGGCTAACGCCCGAACCACTGGGGCGTACACCCAGGCACACCTTTTACGCCCCAATGGCCTAGGCTTACGCTCCACTGAAGTTTGTCTGCATAGTTGAAAAAAAATGATTTGATTGCTACCGTGTGATATTTTATATGCGTCTTACTCTCTTTGATGATGATTATGATATTTTGGCAACTAAAGTTGTTTTAAATTGATTCTTTATCATGTATGGAATGGTCTAATCTATGGAATAAAAATATTGATAGTTTGAATTTTGGTTAGAAACTTATAATTAGATCTTAAATGATATTGAAAGACAATGACAAGTTCATTTTTATTATCACTTTTTATATATTTGTGATTTATCAACCATGTTTGTAGGCTTAAATGTTTTGTTTACTAACTTTGCTCATAGTAATTTTTTATTTGTTTGTTTTTAATCTATTTTCACTCTTTAATATAATATTATATATATATTTGAATTAAAAAATAAAAATTCATGGGGCTTACGCCTTGTTCCACAGTAGGTAAAACGTCCTGCCTTACGCCTACGCCTCTGAAAACACTGGTCACAGGTTATACTAGTATTGATCCGTGCAATGGACGGGATAAAATATTATAATAAAAAAGTAAAATAGAAAAATTGTATTAATATCCAAAAATTATTAGAAATATTCAGCCTAATCCAAAGTCTTCGAGCTGATGTGTGCAGTGGAATTCGAAGCAAGCATGACCTTCAAAAGAGTTGATGTCTAGAATCCTTGCCGCATCGTTGAGATCAATCGTCTAATAAGACCTCTTCTAACTCCATCCATGGAATAGCTTAGAATGATGGTGATTGAAGGGAGGCCGAGGGAGGAAATATGTGGTAACAATTGTATTGTCATGGAATTCGGTATGGGACGACTGAAAAAATATCAGACCGATGGGTCCACGATGCGCAGGCCACGTAGACGCCTACGGGAGACCTCGAGGCGGATGGGTAAGGCCGGTAAACCAAGAGGTTGAATCATCACAGAGGCAGCCACGAGAGATCGGACAGATGCTCAGAGAGGGGCCGTTAGGAGAGGATTGGCGACCGGCGAGGGGGTGGACGAGGGAGAGAGGCGTCGCGCAAGAGGACCAACGACCGGCGAAGAAGAGGAAGAGTGGCGCCAGACAAGAGAGGGCCACAACCAAACGAGAGTGGGATGCCCAGCATGTGGAACACATACGGGAAGACGACTGTGAACACCCTCTAAGCTCAAGAGAGGAGGAGCTCGGTAGAAGGCCATAGTGCCAGACGAGACCATCATTGCGCAACAGCGAGAAAACACGAAGGCAAACGCGGAGGTACCCTTAGAGACCCTTAGGGTGCTGCAGCAGGGTGCCAGAAGAAAGAGAGTAGTGCTAGAGTGTGCCAAAAACCAGATCTGGTAAAAGGAAATAAACTAGAAGTGCCTGAAGGTACCAAAGACCAGATCTATAGGTGGGTGCTAATCCTGGCTCTCCTTCACTCGGGTGGGTGCCTGATCTCAAACCAAAGTGCAAGATCTCAATAGATCTGTTCTGTTGCTCTCGGGTGCCCAGTGCTATGTTGCTCTTGAGTGCCCGATCTGGAGAAGAAAAAATAGGAGAGCAAAATCGCAGGGTGCCTTATCTGGAGAGCTGGATCTAGAGAGTAAGGGACAATGTGATTCCTCAGGTGCAGATCTTCGTGAAGTGAGTCGAGGTCGAGGCTCGAGGTGAGTTGAGGTCAAGACTCGTCAGTCGGAGTTCGTGGAGCTCTGCAGAGCCGATCGAGCAACTGAGAGGGGATCCAATCTCAAGATGGAGAGATCGCTGGATCTCAGATGTAAATTTGCAACATCGGTTGGAGAGCAGCGGTCGATCGGGCAGCAGATCAAGTCTCGTGCTCGAGAAGCGGTGGTTCGTCGATCTCGAGATGTGGCAGTCCGACGAGCTCGGTCTGATCGATGCCTAGATTCCGAGGTGCTGTGAATAGGGGAGCATGGATGATCAGTGATCGACTTCGGCGGTCAGTCGAGCTTCACATGAAGAGCAGAGGGGGACTGTAGCGGCGGAGGGCCCAGTGATCGACCTCAAAGGTCCTCAACGGAGGAGGGCTCGCGTGGAGCGGCGATCAAGGAAGATGGCTAAATGTGTGATCGAATCACGTCTGTGATATACCGTGATGAATCAAGAAGGCCACAAACCCTACTCTGATACCATATTACTAGTAAACCGTAGGCCAGAAAGAGAAGGGAGACTAGGGTTTTGGGAAGAAGGAATGGTCTTCTCATTATACTAAATACATAAATGTATCTCTAAGCATATACATGTATCTCTAAGAGTTCGATCATAGCCACTGGAATCGATCCAATGGTTGTTATGTGTGATCATAAAAATTCGAGCTTGTTAACCCTAGAATTGAGCTTAACACAAGCCAAAGACATTCAACATTACTCGAAGAGATCTATCATACTTCAATTATTCTTTGTTCTGTTCAAAACTAATAAAAATACATTGAAACTTGTTTAATCACGTATTTGACAAGTCCATGTCAGATTTGTAAATCGTTATATTGCATTCTTTAAAGTTGATCGCTTAGTCGGATGCTAAGTATTATCCTAAGACTTATCTATGAAAAGAAAACATTGAGAATCATACTCAACTTCTTCTCCACACACAAACAAGCACCCGTGCGAGGGCGTTGTATGTAAGGTTGAGGGTACACAACGGCGGTCTGCGATTGCGGGTATACAAGGCTGTCGGTCTTAACAAGGCCGGACGGATCGTCACAAGCTATGGTGGGTATCAGATGACCAGCTCAATGTCGGATCGCGTTGGGAAGGCGAGGGGGCGCGATTGACTGCTATGTCAGGCTGGGGTTGGGCGAAGGTCGGCGAGGCTGCTTGAGGACGGATCTGATGGTGGTGGGGCGGTGGAGAGACTGCACAACGAGGTCAGGCCGACTGGGTCAGATCCGGTGGCCGTCGCTACTATTGCTGCTGAAGACGATGTCAGGGCGAAGAGCGAGATGGTGACAGTGAGCAAGATGTCGATGACATTGTGATGATGATTATAGACCACTTGATGGAATGGAACCCACCAAATCCTGGCTCTGATATCAAAAATTGATGTAGGACGAAGGGGAATCTTGCAAATCTTGTAATCGTCACCGAGGGTGGAGAGTTGAGAGAGAAAATAAAGGATAGGGGGAGATTGGACCAGGGCTCTCGCAAATCGATCCTACGGCCTCACGTCGTCGGCCTCTCACCGGATATCCCTAGGCCTCACGCCATCAGGGAAGATGAACCCTCACGGCCCACTTCATCGCACAAAGCAATTTTTATATCGATTCATTCATAGATTAAAAAGAGAGGCTTTAGGGTCTTTTTATAGACTCCCAAGCAAATACAAAAAGCGTAGGACTTGTAATTCCCAAAAATAAAGAACTAGGACACCTAAAAACACTCATACAACCCTTATAAGTTGGGTTTGGACATGTGCAGAAATTACCATAAAAATAACTCCGAAAATAACAAACACACAACTAAAAACAGCAAAATAAAATACTAATGGACCTCAAACAAGTGGGCCATCAAAAGTGGGCTATGCCTGGGCCTTGGAATCCATGTAGCGCAACCTGCTTCCCATCATTAACACAAGCCAAAGACATTCAACATTACTCTAGGAGATCTATCATACTTCAATTATTCTTTGTTCCGTTCAAAACTAATAAAAATACATTGAAACTTGTTTAATCACGTATTTGACAAGCCCATGTCAGATTTGTAAATCATTATATTGCCATTCTTTAAAGTTGATTACGTAGTCGGATGCTAAATATTATCCTAACACTTATCTATGAAAAGAAAACAATGAGAATCATACTCAGCTTCTTCTCCACACACAAACAAGCACCCGTGCGGCGATGTATGTGAAGTGGACCATAAATTTCAGTACATTTAATAGTGTACCTTTTTGGCATGGGGCACTTGTGCTGACTCAATTTGCGACTATGTTGATCATTGTGCCAATTGTCACCACAGTTTGGTTTAGAGGACCCTCAGTCATCTTTGCATTTCTGATAATAAAAAAATACATTTAGATCTAGTCGACACCAATGAATGAGCAACCTCATTAACTCCTCATCTTGGGGTAGTTCAACTCCCATTCATGTGTCCTCTCATGCGTGTTATGCGATCTAGTTATTCCAAGTTAAAAGAAAATCCATAAGGGCGGAATTCAAAAACCTCTCTCTAAGGAAAAACAATAGAACAAAATGAGAGATTAAGAATCCTCATTCTTTAGCTTAGGCAATAGGAAGAATATTATTTCAGATAACTATCAAGCCCTTTTCCTTGCTGAACTTAATCTGTCACTAGCTTGGTTTTCAGGCAGAACCAATCATCAACTGTCCATTTACTTTATGATCAAGTATGAACGATATGTTACCCAACTATTCAATAACAGATGCGATCAAAGCGACTGACTCATCATGTGCGAAAGTCCACGTGCATGTAATTCAAAGTAAAAAAAACTCGAAGATAATGCATGTCATCATTTAAAGAAGGCTTCTTCCTTATAAATCCCAACACATTAGGAATCTTGATTAAAACAAAGTTCATTTCTCACTTCATTTGCCATGATCCGAGTAAAGGGAATTAGAGCAAACAAAAACATGCATGAAAGAGACTACAATCTATACCAATCTTCTACAGTTTTTTTTTGAGAAATCCCTCTTAGTGGATGGGGGGGTTGGCCTTGACCCCTACGTACAAAATGTGCCTAAGAGGCACCAAACACCCAAAAGGCACCCCGGCCAACACCGCCTAACTCGAATAGCCCAAAAGCTTTAATAAAAAGAAGAAAAAAACCCTGGGTCTCAAGAAGTAGGTGATCAACCTTCAAATATTTTTGTGTGTGCTATCAAGGGGTAGGTGATTAACCTTCAAAAAAAAAATCCAAAAATACCCGCGAAGGGGGCGGCCGCACGTTAAGCGGCTGCAATGTATCGCCATCCTATATATATATATATATATATATATATATATATATATATATATATATATATATATATATATATATATATATATATGGGCATGCTATAATGCGGCATGCGGTATGTGCGGCACCGCACCGCAGCCGTCTGATGCACGCGCTGCGTGCATCGCATGCATGTAGCGATGCATCAGACAACTGCGGTGCGGTGCCGCACTTACCGCATGCCGCATTATAGCATTTCTCTCTCTCTCTCTCTCTCTCTCTCTCTCTCTCTCTCTCTCTATATATATATATATATATATATATATATATATATATATATATATATATATATAATAGTGATACATTGCGGCCTTAACGTGCAGCACCCCCTTCCAGGTATTTTTGGAATTTTTTTTTTTTTTGGGATTGATCACCCACCCTTGGATAGCACACACAAAAAATTTCAGCTCGATCCAAGACCTGTAGGCCGTCCAAATGTGTTGATTAAAATGACGACAAAAATAAACGACTGATAAAAGTTGATCACATTTGGACAACCTACAGGTCTTGGATCGAGCTGAAATTTTTTGTGTGTGCTATCCAAGGGTGGGTGATTAATCCCCCAAAAAAAAATTCCAAAAATACCCCGGAAGGAGGTGGCCGCACGTTACCGGCCGCAATGTATCACTACTATATATATATATATATATATATATATATATATATATATATATATATATATATATATATATATATATATATATATATATATATATATATATATATATATATAGAGAGAGAGAGAGAGAGAGAGAGTAGTGATACATTGCGGCTGGGTAACGTGCGGCCACCCCCTTCGGGGGTATTTTCGGAATTTTTTTTTTTTTTGGGATTGATCACCCACCCTTGGATTGGACACACAAAAAATTTCAGCCCGATCCAAGACTTGTAGGCCGTCCAAATGTGTTGATCTTTTATCGGTCGTTCATTTTTTTTGCCATTTTGATCAACACATTTGGACGGCCTACAGGTCTTGGATCGGGCTGAAATTTTTTGTGTGTCCAATCCAAGGGTAGGTGATCAATCCCAAAAAAAAAAATCCGAAAATACCCCCGAAGGGGGGTGCCGCACGTTAAGCTCGCGTTACCCGGCCGCAAGGTATCAGGATCAGATGACCCAGCAAATTTTGACCCATTAATAACCCAGCACCCTTTGATGCACTTAAAGGTTATAGAATGGGCTGATTTTTTGTAGACATGTCGTCTATGGTATGTTGATCATCCTCACAAAAAATCAGCCCATTCTAAAACCTCTAGGTGCATCAAATGTGCTCTTCAAATCAACGGTTTTTTACTGTCAATTTTAACCGTTGATTTGAAAATCTCATTTGATGCACCTAGAGGTTTTAGAATGGGCTGATTTTTTGTGAGGATGATCAACATATCATAGACAACATGTCTACAAAAAATCAGCCCATTCTAAAACCTCTAGGTACCTCAAAGGGTGCTGGGTTATTTGCTGGGTCATCCGATCCTGACCCATATATATATATATATATATATATATATATATATATATATATATATATATAGGGGAATGCTTAGGTGCGGTCTGCGGTCCGTGCAGTCCGTCCGATGCACCACATCGTGCATCCGATGCGCGCGGTGGGTGCATCGAACGGCTGCGGACGTGGACCGCACGGACCGCACCTAAGCATTGCCCTATATATATATATATATATATATATATATATATATATATATATATATATATATATATATATATATATATATATATATATATGGGTCAGGTTAAATGGACACTGGTTTTGGACTTAAATTTTTACACCGATTTTCAAATCAACTAGATAGAGGTTTCAGAATTTCTTGATTTTTTGTGAGCATAATCACCTTGACTTAGATAGCACGTCCACAAAAAATCAGCACATTCGAAAGCCTCCAAGTACATCAAAACTAAAAGGCTTTATCAACCGTTCATTTTAATCGTTAATTTGAAGAGCACATTTAATATGACTAGAGGCTTTAGAATGTGCTGATTTTTTGTGGATGTGTTATCTAAGACAAGATGATTATGCTCACAAAAAATCAAGAAATTCTGATATCTCTATCTAATGGTTTGAAAATCGGTGTAAAAAATTGAGTGCAAAAACAGTGTCCATTGAACCTGACCTATATATATATTTATATATATATACAGTGGCGAAGGCAGCTTAGGCCCAGTGGGGGCAAGTGCCCCCACTCAGATTTTGAAAAAAAAATAAAATTGATTCTCATCCAATCATCTCAGAACCCATTAGAGTTACAGACACTTGTCAACCAAACAAGGGGTGCCCCCTCTCAAACCTAAAACAGACCAAAGGCTTAGATGGATTGTCAAAAAAAAAAACCCCGTCTCTTTGAGACTTGGAGTCGCGGCGCCGGCAGGGGCAGCCTCGCCTCGTAGTCTCGCACCGTGACACCATCGCACGTCCGCACGGGCTCAGCCGCTTCGCCCGCTCAGGCAGATCAAGCGGTGATGCCAGACAGGCCGACGAAGATGACGTCATGACTCACGTGTTGAAAATAAATCCATGGTAAAGGCCCGCAGCGGAAGCAAAGTGAAGGTCTGAAGACCGTGAGCAGTGTGCGTTACATATCAAAATTTTCATCGAAACGATCTACACGTGCATGTATGAATCTAGCATGTTAACTACGCGAACCCCTAACGTCGATCTAACGTGAAAGAACAATCTAGCATACATGCATGTTCTATCTATGCTAGATCTACATGTTAGAGATCATACCTGCGTGCGGATTCTTTCACCGCAACAAATTTCTTCTTTGTCGATGGAAACGGGCTCGGATCTGCTCGACATACGTTCAGTGCAACGGCCATAACTTTCTACTCCGAACTCCGATTGGGCTGAAATTTGGACTGCAGGTAACCAACTTCAAGACGCAACGTTTGCAACAAGTTTTACCTTGTTTGGACTTCTGTAGCTCCCGGAATCACACAAACAACGCTGATTTTCTGTGCAGGTTCTGGACAGCAAAAGCTTGCGGGAGGTCCCTTCTAGTTCACCCGATCTCGCACAATGCATGGCACCTCATCGATGGATCTTTAAGTGCCTCCATCCGATGAGCCTTCTCCTTCTACGAAACACCACGCGAGAAAAATGAGTCGCCATCCAATGGCGCAAGCGAGGGGAGAGACGAGATAGGAGATAAGAAGAGAGCTCGGGAGAGAAGAAAGAAGGGGGGGTCGGTTTTTCCATCATCTATGGCCGGCCCCCTATAGCCCCTTTTATAAGGCCGGCCTATCCCCTTGGATAAGTCTCCAAGGGGATAAGTTCATCCCCCAAAAATCTCCCTTTATCTTTCCATCTCTTTATTCGTTTTCCCCACTTTTAGGGCTTGTTTTGACCAATTCAAAACCCCTATCTTATCCCTATGGCCGGCCCTATTACTGGGGATTCTCATCCCCAGAATATAGGGGCCGGCCCTGCATGGGTCTCCCATAGCTAGGGTCGGCCACTAGTGAGGCTTGGCAGTGCGTGTTTTTACGAAAACGCCCTTATGCCTCAAATTGACCATTTCTAGTGTGCGAGACTTAGCGACTCTTCCTTAAGTGATCTTGATAAGTTACTTTACTATTAACTGAGGCACCGAAGGGTGCCCCTAGTAAAGTCAACCAGTCAACTCGCAACATGTCCCGGTGCATCGCACCCATATAGCAAAGTTCACTTATGGCGAGGGATAACTACATGCGTCTCTGCACTAACCTAGGGCTTCCCCTTAGTGCACACACGCAATGTTTAAAAAGGCGAAAGGCGTACCGAGGCGTTTTTCCTATGGAGAGGCGAGGCGTAAGCCTCAAGGCGCATCGAGGCGTAAGGCTCGAATTTTTTCAAGGCGTTTTGGTAAAAAAAAATTAAAAAAGAAAAAAAATCATAATAAATACTATTATTGAATGTGTAATAATAATTGAACTAGATATGCATAATAAATCACAATGTGTTAGAAAATATCTTATATGACACGATTGAGGACTCCATTGAGCAATCTAACAACAAAATAGAAAGTCAAATTGCTCAAACACGCTTAATTCTTTCATATTCAAGATAATATTTAAAGTAGCAACTAATAATTAATAACAAACAATAAAATACGAATATAAAACTAACATTGTCAAGATTAGAAAAAAACAAATACATGATACAAATACATAAGAATGGTAAAATACAAAGAAAAAAACATAGAAAAACATAGTAGAAGATACAAGATCATGATCCATCCCTTTAAACATGAAACAAATCTTTATCTCTCACAGTCTCACTTGTAGTTGGTAGATAATCCACAAAGAAGAAGAATACAACTTAGGAATCAAAATCGGAAAATAAATGAGCACTAGATCTTGATTTTGGGTTTTTGGAGACAAGGGCGTTTCAAAACCTAAAGAGATCTAAAAGGGTTTATGAGGTTTCAATGGGTGAAAAAAGGACCTATGTGGACGATTTACATATAAAACCCTTAGTGCCCTCCCACACCAAACATTGGTTTTAACCCCTCCCTGTCCTATGTTTCACGCCTAGTGCAAGAGGCGTATGCCTTGAGGCGCGCCTCGGACGGAGGTGTACTACTGTTAATGCTGAGGCGCAGGCTCTTTATATGTGGTTGCTGAGGCGTGGGCCTCGAGGCAGCACAGGACCGCCTCACCTTGAGGCGGGCCTCGAGGCGTAAGCCTCAAACGCCTTTTTAAACATTGCACACACGTAGCTACACATCTACCGTGCACTACTGCGAAGCACTCACGGAGCGTAGGCTTGAACTTCTCGCTTCCTCTTACTGCGTCCTGTGTTTCGAGGAGATGGTACAAGGACCGTATATAATGTGGATAAGGTAGAATCTTCAGGGACCAGGGTTCATGGCTTCCAACTCAAACTCGATCGACACACTACCCGAGTGTACCATCGATCCTCTGAGTCCGAGTTAACCTGCGTGGCCACCCAGAGTGCGACGCAGGCTGCACTCCAATTCCCCTGAACTTACTATGTTCTCCCTCATACCCCTACTCTCCGCTTAGTATGGTAAACCCGTTGTCCCTCCATCTGTTGCCATGATGCAACTCGAGCGGTGGAGAATACCGTCAGACTCGAGTGCTCATATGACTCGGTTCCTTCCAGGTTGACCACGTACATCGTACCTCCAATTACTCTGCCGAGTAACCGAATCCGTCACCAGTCCAACTGATGACCACCTGGCTAGGGTTTAATACGACGTCGGTTAGACCAAGGAACGCACCTCCCGTTAGGGGTGTGGATGGTCTGCAGGAGTGACACGCTGATGCAACGCCAGCCAGGTAACCCAGTACACCGTGGTTTTGCATCACTGCATCCGAATCCTCACATATTGGACCATTGGTGCGCCAAAGCACCACACAACTGGTTAGTCCACCAGACATGGTTCCTCAGGGTTTAGGACCGTTTTACCCTAAGCAGAAACACGGCTTAGTGCACCGGTGTCTGCTCACCGATCTGTGCACTGTGTTGGTTCCGTTCGGCCACAGACATTGTGCCTGGTAATGACTGTGGTGGAGACACCCATGCTCTGTCATCCCAACAGCTTATCCTGATAGGGCGACCAACCCTAATCAGAGCTGCGTATTTAGGTTATATGGGACCAATCCCTTGAGTCTCCCACTCAAATGGATTATCATGTAGCCATGGCTCTCTGTTCTGTAATCAGAACACGTACTAAGGTACGTACCAATATGCAATCCTATACTATCAACCATACATAGCTAAACTATAGGTTTTTACGAGCTGTAGACCTCACCAATTCTAACATCACGGTCATGGACCGCGACATCGGCGGATCGAGACCACGCCACCGTCACCACGCGCTCAGCTGCTCACCACCTGCGGCTGCGGGCTACGCCAATGCGGAGTGATCCTTGAACCTTCCCCTCGGCCAAGTCCAAGCAGAGGCCCGCCACCGCCGGCTGCCGAACCAAAGGTATGCCGTTTGCGGATGGGGTCATGCGCCATACCTGTCTCTCTCTCTCTCTCTCTCTCTATCTCTATCTCTCTCCAAACCCCCCTGAATTTATTATCAATTGAATTCCTTTAACGGTGGAAATTGGATAAAATACTTAAATCCAAACAAAGGTCACCCCCACTATATATATATATATATATATATATATATATATATATATATATATATATATGGGAGGGATACTCTTACTCATGGCCTCTTACTCATATAGTTACCTATGATCCGAGCCGTCCATTAGATCCCGGCGTATGGTTCGGATTAGATGGGGAGTTAAAGCAATGATGTCCGCATTAGAAGGGATACTCTTACTCATGGCCTCTTACTCATATAGTTACCTATGATCCGGGCCGTCCATTAGATCCCCACGTACGGTTCGGATTAGATGGGGAGTTAAAGCAATGGTGTCCGCATTAAATGCCTATATATATATATATATAGAGAGAGAGAGTTTTGCTCACCTGCGGGACGTCCCGCATGGAAGAAATGCGGGACAATTGTGGGCCGTCCGATTCACTTCAATCAGATGGCTGGAATTCATTCCGACCAAAAAAACCGGACTGTTACTGTGGCGGCCACAGTAACAACGAATTTTTGGTCTGGGTGAATCCCATCCGTTCGATCGATTGATCGAACGGCTCAAACCAATTTTCGCTGTTACTGTAGCGGCCACAGTAACAGCGAAAATTGGTCCAAATGAATCTCATCCATCCGATCGATGGATCGAACGGTTCAGACCAATTTTCGTTGTTACTGTAGCCGCTACAGTAACAGCGAAAATTGGTTTGGGCCGTTCGATCCATCGATCGAACGGCTGGGATTCACCCGGACCAAAAATTCGTTGTTACTGTGCCCGCCACAGTAACAGCCGGGTTTTTTGGTCAGAATGAATTACAGTCGTCCGATCGAAGGGAATCGGACGGCCCACAATCTGTCCCGCATTACTTCCGTGCGAGACGTCCCGCAGGTGTGCAAAACTATATATATATATATATATATATATATATATATATATATATATATATATATATATATATATATATAGGATAACGATCCAGTGAGATAACTCTTCTATGAGATAACTTTGAGAAACCTATCTAGAGGTTTTAGAATTTAATGAAAATTGGTGAGCATGCTCTCTATGGCAAGTTGATCATCCTCACAAAAAATCATCAAATTCTAAAACCTCTAGAGGCATCAAATACACAATTCAAATTATTGGTTTTAATGGACGGTCGATAAATGTTCTAACATTTGATGCCCTTAGAGGTTCTAGAATTTGATGATTTTTTGTAAGGACGATCAACTTGCCATAGAGAGCATGCCCACCAATTTTCATCAAATTCTAAAACCTCTAGATTGGTTTCTCAAAGTTATCTCATATATCTCATATCTCACTGGATCACTACCCCATATATATATATATATATATATATATATATATATATATATATATATATATATATATATATATATATATATATATATATATATATATATATATATATATATATATATATATATATATATATATATATATATATATGAGAAACAAGATGCTACCTTCAAAAGCAGCGTTCTTTGCTACTTTGACAGGTCGCCGGTAGGTATCAAAGCCATGAATGACGATAAAGGTTATCCGAACTTACAATCGGGAGGTATTAGAAGTCATCGGAGGTGGTCGCTGGCTGCGGATGTCATCGGAGGTCACCGGATAAGATGAGGTGATGAATGGACGGCTCACAATAGAAGTAGTCACCGGAGTCCCTTATCGGTGGACGCTGACAGGTGGTGTTAACGGAGATCACTGATGGAGTTCATAGGAGGTTGTTAATGTTGATTATGGCCGGAGATCATATGTGGTGCGGCCGTGGTGAGTTGTCAAAGCAGCAAAAACGCTGCTTTGAGAGGTAGCGTCCCGGCCCTCTCTCTCTCTCTCTCTCTCTCTCTCTCTCTCTCTCTCTCTCTCTCTCTCTCTCTCTCTCTCTCTCTCTCTATATATATATATATATATATATATATATATATATATATATATATGATGCACACATGGCTATGGTTGGGCATCACTTATAACAACAGATTTCATAAGAAATTCAGAAGACACTACCAAACCCCAACTCTATAGTACCCAAATTATAGTTCAACCAAAACCCATCTCTCTTATCCTATGGCAACCAAGAAAGATTGTATAAACATACAACTCTTTTTCATTACCAAACAATATAATTCAACCAGAACCCTCTCTCTTATCCTGTGGCAATCAAGAAAATATCATTTTCCCATATGAATACAAAGATGACAGGAGAGAGCATCCTACCCTTTTCAACCACCGATGATTCTCTTGAGCTGGCCCTGACAATCGATCGAGGAATCGCAGCACGACTGTTAACGGTCGATCTCGGTACAGTTAACTGAAAAATTAATTAATTAATTAATTAAAAATAGGGAATTCGACAGCTGAGTGTCTGAAGGAAATTACCACAATATTGAATAGAACTATAGAAGAAGACATGAGAGAGACGGCGCACTTGGATTGAAAGAGTTGAGACGCAGCTCGGCACGGTCGCCATTTCTCTGTAAGAGAGGGGTTTGGGAGCGGCGGGAGCAGATTTAATTCGCCCCCGGTCCCCCTCTCTCTCTCTCTCTCTTTCACACACACACTCCTCCCAAACAAGAGGCATTTGGGTGAGGATAAGGCTGAGCTGGCCGACTATCATTCATCCGATCTGAGGCATTAAGGAGTTTTTTTTTTCTAAAATAATATTACTAAAATAACTAAAGAAAATAATAAAGTACTGATGGACCAATGAATTTCCCATGTACCATGAGGAGAGACCAATGACATCCACATAGGCCTACGAGGCATGAGTCTTTTTGGGGCTTTTTTTTCAAAATATTATTAAAAAATAAAATATTTAACTAAATAGCGATTGATCAAAACTATTTGTCATTCTAGCGCTCTGACCACCACGTGGTAGGTCACCATTATAAAGCATACCGTAATTTTTTTTTTTTAATTCTGAACCAAGGTAAACTCGATAACCGGGTTAGCGCCTAGTATTTTGGATACCGGGTTTAATTGGAGCTCCCTTATAGAATGTTCTCACACTTAGTTGTTTTCTTGTTGGACTTCGAGTAAACCCGATATCCATAATACCGGGTTTAAACCCGGATATCGGTTTCTACCTTAAGTCAGAAAAAAAAAATCGTTGTGCGTTTTACGACGCTGACCTACCACGTGGCGGTCAGAGCACTAAAATGGCAAATAGTTTTGGTCAACCGCTATTTAGCTAAATATTTTATTTTTTAATAAAATTTTTGAAAAAAAAGCCTTTTTTTGAGGTTTTTCTCATAATGGCCCCTAACTCTGTCATATTGCTCGGAATAGACCCAATTGTTTTTTGTATTACTTTTCTGATCATATGTTTTTTTGAGCAAAGTACCCTCGTAAAGTTAAAAAAAGTCTTCACCCCCGATTCTAAAGGGAAGACCCTCAAATTTCTCCCATAATCTCGATCGACAAATGCTTTCGTTAATTAGATCCAGAAATCAACTACCCAGTTCGTCGGATCCTGCAAGTAGTTGTCCAATTTCAAAGGTGATTCGTCCTAATCTCGTACGATTCTAAATTTCAACGAGCATCGGCCGATTTCAAAGATGATCCGTCCTCATCTTCGCCCATTAGATCATCCAATAGAAACTCAAGTATCCGATCTCAAGGGGGAT
The DNA here is from genome assembly GCA_947650365.1 of Chamaelirium japonicum. NCBI lineage: Eukaryota > Viridiplantae > Streptophyta > Magnoliopsida > Liliales > Melanthiaceae > Chamaelirium > Chamaelirium japonicum. The sequence continues at coordinate 53,504,097 of OX393551.1, read as the reverse complement.
TTGTCCTCATCTTCGCCCATTAGATCCCTCAAGAATCTCAAGTATTCGATTTCAAAGGGGATCCATCCTCATCTCGTATAAAAAAAGGATTTATTTTCTCAATATTTCGGCAAGCATCGATCGATTTCAAACGGAATTATATACAAGGTTTGCCAGAACTTCAAATAGTCGTCCAAGAGGTAAATCCCTAAATCTCCTAAATTCATCATTATATCTCCATTATGTGGTTGTATCATAAATTTGCAAATACAATACGCCCTAAATGAACAAGTATATTCACAGCTTTTTTCTATTATGCAGTAAAATTTGGGGCGCGCTATTAATGTACCAGTACATGTTTAACAACGCGTCGGCGCATATTTACTAATGCATCGGTGCATATTTACTACTGTGCCGGTGTATTTCAGTAGACATTAATTTTTAAAATCTATATTGACTCTTAAAATCCTTATTTATTGTTATTGTAGTGGATCATATATGGATTTACCACTACCCGTATTATGCATTTATGATAAAAAATTAGTTAAAGTCAATAAGAAATATAAGTACAAGGGAGGTATAACCAAAACATTTAGCTTGCGACTCTTTGCTTTATTTGGTTAACTTATTCAAAAACTGTATTAAATCATGAATATTAGTGCTGAAGAGTATGACATTTCTATGAAGATTTTTTATCCTAGTATAATTTTGTATCATCTTATTGATATTATGGATGATGATGATGTAGCTTTATTTATTGCACACAATATGCGTAATGTGAACAATATTAATATCCCAATGATCATAACAAAAGAAAAAATATAATGCACCTGTATACAACATGTTATTTCTTTTTAAAAGAAAGTTAATTACCCGAAATATCTATCGGACGAGCCAAAGTATGTCAAAATTTATCCAAACATCAAGATATACCTCCAGTAATGAAGATAAAAGATTCAGCTATGCAGTTAAGAGATAATAGCTTTATCATAGACTTTAACGAATATCCTACTTCTAATTTGAGGTTGAACCGAAACACTAAAGTGGATCCTATTGACTAGAGGATAAATCTTAGCATAAAGTCCATCAATTATGGTGGTGATTCATTTATTGATTGCAGTGGATATGGTTGTGATGTACTAAATTATTTATTCAAAAATAATGACAACAGATGTCATATTGGATATGATTCGATTCAACACATATCAAATCATATACATGTTACTTCCGAAGAAAACTATTCCCTTGTATTTTCCACATCATCTATAATTAGATTCGTATAACATTGTGTTATTCTATAGTAAGTTTATTAATTTATTTATACGTATTTTGGTTTTTTATAAATGCACTTGTAATTGTAGGACTTGACAACTCCAAAGAAAGGAAGTCACATAATTCCAAAGGAATATATTGATCAACAAAATGATAATGAAAAATGATGGATTAAGAAGCTCAAGATAGAGCAAGAGATAATGAATAAATATTTATCTAGTTTCGAAGATATATATGTGAATGGTGAGTTCCCTAATGACATAGAAATGAATGATGGCACCTCAGAACTTTAGCTCTTTCAAAAGTTCAAGAATAAGAAGATCATGATTTCAGTGTTAAATAAGTATGGGGATGTCTTAGGTTCATATTAATTAAAATGCGTCATGCGTATTTACCATAATTACCATACTTCAGAGCATTTTGTATCTTAATAGCTCCTCTTGAAGCACCGTTATGTTGAATGTCATCGTGTAATAACAATATTTTGTTAGTATGGGGATGTTTTTTGTTCATATTATTTTAAATGTGTCGGCGCATTTACAATAATTACCATGCTTCAATGCATATTATATCGCAATAGCTACTTTTGAAATACCAGAGTATGTGTGCGTTGGAGCATGTTGAATGCCATGGTGTAATAGTAATATTTTATTATTATGAGGATGTTTTGGATTCATATGACTCAAAATACACCGGCGCATTTACCATTGTTACCATGCTTCAGCATATAGTTTATCTAAATAACTACTTCTGAAGCACCTGAGTATGTATTGTGCAGGCGCAGGTTACGTTCCACGGTTTGAAAGCATCTTTCGCACTGTTGCATGGTTTGAAAGAATTTTTTGCACCGTAGAAACCCTATAAATCCATATAGTTATGGGGGATAGGATTTCTAAGGGCTACGTACATTAGATGTCTAGGGTTTCTAAGAGCTACGTACATTGGATGTCTAAGGTTTCTTAAGATCTATGACATTCGACTAGAAAACAAGTAAAGAAGACAAATGATGTTTAGGGTTTCAAATAATGACAGTGTAGAGTGAGGAGGAGTACCTTAATTGTTACAACATTTTGAACCACGATCTTCTTCGACTTAGGCTTGAAAGCAACCACCTATACAATCTTTTTTGTCTTCGGTGTCTAGAACCACGATCTCCGCGTGATGAGTAGAAGTTAATAGAGAATAAATGGAGAAGAAGAACCATTTTTTTTTATACTTCATCGATTTATCCACCACTGGTTACATTGTAAGGGTAAATTGACTACAAAAGAGCAACAACTGTTCGGATATGACATTTCGCACATATAAAGGGCTATAAAAGTAATACAAAAAACAACCGGGTCTATTCATAGCAATACGACATAGTTGGGAGTTATTCTAGGAAAAACCTCGAGTTTTTTGGACTACTCGAGCGGGTTACTCATCCACCTCCTCTTTTGTCGAATTTATAAAATAACCCCCAACTATTCACCATATTCATGATCCAAACATATAATGATTATTTAAATAAAAAATACTATAAAAATATGAAAAAAATAGTATTTAAAAAATAATAATAGTATAAATTTTGAAAAAATTTCATGAGTACTAAAAAATATATTTTACAAAATCGGGTAGTTTTTTTTCTTCGATACAAATTCCAGGATGGCACATTATTTCACATAACGACTAATTTTTTTGACTATTTTTATGTTGGTTGGACACGCATTCTGATGCAGCAAGACTCTTCAACAATGACTCTTTTTCTATCTGTTGGATGCACATTCCGATGTGACACATCTCTACATCAACGACTCTTTTTTTGTCTGTTGGACATGCATACCGATGCAGCACGTCTCTTCATCGGCTCTTTTTTTGTCCGTTGGACACTTATTTCGATACGGCACGTCTCTTCATCAATAACTCCTTTTCTATCCGTTAGACACACATTCCAATACGGTATACCTCTTTATCAACAATTCTTTTTTTATTTATTGGACACGCATTCCGATGTAGCATACCTCTTCATCAACAACTCTATACACCAATTGTTTATCTTATAAATACCTAAGTCTTTCACACTCGGAGTGACCATTTCTTCACACCCTCTCAAGCAACTCACACTTATATTCCTCAACTTCTAGTGTCATTATGACATCACGCAATCGCACAAAGGAGATCCTCGACAACGATGCGGACCAGAAGAAGATGCTTGCGACTTGGGCTATATGGAAACAATGCCAAGAGGAAGGAGAGGGCTTGGTTTCAAGAATGAGGGGCTCGGTTGTAGGTCACCGAACCATTTTCTGTAACCGAATTGAAGGGCCCAACCAGCTATTTGAACTACTTTGCTGAGAATTGTGTTTATCCACCCAACTGCTTCCGTCGCAGATTCTGTATGCATCGCTCGCTCTTTCTTTGAATTCAAGATATGGTGGAGAGGTATGATAATTATTTTAAACAGAAGAAAGACAATGTCGGAATCCTTGGACTCTCATTGCTCCAGAAGGTAATTACGGCAATAAGGATACTTGCCTACAGATCTCCGATAGATGTTCTAGGTGACTACCTTCGCCTTGCAGAGACTACTACAATTGAGAGCCTCGAACACTTTGCCCAAGCGGTCATCGTCGTATTCTCGGAGGAATACCTGTGTAAAACAAACAGCAATAACATCGCATGACTACTATCGAAAGCGGAAGCTCGAGGATTCCCAGGCATGCTCGGCAGCATCAATTGCATGTACTGAAAATGGAAGAACTATCAGGCAGCTTGGAAGGGTATGGACATCGGACACGTACATAAACCAATAATTATCATTGAGGCCATTGCAAGCAAGGACCTCTAGATTTAGCATGCGTTTTTCAGACTGCCCAGATCGGACAATGATATTAACGTGCTCGACCAATCTTTTGTTTTCTCATATATCGCAAATGAACAATCCACGACATGTACCTTCACCATCAACGGTCACATCTACAACATGGGGTACTACTCGCAGACGGTATTTACCCTCTTGATCAACACTAGTGAAGACACTTTCGTCACCACAAGGCAATAAGCAAAAAAACTTTATGAAAGCTCAAGAGGCTGCGTGAAAGGATGTAGAAAGGGTATTCGGGGTATTGCAGGCTCGCTTTGCAATTTTGCAAGGTCTAGCACATTTCTAGAGACGTGAATTACTTTCGGAGGTCATGACAACATGCATTATTTTGCACAACATGATCGTCAAAGACAAGCAAGATGTGATTGGATCGAGGAAGATGAGATCGTCCAAGAGATATCAGTTTTTTGTGAACCGACTCAAGAGTTTCATCAATTTATCGCAGCTCACCACCAAATTTGGAATAGAGAAATGCATTCCCAACTTCAACGAGATTTGATCGAGCATCTCTGGGAGTTTTATGGTGATCAGTAGTCATACTTTGTATTTTCATTTGATATATTTTGCTTTATATAATTCTAGTTTTCAATACAATTCTAATTTCGATTCATAATACTTTGGTTACTTAATAATGCATCACATTAAAAAAATATTATTATTAAGAAATATAAGTCTAGTGCATCCCTGAGGACCCTAAAGTCCGAGCTAAAATCTTTTTCTGATGGGCGGTGAAGTAGATAGCTTGTTGAATTGGGAGATATGCACGATCGATCATCATGATTCTCTTCTCCTCAGCTGCTCGACGTATTTGTTACTTTGCCTCGAACTTCATCTTTTTAAGTGCAAGTTTGGCATTATCAGCTACAATCATTTCTTTGTCCAGTGCAAGCCGCTCAGCATCAGTCGGCAAGGATTGTTTGTACACGTTCAGCTTCTTCTCTTGCATCTTCTCGAAGAGGTTGAGAAGCGCAGCATCACGGTTGTCCTCTTGCACCACACCCTTTTCCTTGCGACGACGACTCTTTTCGGCCTTCCTTCTTGGTAGCCTATCTAACTCGATGAAACCTTCCTCTTCCTCCGTAAGGTTGATTGGATCTAGAGTAGAGGGAGAGAAAGAGGCAGGAGAGGCTAAGACATGACTTTTCTTTTCTTTGACGCCTTTTCTATACTATCCTCCATCCACTTCGACTGGTACCGAAGTTCGTTCCAACAGTGCTCCAAGTTGAACGAGCTTACGTGTTGTAGTGATCAATACAAATCCTTAGCTTATTGTATCTATTTAACAAAAAAAAGTTATTACAAATACATCAAAAGATTAACTTAAAATTTGAATTAGACAGGATTTAATTTTTACCTTGTCTTGCGTGTTCAAGTCCGATTTGAATTGACTTGCAGCAAGATTGGAGCTTGCTCATGGCTAATTGGATGTTGGACCATCGATGCGTCAAAGAAGTTTGCTTTCAGTCGAAAATAAATTTCTTGTGTTGATGAAAGAAGTCGTGGACACGCTTCCAAAAACAATCACGATGTTGGTCGATGCCGACAATCGGATCCATGCTAATGTTGATCCATGTAGAGATCGGTATTAGATCTTCATTCACCGAAAAGCTCGTCGTGCGAATCAGTCTCCTCACGGATGATGAGATGGATGCTCAAAAAACAGGGATTGATTTTCCGACGACTTTCTCTTGCTCATCCGAACCCCCCCCCCCCCAAATTGGCGAAGGCACCGAAACCAACTTGGGAGTGAGTAATGGGCAAACCCAAAGTAGCATGGATCCATTAAAAAAGAAAGGTGGGTGACAAAATATAGAAGGGACAGTTCTAGAATTTATAGGAATTTTGTTTTAATTTTTAGATTTTTTAAAAAATTATTAATGTTAATTTCAGTCATTTTACATTGGGTTTGGACTAACCGTTTGGACTCCAATGACTGGTTCACAAGTCACTGCAAAAAACAATATAGAGAATGATAAAAAAAAGATTCAATTTTCAACAAATTTCGACCGTTGGATTAAATCCAGTGACTCACATACAACAGCCTTGCCCCACCCGTGTGTTCCTAATCTATATAACATGGCACGGCGGTTTTGTGCTGACTAGGACAAAATGGAACCAAATGCTGACTAGACAAAAAGAAACAATGATCACAGTCGTTCATTCTCTCTCCCCCCATCTCTCTTTCTCTCTCTTTCTGGATCTCTCTCTTCCTGATTTCTCTCTCTCTCTCTCAATATTCCCCTACACCGGCAGCACCACCGACCTCCTCCCCATAGGTTCCTCTCTCTCTTTCTCTCTCTCTCTCTCTCTCTCTCAGGTTCTTATATGTTTTTTTTTTTTTTTCAGTTTCAGGTTCTTCTATGTTGGAGTTAGGCTCGATAACTATTTATGAACTTAACATTTATAGAACATGGCACGACGGTTTTGTACTGACTAGACAAAACGGAAGCTGATTAGGACAAACTGACTGGACAAAAATAAACCAAATAGATCTAACCATTCGTTCAAAAATCAAAGCACGATCTCTTCTTGGTTTCAAATCCCAACCCATTTAATTTGCACTAAACCCCTAAAATCCCAGCACATTATAACTGCACTAAACCTGATTGTTCATCCCGTGATTGTTGTCCGCATTAACGGCTATAAACCCGCCTACTGAAATTTTGGCCGCTCCAAACCTTCAGGTTAATCTCGAGGAATCCGTTCGAACAGAGACAACTATAATTGATCGATTATAGGGGGAGGGGGAGTTATTTTGTTGCCGAAGGCATTCAGGTGTGTTGCCATCGAAGACGGCCCGCTGCAGTGCTGATAAGTGTGTTGCTGCCGAAGGTGGCCCGCTACAGTGCCAACAGGTACAAGCATGCACTAGTATGGGATATGGAAGCTATATTGTCCTCAACTTTGAGGGAGGGGATGTGGAAAATTGCAGTCCCCACAAGCTTTCCGTATAGATGAGAAACCCGCTCGAGTGTCATATTTTAGTCCCCCACCTCATTTCGTACAAATGAGTAACCTGCTAGAGTTGCTCTAATGCTCTCTCTCCAACGAAAATTTTTTTAGCACATCTTGCGTACACAACAACTGTACTTAGAGCGCGCTGATAGGCTCTGGGCAACTGTTATATTTTGGTCCCCATCTCATTTCGTACAAATGAGTAACCCACTAGAGTTGCTATAATGCTCTGCCCCCAACGGAAATGTGCTGAAAATTTTACCCTCCCCAACAATATCCAAACACCCAAGTACCCAACTCTTTCTCTCTCTTTCTCTCTCTTTCTCTCTCTCTCTCTCTCTACACCCAGCCTCTATCTCCCCCACGTGCTATGTAAAGTGACTATGTACTATGTGTACTCCCAAAGAAAAAATATTGTCCACACAAATCATGCCATCCTAAGTGGCACCTAATCACAGCCCTCCGATGCACCCAGTCCCAACAGGTGAATCCCTCAAAGCCAACTGATAGGCAAAGGAACGGTTATGATCAAGTGCCACATTAGGATTTCATGATTTAATGAAAAACTGAATGGCTTCCTAACATTTTTTTTTTTTTTTAATACTTTGAAAGGTGAGGTCACAACCGAACCTCCAGGAAGCGCCACATACCGGTGCAAATAGAGAGAAACCAACCACCCGATAGGAGGAACAAAGCATCGCTATTAGACGGATAGAAAGGGCACAAGGCCGCTATAACATACATCGCCCCTTAAATGACTCACACACCGCCACACCGGCTGAACAAACACAGCAACCACCAAAAAAAAAAAAGAAAAAACAAACCAGAATACACAGGGGGTCGGGAGAGGGGGACCACGCCACCCACGAGCCGTCGGGTAGGAGACGCCGACGAGCCCCCTGGAGCCTCCAAGCAATGCCAAGCTGAAGCCGCCACCCACGTCGAGACGACCAGGAGCCGCCGAAATGTGCAGGGACGAGGTCCACTTATCTATACAAGGTCGCCGCAACAATCAAGCTGAGCCGCCGCACCTAGCCAAAAAGGGAAAAAACGCCAACCTGCTAGAGCCGGACGACCTCACAATCCCAAAAAGAAGAGGGGGATGGGGGACTTACAGATCGTCGGCCCTGATCCGCCACCGACCAGATCCACCGCCGCAAGAACACCAAAACCCCTATCTACAGGGACAAGTAGGGGGGAACCCATATCCGACCCCCGGGGGAGGAGAATCGTCGATATCCCACCCCCACCCCTCCGGTGCCACCCGGCAACGGCTACCGAGGAGGCCAGGGGAGATCGCCGAAACCCTACACCAGGAAAGGGGAAGGGGGAAAAGGAAAGGAGCACTCAGAGCCGATACTCTCCGGCGAAGTAGCAATTGAGGAAAGGGAGGCGAAGAACGCATACATACAACATCCCTCGTCTTAAAAATTCACCCATCAAAAGCTATTTGTATTGAGGTTGCCGATGCGTGGAGCAGTGCTAATTCAGCCACCGATTATCCATCCGAATGGGGACATCTTGACGTGGCACTTGATCACAACTCTCTCTTGCCTGCCGACCCTGACCGAATGTGATTCACTTGCTCGGTTACTCCCAAAATAATGATAAGGTGTAAACTAATTGAATGCTCGACTTAAAATGAGTTTTCAACAAAGAAAACAAATAAGGAGTACGAGATTAATTATTACAAACTTAAGAATTCCAAAGACAAAATCAACATTCATACTAATGCTTTGACAACATGTATGAATCCGATCCATGCACCTAACCCACTTGTTATCCTTATCAAGAATAAAATTGGCATTGCTCCGGTTGGTAGTACTCAAACGCTTGCGGTCAACATCAAGTGCCTTTTCATACAAACAAGAAAGAGTTCATAAGCAACAAACCATTATCGTCACTGACAGATCGAGAGAATATGGTTGGAGTTAAGCCGGATGAAGACGAATTTTGGAAAATTGAAGTATTACCATCCCTAGCCTTCTGCCACTGAACTCTCGACTTCTAATGTTATTTCTTTTCGATCATGGCCACCGTATTATGGTAATCAATCACCTAGGCACGTAACTCGGCTAACATAGGGATGGAAGATGATGGATAGGATTGATCTGTTGCAGGTTAGTTAGTGATCCTCACATTGAGCTTACGGGCTTTAGCTCGAAGGTTTCCTATCATAACCCAGTTCCACCTCTTTAGGGCATTGCGACTACGACTCAACTTATCGACAACTTCATGGCACGTTCTCGACGGGGTCGTGGGATCTCAGGCATCATGCACCACCTCCAGAAAAAGTCCTCCCGAAGAAGCCAAAAATGCTCAAATCTAAACGGTGAGCCTCGCCTAGCTATGGTAGACCGAAGACACACCAGGATCGGACAATGGTTCGATGCGATGCGGGCCAAGTGCGGACCGATGTATCAAGGAAAAGGTCAATCCAAGCTGAATTGCAAAAGACCCGATCGATACGCTCCCAAATCCTCCTAAGTGGAGATTGGTTATTACACCAGGTAAAGGGATCCCCATCGAAGCCCAAATCAATAAGGCCATTACTGGTAGGGGTGGCAATGGGTCGGGTCGGGTCGGGTTCGGGTCGGGTTGAGACATATGTATAAGGGCAAAACACCCAACCCGAACCCGACCCGTTTAATTAACGGGTCAAAAACTTAAACCCAAACCCGAACCGCCTAATAAACGGGTTGACCCGACTCGACCCGTTTAACCCGTTTACTAAACGGGTCGGGTTGGGTCAACAGAACCCATGTAAACCTGTCGGGTTGGGTCAAGACAAGTCGGATTGGGCCGGGTTTGATTTGGTTGGGTCGGGTTGGCTCGGGTCGGGTTGACACGACCCATTTGTTAAACGGGTCAAGTCGGGTCAATCGGGTTATAAGTACAAACCCGAACTCGACCCATTAAATAAACGGGTCAATCGGGTCGACCCGTTTATGACCCGAACCCGTTTAGGCCAAACCCAAACCCGCTAACTTCGGGTCGGGTTCGGGTCGGGTTGGCGGGTCGGGTCAAGAATTGCCACCCCTAATTACTGGCGATACAATCCCGAAATTCAGTAATGTCGATGCCCACAACAAATTCCGCCCCACCTCTCTTGTCCTCAGGGTTCAAAATGACATTGAAGTTACCAAGCGCAATGAAAGGAAGGTTATGATCACACACAATAGCTAGGGAAGCCCAGATGGACCGATGATCGATATAAGATTGTGTGGCATCAATATCGCCAACAATCCAACTATGGTTCCAACGATCGATAACTAAGCAAATACCGGATTGAGAGTCAAGAGAGATCATCGAGACTTCTCCCAGGATGCTCTTCCAAAGAAACACTATACCGCAAGATCGGCCATTCGATAGAATTCAAAAGCGATTTTGAACCTTGCATATACTAAATATTTCCATACTGATATTAATAAGGGTTTATTTTAAGTAGTATTTACAAATTTAAATATTATTTTAATAACTATCTTTCAAAAGTGACCAACTGATAACCGCATGGTGGGGAGCGCTGCAAAGCGCCCGCCACATCAGCTGCCATTTTTTTTTCTTTGACCGTCAAAGTCGGTAATTGGAATATGGTTTTCATTAAACCTTAATCCTCGCCTTTAATCGAGCACAACTGAAAAAATTTAAGTTTGTGAAACTAAAGCTGAAAACTATATTTGAAATACGTTTTTTAGAACCCATATTCCAAATATTGACTTCAACGTAAAGATTGAAAAAAATTAAGTTTTTTAGTAATTTGTTTGAAAACGATATTTGAAATATGTCGTTTAAAACCCATATTCCAAATACCGACTTCAATGTAAAAACTGAAAACAAAGAGAGAAAGTTCTTGGAAGTTGAAGCAAAAATACAGAGGAAAACAAAATCAATAGAAATTTTAAAACCAGAATCAATAGAAACTTTACACTAAATGGGGTAAAATTTACAAAAACAAAAGGTGAAGCAAAATCACAACGAAAACTTACAAAAAAGTACATCATCAAAATCAAATTTTATATTGAAGTCGGTATTTGAAAAATTAAAATACGGGTTCCAAAAAACGTATTTCAAATATAGTTTCACAAACTTAAATTTTTTCAGTTGTGCTCGATTAAAGGCAAGGATTAAGATTTAATGAAAAACATATTCCAATTATCGACTTTGACGGCTAGAAAAGAAAAGATTTGGCAGCCGATGTGACGGGCGTTTTGCGGCGCTTCCCGCCACGTGACTATTAGTTGACTATTTTTAAAAATAGTTATTAAAGTAATATTTTATTTTTTAAATGCTATTTTGAAAAAAAAAAAAAAAAAAGTTCATAATGCAGGCAGAATGGGCTGAGCCCAACCCAATCAACGGTGCAACAACTACCATTTTACAGAGCCCATCCTGGCCATCAATCTCCGCATCTACTGGTCAAAACTGACCGCCAGTGTATTTTGAGAAACTGACCGCAAGTTGGTACCTTCTCCTTGCGGTCTCCGAGAGAAGGACAGGTAGGAGCAGCAGGACCTCTGCTCGCCTCTTCTTCTCCATCTTCTTTCCTAGTTCCTTCCTCCCCAAGATCAGATCAGGCGATCAAACCCTAACCTCCTACTAAACCCTCGCACCTCGTACCAGTCCCCGACATGGATTCCGATTCCACCACGCCCCCTCACGACGAAGACCTCACCGATCCGAATCCCAACCCTAGCCACCAACCCACCGCAGAAGAGCGTCTGAGTTCACTGACCCTGGACGATCCCGGCAATGGCGCCGCCGCCCAACGGCCGGTGAGCAACGGATCACTACCAGCGGATTTCTACTCCGGGGACGAGATCGAAATCGAAGGAGAGGAGCCTCCGGAGGCTCCCAATTCGGCGGACGAAGTGGACGGGCGAGCCGCCGCGGTAGCCCGGGGGTCTTCGTCTCACGGAGGCTGCACGGTGAGCTCGGAGCAGGATGGGGATGCGCCGCCGAGCCCTAGCAGCAGCGGGTACGCGGGAGAGAGGGGAAGCAGCGGGGTCTCGAGCGGGACCGAGGAGGTGGATGGCGGCATCACCTTGCAGGATGATTGGCATCGTGGGAAGGCGCGACTTGATGAGGTTTGGAGTTGCACCTTTTCTGATTAGGTTTGGGGTTTCAAAATTGTGTCTTTATTCCTTATATTCCTCAGGATTTGAGTATCATGTGTTCAGAAAGAAATGATGTATTGCTTGTAGTTGCGGAAGTGAGGAATTGAGTTGTTGTAGTTAAGGCGAGGTGTGGCCGAGGGGGGATTCTTTCATTTCTTATTTACTCATGCAATGGGCTTGGGGAAAGTGGGAAAAAGATATTAAAACACTATGTTCAATGCCATGGAGATGGCTAGAGGCAATTGGGTGCTTATGGTGTTCAATGTTAATTGTGCAAGTAGAATTCCAGCAGATCTTTACCTGGAGTAGAACACGAACCTAAATGAACTGAAAGGCCCATTCAGGAACAAGAAAATGACACCGTGGTGTACATCTCGTTGAAACAATACATCAATGGGGATTAGTGGATAGTTTAATAAGTTCCGTAATTTTTTTTTAGGGAGGGGTCTCATGTTAGAAAAATAGAAAAAAAAAACACGCCCTCATTAGAAAAAGAAAAAAACTGTTACAAAAAAGGTGGTATCCATGCATCCTATGTTTAAGAACCTTGTTAAGAGTGAATAATTCATGTTCGGTCATTTTGTTTAGGGTTTGCTGTTAGTGCATTGACGAATTGGTCCTAATTTACTCCTTTTGGTTGTTGCTACTTGCTAGTGATGGGTACATGGAACATAATTGTTTAATACAAAGCAAATGCTGGTTAAATTCCGTTGAAAAATTTGTCAAGAATTTCCATCACTTTTGAACCAATTTGTCAATGCCCAAACCTGAAGTTGAAATCACTGAGGAAGGCGAGGGACCAGATAGAGGTGGATGATGCGACTTACCAAAATCAGAAGGCTTATTTGGCTCCTAGTTGTTATCAAGGTTTTTTTTATAACCTGAGTCAGGCCATATTACCAAAGTAGCCACGTATCTACAGTTTTAACTGGTGTAAGGTTTAAATATATCTTTTACATCTTATTTTCTTTGTTGTGTTTAAATGGGTCATTGACAAGAGACAAGAAATTAGCGAAAGAAAGGAGAAAAGTGTAGAAAAGAAAGGAGCGGAAGAAGTAAACGAAGAGGAGCAAAAGTAGGAGTGAAAAGTGGCACGCATAGTTTTTACAGGACACGGATAAGTGCTTCCATTTTTATGGATATTTGGTGAACAATATTTTATTTAATCTTGTTTATTCATAAATTAGGGCTGTAATGAGGGCTTTTAACCGACCAGGATATGGAGCGGGTATGCTTTATTCCCTTATCCTATGGGAATATTTGAGATTGTATCCGGAATGATAAAACTATCGGCTGAATGTTGTTTCACACTTGCATGAGTCCATATTCATATCTGTGGGTATTTTTAAGATATCATTTTGTATACTAGACACTCAATTAGCTTTCGAAGCATGTTTTGTGAAATGATACTTGTTCTCATGAAATTAAGCCATGATTGTTGTGGTCATATTTTGCAATCTAAACACACGATCATATTAGCAAGCTACTGATAGCTTGCATAGTGCTAATATAAGCTATATAGATTGTGAGAACAAAGGGCTGAACACATACTTAGACTCATGAAACACATGCTACACCTAAACATAAACCTGTTATATGTATATTTCATATGTTTAACTTCGAAACAACATCAACACACATCTGTATCAATATATATGTTTATACGATAAACTAAGCTGATTATATATTAGTCAGAGATAGGATCAGCCTATATCTATTTCTGTTAGATTAATAACTGCTTAACTTCATAAAATGCAGTCTTTATTGGATTGATAAATATGGTAGATGGTCAATATGCAATCTTGATGTCATTTTGTATACAATAAATGGTTTTATAATTATTTTTTCTTGCATCTTAATTGGTTCTATATATGTTTTGAACTTTTTAATGGTTGTTTTGATGTTTTAGACCAGAAATTTATATTATACATATACGTGTTTCTCTCTCTCTCTCTGTGTGTGTGTGTGTGTGTGTGTGTGTCTATATATATCGTATCCTACTTCTTCAAGAATTGTGGTATTGACATATCTTTATTGCATCGTATCCATACCTGGCTTCATAGTTAGGGGAATAATACAATAATCCATACAAAATATATTCTATCAAGTATCAACAAAATATTAAAAATCTAAGCCTGTACAATTTATAGCATTAGGAATAGATAATTTTCTGGTTCATGATTATCATCTCATTGCTTCTTGGCATGATTTAGATGTTCATTGTTCACTTTTTCCATTTCTATCAGTTTATAATAACCACATTTTAGAATATGAGATGACAGAAAGATGACCGACAACTCGAGGATGCATGTAGACTTTGTTTCTTTGATGCATGTGGAACGCTAACTTCTAGAGTACACTGAGTATACCTCAAGAAGTGTTTCAACATTTTCACATTTACGGTTAGTGACTTAGTGTGGCAAGGCTTAATGTTTATTGTTTGGTTATGGTAGATTGATAGGGAATTACTTTGTTGGAGATGAATAGTACCTGTCACATTCCTTTGTGTTGCATTGGCAATTAGATTGTTAGTATAATTCCACAACATTAGCCCTATGGTGGACATCGTGTCTCTCAGTCTTCAGTTCATCTTGGCCTGCTTCAAATGGAATCTAGTTCTTTTCCACACATCGACAAAGAAGCAAGCATCTTCACTAGTTTTTGTTCATCTTGCCCAGCTTCAAATGGAACGTATTTCTGTCCCAATGAAACATGCATATTCACTACTTGCATTTTACTCATGTTTCATGGATATTCTATCATTTGCGGTGGATCTGGCCTAGATTCTGTAATGAACTTCCATTGGTAGCTATCTGGCCTGAGTTCCTGTATTTTTGGTGCTTTCTGGGTTATCTTGTTGACTCTATTTCCTTGGACAAAAAATTGTACTTCTGGACATCCTTTAGTCATCAAAGCGTGGAGTTCTCAAATCTAGGCATACATTCTGAAGCTCAACACCACTAGATGACAGCGCTATGCTATCTATTTGCTCCGTTTTTTGCTTTTGCCAGTATAAGAACTCAAAAATACTGGGGAGAGAATAGAATGCTTACAATAGGCACACCTTCAATTTATTATTTCATACTTCTGCTTATGTTTTGATGTTATACCAAAAATTCCATGTATTTTGTTATGTTATACCTATAAAATGCATCCCTTTTGCTAGTTCAATCTGCCTTGTAGGCACTGTCATAACTGTTAGTTTGTTTGGCATACACAGTACTCCGTAGCTCAAGGGTTCTTAACTGGCACTGCAAATATATTAGTTTTTGTAACTTGTTTTACCTTTTAGCTTTACTAATGTTTTCAAATGATGTGCAGGATGACGCTTCAATATCATGGAGAAAACGGAAGAAGCACTTTTTTGTGTTGAGTCATTCTGGGAAACCAATATACTCTAGGTCTACCTTTGTTATATATGTTAATTAAGTTAGAATAATAACATCCTGATTATTTTGGTTGATGCAATTGTATCTTCCTTATTCTTTCAGGTATGGAGACGAACATAAGCTAGCCGGATTTTCTGCAACCTTGCAAGCCATCATTTCCTTTGTGGAGAATGGGTATGCTGCTACAAACAGATTTTTTGGTTATCAACCAACAAGCCTTATCCTGTATATATTTAGGGTTGGCATCCTACTTTTTGCTCAACGTAATAGTTCAACCATCCAGTCAAAAAATGGGGGAAGTCATTAATATTTTGTTGACCCTTTTGTCCCCAGTGGAGATCGTGTCAAGTTTATAAGAGCAGGAAAGCATCAGGTCTGCATTTCTCTCCCTTTTGAACATTAAACCACTTTAAGGTCTCATTTTATGTTGTCCGTAAGGACCGTAATGTAACACGACTTTAGATGGATGATACATATTAAATCGACCATCTTACTTGTATACTTCATAATGGCTTCCCTATTAATGGCTCTTCTAAATGAATGCAGTATCTCTGCCATTCTAAGCTAACATAATGGTAAGCTCTGGTGGATGTACATGCATTAAACCCGTAGTGCTATCTAGTATTCATGCCATTTTGTAGTTATAACTTTTAGTTTTAGTTTTATGCTTTTTTCCCTCGAATGTTTGTGCTCTTTTAGAGATTACGAAGCTGTCATATCACCAAGGGCTGTAAATGGGCCGGGTTCGGGTCGGGCCACCCCAAGTCCGTGCCCGACCTGAACTTGTGAGTGTGTGCCCAAACCCGGCCCGGGCCCAAATTATTGGGCTTGGCCCAAACTAGGCCCAAAATATTTTTATGAAGCCCAAACCCAACTCCAGCTCAAATTAAGCCCGAACTTCTAGCACGGTATATGTTTAAATTTTTTTTTTCTTCTGGTCACACGACAAAAGGGGAAAATAGCATTGATTACTAAGAAGCATCGACATTGGTACAGGGACTCAGGTACGACACGACACGGCTACGTCAACACGAAAAATCCTAAAAAAGGAGAACACGGGTATGACGGGGACACGACAAAAAAACCTCATAATAAATAAATATTTTTATTTTTATTTATGTGTTTATAATTCATATATATTTCAATAACAAAAAAAACCTCATAAAAAATAATGAAAATTAAAATTTAATGAATACTGAATCGCAACCGTTAGTTACATCCAGCACGATCGGTGAATCGCACACATCCCTAAATAGCATGGAAAAGAACGGCTATGTTTCAGTTTTGGCTTCAACCTATCTGAAACCTCAGCGGATCAGATAGGTTAAAGCCAAACTGAATCGTAACTGTCTGTTACAACCAGCTTGACAAGTGAATCGCACTTAGGCCCAAATGGCATACAAATGAACGACTGCGATTCAGTTTTGACTTCAACCTATCTAATCTTAGCCAAAATTGAATCACAACAGCTTGTAAGCCGACCCTATATCGAACAACCCGCCAACTCGCCTTGTTCGGCGAGTGTCTGATGAGTGTCTGGCGAGTGTCCAGCTTTTGAAAGCACGTGGGACACAGCACATGCATGTCTGGCGAGTGTCAGTGGCCGACACGGGTACGTGGGGACTAGTGAAGTGTTCGTGCTTCCTAGATTGATTATGATAGGTATTAACAATTAAGAGGATAATGCGAGGTAATGCTTCTAAATAGGCTTTATTATTTGCAAAGTAGATGTGTAAAATTTAGTATTCATTGTACATAAAAAAATATACATAAAAGTAATTCGGGTTTTGGTTCTGGCTTTGGGTCGGGTTAGCGGTTGCTCATATCCAGCCCATAATATAGTCGGGCTTAAATATTCAGACCCAATCCGGTCCGAAGACCAACCTAACTCTACCCAAATTGGGCCCATATCGGCCTTGGCCTGATAGGTCTTGGGCTAGCCCGAGCCTATTTACAGCCCTAAGATTAGTACCAAATTACTTACATCTGTTGTAAAAACTGAAGGTTTGTCTTTGTATAATGGCAAAACAAAACACTTCTTGGAAATGGTGCATTTGGCTTTGGTTTTTTTGGTGAGGTTGAAACTTGAAACTTTCGTTAGTCTTGTGATGCTTTAATATGATAGTGGGGAGAAAAGGGATAGAGTAGTGTTTCATGATAAATAATTAATTAGGCTTACAGTTGTGGTTAGTTATTTGCAAGGTGTTTCATACACAATAAGCCTGTGACAAGGTTTAGATCATGTAACGACAGGCTTAACCGACATAAGGATTCCTCACATAAAAAACTTGAGGGCATGTTTTCTTGGAACTAGAAGAAATCACGTAGTCAAGTTTCAAGTAGCCTAACCTCTTGTTTTGCCATCCGTTTTGATAGTTAATAAGGACTATTGCATTCAATATATAATGATTATGTGATGGAAAACAGAAGGCATCTCTCGCATGATTGCGGTGTCTTGTTGCTATTGCTGTTTATCACTTTTTAACTTTTTTATTCTGGAGTTTCAAAATGCTAGACATTTTTCCTTTGTTTTCTGGAACTTTGAGTCACATTAAGATCGGGTTCAAATGAGAAATTTTGTATAGCGCTTTGTTTGATTATATTCAATGACATGTTCGTTGTGTAAGTTTGTAACGTTCTTTTAGTAATCTTAATTTCGGATAGCGAGAGAATTGATTGCACTCTCTCTCTCTCTCTCTCTCTCTCTGATTTATTTTCGATATTTTTGCCATGAATTTGATTGCATTTCCTTGCCTATTTGGTGCTTTGTGGGGTGAGATTCTTATGATCTTCATTTAAGGGTTTTGTGATTGATTGCATTGATGTCTGGGTTTGAAATGTAGTGTATAACTTTGGAATTTGAAGCTGCTTCATTCTCTACATATCAACATGAAAGCAAGTAATTCAGAGGCTATTTTTGAAAAAGAAATATGATCTTTGTTTGCGGTCTTACATCTTTGCGTTCTTGAAATCTTTCTTCTTGACTGCAAGGTCATTTTACTTTTAACAAGCAACCTGTTTTCTAGTATGTGTTTTTCTTCTGTGATTATGACTAGGATACCCAAACAAAGAGCCTATTGTTATGGAACTTCGGAAGCACCTATCTTTTGTTTAGTTGCCGATGGTGGTTGTCCATGTTAGCAAATATAATTTGCTGGACAGTGGGAATTTTGTAATCAAACGTCGGGAAATCTATATGATGTCTTGAGTCCATTTTGAGTTTGGGAGGTCTTGGGCATACGGTTGGATGTCTCAATTATGATATATGGGTGGAACTTGGAGCTGATTTGAACGCGCTTGGCTTGCTCAAATCAGCAATCTCATTTTGCAAAGTTGTGTAACTTTCTCATGGTGGTTAGGGATTGACTTGGTAAGCATATTTTAACATGCTGGGACACAACATAGACTGGCATAGAAAGATATGCAAAAATACCAACATAAGCATCAGTCATGCTTAGATGGACTAGAAAATCTACTGTCTGATGATCTAATCTACTTGTTTTTCATTGGGACATGTTTTGAACACTCGAACTTGTCTTTTGACGTTCATCTGTTTAAAGAAATCTAGCATATTAAGTCATGCAAAATGTGCGTATTGACTGGTCAACATGTTCTAAATATGTCCACCTGACTATCCAAGGAATTCAAACGCACGGACTAAGTATAAATATGAAGGCAGGAAAGTTCAGTTTTAAGTATAAGAAACAATCTTATGTCATCAAATCTTGCCTCAATTGACATCATTTCACCTTCAATTGTTTAGATGAAACCTCAAAGCAGAGCTATAAAGTAACTTAGGAGGGAGATGGAACTGTTGTGGACAGTCCTAAGCAAAATACAACTATTATGGCAATTGAGTTTGGTTATAAGTTGAATACACGCTTGCTGTCGCATATAGGATCACCCTGCCTTGTGTCATATCATAAATGTTGATACACCCAATATACGATGATCTTGTACGTCCAGGATGCTCTCCCTGATGCCATTGCAAATTTGCAATCAGTATCATGTGGAACAATAAATATTGGATGATGGGGTACCATTCGTTCTTATACTTTAGTTGATCTCAATGAGTTGCATTGTATAATAATTAATTGGTCAAATTTGGAAAATTATAAATGTGTGCTTCAGAATGAGTTGGTACTCTTGATAGGACAGAACTTGGATGCTTCTTTTGATTTAATTGATAGTTGATCTCACTCAATAGTAGCTATATTATTAGAGCCATATAGAATCAAGTCACATGTATTGGTCGATTCTACTATGTTTTGTCACTGTTAACTATCCTAGTTATTATTTCATTCATGCTTAAAACTGTGTTTTCTGCCACCGTTAACCTAGCATACCTGATTTGCTTGGGGGAATGACTTCTATTATTTTGTTGTTTCCATATTTGTTGCCATTAAAAATAGATGGATTGTATCCAGCACTTCCTACTTGTGGTTAATGTGGTGACAGATAGTGGAGCAACTGAAGCATGACATCTAATTTCTTTTACACAATATAGGTTGCAGCGATTCCTATATTCAGTTCTATGGTGTTAATTTAAAGTTGTTAAATGTTCAGATAATTTTTCTCGTGAAAGTCCCAATATATTTGGTTTGCATAAGCTGTACTGAAGAGCCATATGAGGCGTTGAGGGGACAATTAGAGCTAATATACGGTCAGGTACTTTGTTGAGAAAACTGTCAGCCTAAGTAGCAATCTGTGAAAAATGTGATTAGCATAAGTAATCTTTTTTCTTCTTAAGTAATTTCCTGGAATTATTCCCAGTAGTACAGTGTTTCTATGTATTGGCAAATCAGCAAGCAATAAACTTAATCCCAGTAATGATGTGGATGCAGATGTTGCTGATATTGACTAAGTCGGTTAATAGATGTTTTGAGAAGAATCCGAAATTTGATATGACGCACTTACTGGGAGGAACAGATGTCGTTTTTTCCTCTCTGATTCATGCCTTCGGCTGGTTTGTAATTTTCCATTTTGTTCCTGTAACTTGAAATGAACCTAACAATTTATATTACTGGTTTATTAAGTTGTATTTTGTACAATATGAGCTAGCCATATTTTTTTTCCTGAATTAAACATATTGCTCACACACTAGTGACCCTGAAGCAAATTGTCAGATTATCTTTAACTACTAGTTTCTCATTGTAAATTTCTAGCAATTTTAAAACTAGGCTTTTAGCGTGTTCCCCAGGGAAAGAATCTTTTTTAGATCCTCTCTTTACATGGATTTTGGAATTGTGATGTGATGATCTATAACTTATGTGGTGCTGGTAAATAAAAGCCTGAAGGAAATTTAACTGAAAGGAAACCAAGTGTAATCACTGTTTGTGCTGCAGAACTGAAGATTTGTTAGGATGATACCCATACAATCTTGTATACGACAAAACCAAATTCTAGCCTTTTTCCATATTCTAGCCTTTTGTATTCTAGCCCTCTCTAGTTTTCTATTCATTAAAATCCACAAAGTGTGTTAATAAGAGACTAATCATTGCCTGTAACCATGATTCATCCTTTTGGGTTTCACATCACATTAGAGACGGGAGCATGTTCTCTCTTTCTCTCTCTGTGAAAAAAATTAGGGCTTCTTTGCCGGTTCTCTTTCGCTAAAAATCAAGGATTCTCTGCTAGATCTCTCACGCAGTTGGAATTTTGGAATCAATCAACATGTTTTTCCTCTCTCTCTCTCTCCAATGAGAATTTAGGGATATTTACCGATCTCTCTCTGTAGCAATATCCCTCTATCAAGTCTAATGACTCTCACATCGCTTCCAAAAAAAATTTCATGAAATCTAAACGGACATTGGATTCTTCCACGATGGTATAATGCCGTGTCGACTCGGGAATTCATGTCGATACGGGTTGACACGGCCCCGAGGGTTCAATTTGCGTTTCCCCCATATCATATAACCCATAATAGATGTTCAATTGTAAAACTCTGCTCTATCCTTATATGGAGTTTTTTAGAGTGCTCCATAGATATCCAATCTTGATGGGATATGACTTGGTTGTTGTTTTTGCTCCCTTGTTACTGGGATGCTTTTCCTATGTTTTTTTTTTGTTATGAAGTGAAAAGTTATATTTGAAATCGGTGTAGCATTAGACATGCGCATGCACAATTCTTGCTTCTGCACCGCCTTGCATAGATCTATTTTTAAATAGTAAGGGCCATTTTTTGTCTTGCACATCTAGATACGATGGGCAAGCCACGTTAATTTGTTCAATCTCCCTTGAAGTCATCTTTTATTCTTTGAAACATTTATTTTGCGGTTACACTAAGTACATTTTGACTTCAAGTATTTGTTCTTTCCATTTGTAGTTCAAGTGGACTAGGATCAATGTGTTGTACCAATTGAATGTGATTGTTCTTTCATCTAATGCCAATACTTAGGGTTCACATTTAGTAAGATGTTGCTGGAGCATTTTGATTGTTAAGAATGTATTCCCAAACATTTGAACTTTTTTCAATCAACTAGATCTGTAACTTTAACAAATTAACATGGTTAACATCCATGAATTCTCCATTTAAGTGTTAGAATCTTGCATGGTTGCGTATTAAGAATCTTGCATGGTGATAGATATGCCATAACCAACTATCATTATCCCGTTTGTTTTGTGTTAACTTTGCTCCTCTGCCATATTCTAGAAGTGCTTGATTCTGCATCAGTAATCACGTTCTTGAATACTTTCTCATACTAAATCAAGGCTCTTTAGGATTCTCTACTTTCGTTTCCTGCTCTCCTGAGCTCTTTTGTAGGGTTTCCACTATCCTTGGTGCATGTGACCCTGATATGTCATTTAGTTCTTGACTACCTTCTATCTGTTAGTGTGGCTCCAAAGGTTTCTTTGATGTATTTGTTTTTAACCTTTTGTCCTCCAATTTCTACACTTTTTCTCGACATTATTATCTCCACTATACTATGCTTGTCTTACACCAATGCAACCCATCATTGTCCCACATTACATATAAACAGATTTTGTGTGTATAAGCCAGTGCAAGTGTTTACTCCAACGAAAAAAATGAGATTTGACCTCTCGTGTATTGCCTTGGATAGCTATAACACATGGACAATCCTTATTGGTTAATGCAATGATTACCTCAACTTTACATCACTTTTGATTTGATGTGTAATGATTAAATACTACGAAGTTTTACCTACGAATGGAAAGACCTTTATATTATAATGGGTTGATACTTTATACACATTGGGGCATTTTGATCTTTTCAATGATAGTAATTTAATCAGTACAATGATAAGCGGACTAAAAAGTTCCCATGTGTATCAACCTATGCAATCAAAGGCATGCCTAGGCTCACCAGGCTTTTTAAAACTCATGCCTGGTGCCTCGCCTAGGCAGTTCCCAGGCATGCCTAGGGTGCCCAGTTTAATGCCCCATATTTTTCTCTTTATTCTCTTGCATTCTTTGACTTTTTTCCTCCCCAATTCTTCCCTAAAGCCCTAAGAGCCCTCTAAACCAATGTTATTAAAACCGGACCGGACGGTTCGGACCGGGAACCGGTAGGGAAACCGGTCCAGTTCGGATATGAACCGGTGTTGGAAAACGAACTGGTATTGAACCGTTGGGCCGGACGGTTTTAGGTATAAACGAACCGGTTTTTTTTTTGTGCACAAATGCTCTCTCTCTCTCTCTCTCTCTCTCTCTCTTTCTCTGGGTTTGACTGTGTTTGTTGGGGACGGACCGGACCGGTACACAAACCGGTTCGTCCTTCGGTCCGGTTCTGACAACATTGCTCTAAACATCTAAATTCACAATTCACTTTATTACCGGGAAGACCCTTTGAAACCCTAGATTTTGTAAAATTCTAAGTTTGTCCCCAAACTTAGATTTGTTCAGATCTTCTCCAATCTGGGGTCATCCCGAAACACAATTGGAGTGTTTTGATAATGTGAGTGCAAAGCTCAAAATACAAATTACCCTTGCAAATGCTAAACTTATTACTTTAAGTTCCTGTTATACAATTGTCAACTTATTATTTACTTTTCTAACCATGATATCACAATTCTTTAGACTCTTATCAGTTTTTTATTCAAAATTTCAGTTGATGTTCTGCATTTGTTATTTGAGAATATTGGTACTCTTTATTGGTTTTTATATCGGCTTTTTTCTTGTTTTTCTTTAATGCCTTGTATATAGATTAATTTTAATATGGAAAGAGGGGAGATGTAGGGGGTACCTAGCCCCCCCCCCCCCCCCGAAAAAAAAAAAAAAAAAAAAAGGGACGTGCCTGAGCTTTTGCCTGTATAGGTATCAACCCATACTGATACAAAGCATGGAGACATTTTATTCCTTTCATCGCTAAGATTACTTAAATACACGGAATGCAGCTTCATTTTATAAGTTTATATCCAGATGTGTGATTGAAAGGTGGCATTAATGTGTTGGATTATTCCCGTGGATCACCATTGCGCATGTTAGAAATGGTTAGAATGTGTTTGTCGGCCTGAATTTGACTATATATGTCATTTAACTAGTAATATTCATACTTCCTAACTAAAAGTGAAGAGGAGGATAATTATATTAATTGCATAGGATTTTTCTGCTAGCTTTATCACGATGAATCTTTGTTTATCTTTCTAATGCTTAACTATGCACCTTGGAATATAGTTGCACATTGATTATTACCTTGGATGGGAATGAATATAATGAAAACGATCAACTATTTATTTCATCAGGATTAAATTGGGTTTTACTGACGTAATTGGTTTAGAACATCAAGATATGTTAGCCAAAGTTGTGATATAGTAGACCTCTGCAATGGAAATGTGAATCCGACTCTACCTTTCTTTCATCCTTTTCAGGAATCCCGCCACATTTCTTCATGCTTATACGTGCCTTCCTCTTGCTTACTCGACAAGACAAGTTGCAGGTGCTATATTGCAAGATGTCGCTGATTCAGGGGTTTTGTTTGCGATTATGATGTGTAAGCACAAGGTCTGTTTCTATTATTTGAATCATTCAGTCATACTGCGAGTGAAAATCGAAAACGCAAGATCTTATCAAATAAGAAGACACCATTGAAAGAACTTGATGATTTAGGATACATGAGGTTGGCAATTGTTATTTTTGTGCGCCACTTGTACTAGCCTATCCCAACAACTTATGAGTCCACTCCTCATATCTTTTTGAGACATCATTTTAAACAGTCCAATGAACAGAATTTCATATTTATTTGCCTTAAATGAAAATAGCACCAAATGAACAACCAATGCAATCCATTGGGATGATCATACCTTTAAAATTATCAAATTGGTCCACATGGTTTAGCTGGTTTACCAATCAAATTATCAAGATATCGCTTACTATTATAATGATCCAAAACCAATTGATAGGTCTAATTTTATGGATAGTCCTAACTATATCATTGGCCATCATATTAGTAGATAAACTAGGTGCCAACCCTATGCAATGCACGAACTGCTGTGTTATTTTTTTAGGAAGCTCTACTTGGTCTCACATCCGTTCGATCCTCGTTGGTTGCTGCTCCGCTTAACAAAGCAGATTTGTGATGGGTATTTTTGGGAGAGTGATCTATAGGTGGCATCACATCCATTCGATCCTCATTGGATGCCGCTCCTCTCTTGGAAGCTAAGTAAATTCATGAGGGGGGCGGTTCAATCCCCTTAATCTTCCCCGGGAGAGGGTCCACGTGTCACCATACATTTCAGAACTTGACGATGCCTGGATGAAAGGCGCTCGTTTTAGTATAGTAGTATTGAATGTTTAAGAGAAGAGTTATAGATCTCTACTTAAGTTGGCAGATGACCCATCAGATGGTTCCACTTATAGTTAATATAGTAAAACAATGAATATTGTGCATTTTATATCTGTTTACGTCTCCTAAGGATCCTCAAGCACTGTTTATGTTGAAGCAGTCATGATAATGTATGTGTGCATGATTGGGTTTGTTCATTAACAAAAAGTCAAGCCTATGTAAACTTCAATGCAGTTAATACACTTATCGACTTGATTTGGGATTTTGCCATAAGTGGTTTGTTGAAGCCTTGAAAGCTTAAAATCGATATATATTTAGGCATGTCAACAAGCTTAGCTGAACCGATATTTTCTCGAGCTCAGGCTCAAAACCTAAGAGTTGGGCTCGAGCTCAGGGTCAAATATCTTCGTGTATGGGCTCAAACTTCCAGTTCTCGCCTTCTCGGCTCATATGACATGGTCCTTTTTGAGCTTGATACCTTGTAACATAATTCTGAAATCCATGTCGTACTGTTAAAGAAAATGTTAAAACCTGGAACAAATTTTAATATGTATATACATTAGAAATGTTCTAAATTAATTTGATATATGAATTTATTATTAGTTTTTAGGTGCTACCTGTACATGTAAAAACTTCATTTTGATTCGGACACATTTTCTGTGAGCCTAATCCAAGGCTACTCGGCTCCTATGCTATCAAAATCGGGACTAGTCGGCGACTAGTCCCTAGACGGTATTTTGCCGACCGACTAATTCCGATTCTTTCATAGTTGGGCGAAATCCCAACTAGCGACTGAGACTACTCCCCAGGCGGTATTCCAATTTTTTTTTGCAAGGAGTCTTGCAAGCAATTTTGTTTGAATTTTTTTATATTGTCTCGAAGTCTTGAGTCGCAACTATGGCTCTTTCCTATAATCATCTGTTGAGGACCTAAGAATCCGAAATAAAAACATAGACAAATAATTATTGTTTATTTGTTAATATCCATATAACAGTATAATCAAAATTGGGGTTGTTCACAGATTAAACATCAACAAACAAATATTGTGATGAGTTCTTAGTTCCGAGTCTTCTGACATGGATATGAAGCAAATACAACCGTGTTCTATTACTTATGTATTTATACCCATGTTGTGAAGTGTGAAGGCATGCATTGTTATTAACTGACTAATATCATATATTTATTGACATTTATGTTAGTTCATATATCATATATGTCTAGGGAGGGGGGAGGGGTTAGAATAAGTTTTGGTCAACTAGTCCTAGTCGGCCCTTGGCAGACTAGGGGCCGACTACCGACTTTGACTGCATAGCTCGGCTCACAAGCCCATTATTTGAGCTCAAGTTAAGCCCATTATTTGGGCACATGCTCTGCTCAAGCAAGCTAGCCAAGAAGTACAACAATGTGATTTTTTTTCGGTATCTTGAGTCTGTCATACAGAAAAATATGAAGATATAGATGGTGATATCTAATAGGATTAGAATAGAGCAGCATATCGCCTAGGCACCTTTGAGGAGTTTTATCGCTTGCCTTGATATCTACGCTAGAAACAACTTTCCATCTCTACAATATCTGAGGTTCTATTGTATTAGGATCTTGTTTCAAACATCTTTTGAGAGCCTCTAAATATATAACAATGGTTGGAGTTGTGTTCGTTTTTGTGGAGGAGTGATTGTAAGTATATGATAGTTCAAAATGGAAAAAAATACAGGGAGTCACATGTTAGGAGCAGTGGCAGTATGATTTACGTGTTGTGCATTGTTTTGGTAGCTAAAATTTTATGGAACTGCTAGTTTGTGCATTCTTAACCCTGCTGCTTTTGGTTCCGTAAAAATATTTTGATGGGTTTTAGAAAGGAATCAGAACGTGACTACTTCAAGAATGCTAGAAGAACTTTTCAAACACCTCAAAAACTTATAAATTTGCATGAATTGGTGGCTCATTTTTTTCAAGAGAAAGGAATCATTTGATTTTGATTTAGCTTTAAACTTCTGACTTGAGGTAGTAGCATCTGCAGCTGATAAACTCATAAACATAATGGTTTTGTTTTAGATTTTATAGCCATCCATGAAACTTATTTTTGTTCATTGAATGATGTTGTTTGATCGACTTTCGGTGAAGCATAAGTTATCATCTTTTGGTTTTTCCATTGGTATTGAGAGCTAATTCGGGAGACTTGGGTTTTCATCTTGAGTTTTACCTAGTTACTTTGATTTTGAGAGGGAGGGAGGGAGGGAAGTTGTCCTATAGGGAAACCAAGGTTTTAAAACCGGGTATTGATCGTGATATCTGCCCGGTCCAAACTGAGTCAACTCGATCGAGTTGGCTCGGAATCGGTCTGATCGGTCCGGTCCGGTTTCGATCTTTGTTTGATAAATATCTAAAAAATAAAAAAATTATGAACCCAGTCGATACGACTCGGTCGTATCGATCGATGCGAGGTTGACTCAGTTGATACAGACTGTTACAATCTGATATTGACCAATACAGACCAAGTATCGGTACCGGTCGGTGACTTGGTTTGAGCCCATACAAAACTGACTCGTACCAGCTAGTACAACTTGGATCAGCTGAGTTTTGAAACCACGAGGAAGACCTACCTTGTTGGTTACACAATTTAAGCTTATGCAACCAGGGAGCAATTGTCCAATGTTCCCATGAACTAGGAAGAGCCTAAACTAATAGGGTCACATGCAAGATTTGATATAGGAATGTCATTCATCGCTATGGCACAAAGTTAAAATGAAGAAGAAACCTAGCTTTTAGGTTTCTACCATATTGAAATGAAGTGAATGTAAGAAGTGTTTCGGGAGAGGCAAGATCATTTAAGCTCATTTTGGGAAGGGTGAAAAGAATTATCAACTTATTGATATTAAAGAAGCTACTTTCACCCTATCTGCTATGTAGTTGCTGAAAACCTACCGCAAGCTATATTGCATCCACAGCTGTTGCGTGTATGTTTACCAATTGTCTGGAAACATAATATTAGATCTTCATGAAGTGTATAAATATCCCTGTGTCGATATCACTCTGCCAAAAAAGGACATTTGTAAACAGTCATGCAGATCCTATCCTGTTATAGAACTCAATTTCAAAAACATGAAGCATTTGAATTCTGATAATATAGATAATGTAATTGAAATGGGTGTCAGTTCAAACATCCATAAGCGCACAGTTAAAGGCAAATAGGCATCATAATATAGCCTTTGGTCAGTAAATTTGCTTTTCTGCTTTTGTTGCATTCTAATTGGATTGCGTTTTAAATTAATCCATTCATAACTCAGGTTTTCCAGTTTTTCCCTTCTAGCCATTACCATATATATCTAATTTTAGATTGGTTTACATAAAGCTCGTTGTGTTTTATCAAGAATTGCTTCACTATTGGTTGTCTAAAATCTGTGTCAAACTAACAGATTTTGGGTAGATAGGTTATATTATGGGCCATGGCTAAAGTTGTAGAGCTGATAAATGTTCTATCTTCATGATCTCGCATATGTATGAGAAATTTATGGAATCATTACTGCATATGGCTTGCACGTTGCTTCTTTCAACTAAATGAGTTCTTTTCATCATTTTTTTCCTACAAGGAATTCTTGATAAAGTCCCTCTCTGTTCAACTTAAGAGGCTCTATTCAACTGTCTTTTAGCTTTTTTTTTTATTGTTTGTTGGTTCAAGACATTTATAATTTGTAAAGAAGCCGATTCAACATACTTTTCATATTTTCTTACCTTCTGTTTGAGATATTGGTGAATGCCGTAATTTACATGTGTTAAAGTCCTCATGGTCTTAAAATAGTAGGGTCCTCTGTAGCTACTTTTTTTGTTATAAAATCTTTAATGATTACTAAAACCATTGTAAACCTTAGAATTATTTTATTTTCTTTGCTAATTTGATATTTACCCATTTGATGTGAATGTATGTTCA
The DNA here is from genome assembly GCA_947650365.1 of Chamaelirium japonicum. Classification (NCBI taxonomy): domain Eukaryota; kingdom Viridiplantae; phylum Streptophyta; class Magnoliopsida; order Liliales; family Melanthiaceae; genus Chamaelirium; species Chamaelirium japonicum. Next base: position 53,474,858 of record OX393551.1, on the reverse strand, counting down.
TGCAGGTTGTCAGTCTTGTTGGAGCACAGAAGGCATCTCTTCATCCTGATGATATGCTCTTACTTGCCAATTTTATATTATCTTCTGAATCTTTTAGGTAAGTTAAAAATTCATCTGCTATTTTTTGTATCATTCTAAAAAGATAAGAGACGAGAAGAGGATGGGTATGCTAAGTAAACAAAGCTAGCAAGGATGATGTTGAAAATGAACCGACAGAGGATTATCTACAGTGAGCTGATTGAGATAATATGATATGCCCCATTAAGAAAAAGGGTTTGATCATTTGGATGTGTTTGAAATACAAAGTAAGATTTTCCAAGGGAACTTTCATGGAAATTTGATATAAGACCATGAAGGTTCGCTTCAAATAATTTTCTCCCGGTCATAGCTGAGTTTATTTTAGATTTGTACTACACCAAAGAGAGAAACAACAAATGTGTTTAATTTTATATTATATGGTCTCTTTAGCATCTTCAAGTTTGTTCCATACATGCATGTATAATTTCAATTCATCATGCTTCTGCTGAAGTTTATCCACCATTTATTGGATAATTTGAATTAATATTTTATGGAATATATTCGAGAGAATGTTTCAGTTAGACTCTTTGGCTTATAAAATGCCTGAGAGATGGATACATTTCCCTACACCCGAATTTTCCCTCTACACTTCGTGTAAACCCCTTCAAGGTCTAGATGAACTTTCAACGTTGCTCCTTGGGTGCATGAGCCTAAATTGTGTAACCTATTAAGCTAAGTATCCCTACCCGCCAATCAGACTTCTAGTTTTTGTGGCATACCGCTCTGCTAAAATTGGCTCGGCTAGTAACTCAACACCAATTCTTTGAGGGTGTTGAGATCAGCCTATCATATACTGGTTGTATAAATTTGCTCAATCCCTTAGTGGAACCTTCTTGATTTGAGTTGTTTTCAATAATTGACTCAATCAGATAAGGTTTGGTGGTTTTATTTTGATATTACATATATTGTTATATGGAATTGATTCATATTGTTTCACCATGTGCAATTGATTGTTAGAACTTAGAAACATGTTCAAGTATCTAATATATCTTTTTTTCCCCATAACATCATTGCACGGTTTATTGCTTTCCTTTCATTTGAATGTATGGATATTCCTTTGTTTTCTTTGAACATATTCAACTCATCGAACTATATTTTTGACAATCAGGTCCTGTTTATTTTCCATTCTATAAGACTCATTGAGATGAACTACTTGTTATCTGCATTTTATGAATGTATTCAGATAGATTGAGTAATATTTGGTTTTCATCTGGTAATTCAGAAAAAACATCAGTTTGTTGTTGCTAAATGCTGATGTTCTTCCCTTATCTGTCAAAATTTAGAATATGTGGTTACTAAATGCTGCCCTATTCAAGACATTCCTATTTCTAAAATAGTAAAATGGGACCTACAAGTACATTTGAAGTCCTTCCTAGATTATGCTTCTAATAGAGCTTTAAATCATCTTATCGTGGTTGTCAATTTTGTCTATTATGCAAAAAGTGTGAGGTCGATAGATATATCTTCTTAGAAGCACCTGTTTATGGTATCATGCATGAACACTTCAGAAGACCACATGATTGAGCTTCTGGAGTGGGAGTCCAATTCCAAGTAGGGTGAAAATGGATCGGATATCCATATCAATGTCCAATTCTATTTAGTAGATATGGGTACATGTATGGATTACTAAAATCTATATCAAAATTTATTTTAGATGGATATCAATATGAATAGGATACTAAACATATTCAAGTGTGATTGAAATGAATACACAGTTAACCATGTTTTGTTATAGATGACTGTATAGAGGATATTGGCTTCCATACCAAAATGATATTCATAAAGGAACGCATCTTTAATCGTAACTCTAGAGGAGCATATCACAAGATTCCAAGCAAAAAGAACTAACCTTCAAACTAAATGAACACCACGCCATTCAAGAAAACAGCTTGGATAGGGTAGGCAGTGAGATAATTTTACTATTAGAAAGCTAAGGAAAGGGTTGGGGACCTGGGATTGGTTGTAAAAGGTAAGGGTTAGGTTTATGCGATATTGGCTTGAACTTGGACTCCGAATACATGCCATTCTTACCGATACGGCAATGAATATCCATATAAGCATCCATATAAACGGTTATATATTTGGATAGATGCCTTTAAGAAATTGTTCATTTCTATTCCGAATCCATCCCCTGAATACATATTTTTAAACACCGATGATTAAAAGTAGATATGGAAGCAATGCAATTGGGCTATATTCGATCTGTTTTCATTGGCAGGACCATTCGCCATATCGTTGCAAAAGATAAGAATGTATATCTTTGATCATATTAAGAGGCTCTACTTTAACTATTATATATTTTCATTGTGCAGGACCTCTGAATCTTTCTCACCGATTTGCTTACCGAGATACAACGCTATGGCATTTCTGTATGCTTATGTCCATTATCTTGATGTACGTGAGTTTTATATGTATATTGCTCTAGTTGCATGCTTGGCATCTATGATTTTTGAGATCATGTGGGTTAACAATTCTTCCATGAAACCCAATGACCAAAGTTACATGGTTCTTGCATTATTGCATAGTGTGGATTTGTGTGGGTATTGGTGGAGGTTGCAATCTCAACAATTTGCTCTACGTCTACAGGCAGACACATACTTGATTTTGCTTACTACAAGTTCAGATGCCTTCTTCCATCTCAAAGACTGCAGGTAAACTGCTAGTTTTGTAGCAAGTACTAATTTCGGACCAAACAGATCTGAAGCCTCGTGTAGTCAGAAAGAACTGATATGTTATTAAAAATAAAAGACTTCCAATAAGATGATTTTGCACTCACCGTATTAATGGAGGTTCAAAGTTGAGTTTTCCCTAAATTAATAAGTAAATCCATATTCTTTGTTACTACATAGGATTCACATTGAGGCTGTGCTTGTTAAGGCAAATGTTCTCAGCGAAATTCAGAGATCCATGCTAAATGGTGGTCTACATGTCGAGGACCTGCCCGTTGATCCTTCTCTTAGATCTGGGTCTTTGTCTCCTCATTTAGGTCAGGACAAAACGACACCTGGATCTTTGTCTCCTCGTTTGGGCATTGGTGGCCCAGCTGGACTTTGGCATTTTATATATCGAAGTATCTATCTTGATCAGTATGTGGCGTCAGAATTTTCCTCACCCATAAACAGTTCGGGCCAACAGAAAAGGTATTCCCACTGCGTCCCTAAACAACTGGTTATGCCTTGCAATTTACTCTATACTGGCTAAATAATAGGATTACATCACATGCAGATTGTATAGGGCTTATCAAAAGTTATATGCTTCCATGCATGATAGAGCAACTGGTCCACATAAAACACAGTTCAGAAGAGATGAAGATTATGGTAAGAAATTTGTATTATGATATCCAGAGGAAATCCATCGTTATTGAAGTAAGCTGTGCGTCGTTTTGCTTGCATAGGCTTATGGTTTGTTCTTCTGTCATGCTTTTATGTGTCTTGAAAGTCAAGGTGAAGATTTTTATAGTCTGGGTGATAATTTGACATAGCAAATTGGATAATATATTTCACTCATCTTGTTTTATGCAATCGTGCTTTGTGTCTATTGTGCGGTATGTTACGTGAATTTTTTGAAGGCCATCCTTTTCAATAATATGCCATGCTTCTTTTGATATTATTATTTTTTTATTTTGAAACTAGATGACATGTATTTTATTAATATATCAATGGCACTGTTCTAAAAAGCGGACCGGGCGGCCGCCTAGGCGTTTTAGGGGGTTGGCTGCTCCGCTTCAGTATTAAGCGGCACTGCGGGCGCCTAGGCGGGATCCGACCCGCCTAGGCACCCGCTTAGGCGGGTAAAAGGCGGGCACCTAGGCGGGTTTTAAGCAGGCTCCAGGCAGGCGGGCTTTAGGTGGGTAGATTAGTAATAATTTTTCATAAAATCCCGACCCCACTCAATCCCCTCCTCCCTTTTCACTACATAACTAGATATCCTAGATATCCCAAAGGCTCAAAAGCTGCTCTCTTTCTCCTGCCTCGCAGTCAACCCTGACCCCACCCAATCCCCTCCTTCATTTTCATAAAACTTTTATATTCAGATCGGTTGTTTTGATGTTTGCATATGTAAAACTTTCTATTATTGTTTTTTTATATAGAATTATGAATTTATATATATGCATATATATAGAATATATTTTATATAGGTGGGCGCCCGCCTTTTTCTCTGGGCGCCCGCCTAGTCGTCATCCTTCCGCCTTGAAACCACTTGACCGCCTGCCTTCCACCTTCTGTTTTTTAAAACATTGATCAATGGTATTCCACCTTTGATACAAAGTGCATATGGGTATAAGTGGATGGTGATAATTATGACAAGGAATTTCAAGAGATTTTCCCCCAATCGAAGTCAAAAGTTACGTTTTTGGTAAACTCTCCTTTTTGGAAATATGTTATCATGGTTAGTGATGCCCATGGTTCAAAACTTCCCATAATTTCTTGTAATTCCACAAAATATTTCCATTTTCTTGCCCTCGAATTGAAATATGGGGGTCAGTTTCAAACTTTCCATAATTTTATCTAAACTATGAACCCTAAATACTTAAACCTTTAGACCCTGAACCCTCCGAGTAGCATATTCAACATCTCCAGATTTATTTCAGTAAATCCATTTCTTCTTTAATTGATAGTGTAATGGACAAATCTATCAAGGTTTGATATTCTTACATCGCATTTGGGGATTAAACACTTAACTTATTTGATTACCCTTATAAAAAATTGGAGTTTTTTTTATAAAAATAGATAATCAGTTCTTAATATTGGTGAAATTACTCGAATTTTGGATATAGTGTAGCTCTTAGACCGTTACATATATATACAACATTCATAGAAATAGATGCTATGTGGAGTCCCATAGCCCTAGATAGTTTAGAAATGTGATACGAGTGTTCCAAAGCATGTATCTATGCTTGATTTATGATTGTTTAGAGTTTCATTAAGAAATCTATCATTTATCGATATTTTTATCATTTGAATAAAATTGCCATATTTCCTCACTATTAAAATATTTCCATGCAATATTTTCATTTCCTGCAGTGTCAAAATATTGGTCGACATCGAAATTTCGAACCATTTACTGATGTCTTTAGATATGGTAATAAGTTTATCCTAGGAAATGGGAGAAAAATCAAATTATGGACGGTATGTGTAGACGTTCCTTTTGAATGTCTCTATCCAGATCTCTATATTTTCTTTTGGTCAGACATCTAATATATATATATATATATATATATATATATATATATATATATATATATATATATATATATATATATATATATACACACACACACACACGCACACACACACACACACACACTAAAACGGAGCCCTCTCTCCCATGTTGTGACATGTGGACCTCGTTTGATGAGTTAGATTCCTTCTCCTGTGTGTGAACGCGGTTGTCTCTCATAAGCTCTATTAAAATTTATTATAAAGTTGATAAATACCTATTCAATACGGCATTTAATGGACATTTGATGTTTATTGGGAAAATCATTAGTACTCTCTCTCTCTCTCAAGTGAATCACACCCGACGAGTGAATCACACTCATTCTAGATTGTATAATTCTTCGGACGGCTAGAATGCCGTTTGTGCCAAGTGGCATGCATCAAGGTCATCTTCGGACGACTGTGATGTCGTCCTTGCCAAGTGGCGTGCATCATGGTCATCAGGGCATTGCTCGGGTTTCTTACTAGTCCAACATTAGATCGCAAGCTGTTACTAAGGATCTGAAACTTGTTGGAGGCCAACTTTTTCCAGCATAATTTTTGTGCAGCTTCTCTCTCAACATAATGATTTCTTGGGGATCCTTAATCCGTTATTCCAGTCATCTTGATTGGATACATAAAATGATGCTTATCTTCATCAAGGATATTCTCTGTAATTCATTTTACAAGTTCCTCGACCATGGTGATGTCCTGCAGCCACAAGCCTTTGAAATCAAAAGTACCTCTTAAAACAAGGATCTTTATATGGCTCTCCCTTCATGCTAACATTTTGACGAAGATGAATAGGCAGAAGAGGAACATTTCTGGGCCGCCTAATATAACAGTGCCATTTGTGACTCGGCTGACGAGACATGATATGATGATACCACTTACTATTGCAGTTCATTTTCCTCAGAATTTTGGGCTGGAGAAGGAAAAGAGTACCATTGAATAAAAGGAACACGTTGGTCAGTTTAACAATCTCTATATGCTAGAGCCTTTGGTCAGAAAGAAATAAACGGATCTTTCATAGGAAGTTCAGCCTGGGTTCAGAAGTTATCAAGTAGCTTGTAGACCTACTGAAGCTTTGGTCTACTCATTTGGCAAGGACTCTTAGATCTTTATTTTTGTAATCCTTGTTTAGGCCGGTTTGGGCCTTGTACAATAATATAGTTGGGGTTCAAGACACACGCGCGCGTGCGCGCACACACTTACATGCACACACCCACACATACCCACGCACATGGCCACACACATGGGCCCACATGCACAAACACGGTTGCGCACGCAAAATATCGTGGGTTCCTTAATAATAAATATATAAAATAAAAATAAAAGAAATCAAAGTTATTCCACTTAAGGACTGTTGAACATAAACATTTCTCATTGAGAAGTAAAAAAATTGAGGTGTCCCAAGAAGTTTGTGTTTTTGTCTTGAAACAGGTACACGATGAGGATAAAAGATTTGGTGCAAAAGTTTCACTGTGAGGAAATTTATGGTTAAGTTTTTATCTTGAAACTAATATCGAAATTAGAAGAAGCCGATTATAACTTTGATTACTAAAATTATGGTGGGTTCATTTTTGGCTTAAATGATAATATCATGACCAAGGTTTCAAAAAGTGCCACATAGCGCTAGTAAATAGTATAGTCCCATGCAAGGTCCAAAAATTCATAATATTTAGCGATCTTTTGCGAAAATGCCGTTTTTTCAGGGGGTCAAAAAGCTGGTCGAAATTGACGTTTTCCCACGTTGGTCGTATACTAGTGCATGACTGTGCCTGTCAGCACTGCAGCGGGCCGTCTTCGGCAGCAACACACCTGAACGCCTTCGGCAACAAAACACTTTCGACGACAACACCGGCATTCATAGGGGCACTCATTTCCTCGCTTGTGCCGATTGGCAACAAGCGGGCTCCTTCGGCGCGACCAACTCCCCCTCCCCCTCCCCCTATAATCGATCAATCACAATTGTCTCTGTTCGAACTGATTCCATGAGATTGACCCAATGGTTTGGGGTGGCCGAAATTTCAGCAGGCGGGTTTATAGCCGTTGATGTGAACAACGATCATGGGATGAACTGTCAGGTTTAGTGCAGTTTAAATGGGCCAGGATTTTAGGGGTTTAGTGCAGTTTAAAACCAAGGGGAGGGGGTTGGTTGATGGAGAAATTGAGATCGTGGGTTGATTTTTGAACGAATGGTTAGATCTATTCGGTTCATTTTTGTCCAGTTAGCTTGTCCTAGTCAGCCTTTTGGTTCCGTTTTGTCTAGTCAGCACAAATCCGACGTCCCTTGTTATATAGATGCCCTTTATGGTACACTAGTTTGAACAACTTAGCGTTCTCTTTTTGACAACAAGGGCCTTTTGGGTGTGCTAAATTATATTGGTTTGGTTTAACACGTTATTGTCCTCTTGAGACCACCAATGTTTAACTACTAGCTTTGTTCGGATAAATTATTATACCGCTGTTACACTTTCCAAATTCACCATCTAAATTGTTTGTGAAGCATAGTTAGTAGGGTAACTATTTCCTTGAAGAATTAGGAAATTTCTTAGAAGAAATACTGAACATCTCTTCCTGCTTGCCACATTCATTTCTGACTTGTAGGTGGATATTATTTGAGATTTTGGGGGTACCTGAAATTATAGCATTATGGCCATATTTCTTATCGGTATGCTTTTCTGGTCTTGGATTTTGATAAGAAGAGGTGAAATATGCCCCTGTATAGAATGTGTGTTTATTAGCAAGTTATATATATTAAAATGAATCAGAAAGCTAGATGGAAAGCTGAGTGACATCATAAGTCATCAAAAGTCACTTGTTGTGGGCCTTTATATTAATTATCGTGCAGGGCATTTTTTTCAAAGACCAATAATTCCTCTATGGTCATGATTGCAACTTTTGTACAGAAATGTTATTGGGGATTGTGGTTGTCTCAAATTCTTCATCATTAGATCTTTGTTTAATATAGAGTTCTCCACAGTAATCTCTTTTCCCTACATACTTGCTGCAGTTTACCCCTAAACATACATATCTTTAGTTTGTGTTTTTTTTTTCTTGCCTTGGCATTCTGTTGCTCATGTTTTATTATTCCTAACCAATTTCGTCAAAATGTTTTGTGTGGCAGTTTTACTATGCTGGATCACTCCAGATTTTGAACTTTATGCAGCGTTTGATCCACTTGCAGACAAGGTTTGACCCTTCTTTCAAGATTTGACTACATTTCCTTGTTTTATTTTCTGGCATAGTAGCCATTTAGATAAGGAAAACAGCAACTTCACATTAGAATTTAGAAGTCCACCATGGATAAGAAATTCACCTTCAAGTGTAATTACAGTGATGATGAAGCGTAATACATTGCAGTTTATATGTTGAGTATTGCAACTTCTTTTTTATTCTATTGTATCAGCCAGAAATAAATTAATTTGGTTGCTTTAGTATTGTCTACCAATTTTGAAATAAATAGGAGTTTTGTGAAAGAATATAAACTTGGATTAATGGTTGATGTAGCTCTTAATATGGAGCAACAGATTTACAAAGATGAGCTCATATAGTTGGGTTAAGTCTTGTTTGATAAGGCTATGATTATTATGTCATCCGGATTTTGTTGCATTAGATGATAATTCTTCAACCAATTTTGAGATGAGTTTATATTTTTGGGTAAATTACACTTTGCCCCCCCTGAAGTTTAGTTGAAAAACACTAAACCCCCTTATAGTTTATTCCAAATCACACCCTAAAGTTTGAAATGTTAGCACAATACCCCCTTTTGTCAACTACATAATTTCCTCATTTGGTAATTTTTATCTGATCAAAACTGAATTTAAGGGGGCAAAATGTAGCTTTTGAACTATAGGGGGGTTGAATGTTTTTTAGTTAAACTTCAAGGGGGTAAAGTGTAATTTACCTTTAATTTTTTTGCTGTGTTGTCACACGTTTCGTCTCCACCGGGTGGCACTACATACAACCCACGAAATACCCAAGGCAGCTCAACTTAAATTTGAAAAAATACGCCGTACCCGTTTCAGCCCTGCTCTTTTGCTGATGGCAGCCCATGCCCACCGCCCTGTCACCGGCCTTGTGCAGGCCACCGCCCGCCTCCGCCTATTCCTCCTCCCTCCATCCTCCTTTTTCTTCCCCTTCTTCCTCCTTTTGCCCCGCTCGTCCTCCATGAAATATGTAGCATTCGGCCATATCAGGCCAAATACATCTACTATGCATTCGGCCATATCAGGTCGAATACATACTGTAGCATTCGGCTGCTACGATTTCAGGGAGGACCAGGGGGTAAAGAGGAGGAAGAAGGGGAAGAAAAGGAGGAGGGATAGGAAAAAGGCGTTTAGACGGGAGCAGCCTTTGGTATTTCGTGGGCTGTATATAGCTCTGATAATTTATCATTTCTTCCGTCTTCTAATGGAACGATCTTGTGATATAGTTGAAGAAGAATGTACTTCTAGTCTGACGAATACTAGAATAATTCATAATCAAAACTAGAGAGAATCTGCACTGTGACTGGTATCCATTACCCTCCATACTATGCATTCAAAACCCTGACTCCAATTATGATGGAAAATGCAGGCATTGGCGATAAAGGCATGCAACCGAGTCTGTCAATGGGTGAGAGACTTGGAGAACGAGATATTCTTGTTGGGAGCAAGCCCCTTTTCCTGGTGACTTTATTTATTGCATGTACATCTCGACTGTATTTTACAATTCCATCTAATAAAATACTTTATTTTACATAATAACCCCCCCCCCCCCCCCCCGCGCCACTTCACTCATGTTCATTCGAGTTACATAGATGATAGTTGCAATTGTATTTGTTCTTTCTATATGTAAAATTGGGAAAATGCTATTTGAACAAACAACGGGACATAAATATGGACATAATGCCTAGAGAGAGGGGGGGAGGGGGCATCGCTCAATGCGATGATCGATGCACCGAGCGCTGACCGATGCTCGCCACAGCGGCACAGTGTCGGCATTTATGCCCCCATTTTTCGTTCAAATAGCAGTGCTCGTAAAAGCGTGCGCTCACAATTTCTGGAAATCCAATCACCATGGGGCTGATCTTGCTGCAGGAGTAAGACTGCGGCTTTTTGAGTACGCATACCTATTCCATTAATAAAAGGGTACGTATGCCTACTCATTTATGGAAACAGCATTCCTTGTGCAATGTTCAGGTAAACGCATACTTCATCATTATACGGACCTTCCTTTTTGTCCAGGTAAGGGCCACAGGATGCAGCGTTGCTGCGATTGCCAAACAAATTGTTGTTGGTGATACCAAGAAGCTGCAGCCTGTGTACAAGAAGGCACATAACAAGGACTTCACTCGGCACCTCTTTGTCGACTCTGCACATGCCGTCATGAACTGTTATGTTCGATTCTCATTTCACGAACAAGCAATTCCGGATAAATCTGTGAATATAGGACACTTGTAGAGATTTCACATTCGTTCCAGCAAAAAGGGAGTTTCGTGCGGATCGCCCTTGGAAAAAAAAAGCAGCAGGCTTCGAGAAAAAGATCACTTGTGATCTTGATGTTCTTGATTTTAGAATGGTACTGAAAGCACGATGTTTTGCTGTTCTCCGCTGCTGCTATATATTTTGCTATAAGCTTGTGTAATCTTATTCCAACTGTTGAATTTTTCTGCGCGCCGGTTCCTTAGCTCATGCTCTTTCTTGGCTATCTATAGCTCAATTGTTAGTCTAGCTTCATTGGAGGATTCTCCTTGGTGATCATAAGCTGGTGCAAGTCACATTTCTGGCGCAGGTGGGTGGAAGAAAGGGATGTCTGGTGGGTAGGGGTGTGCAGGATCCAGACCAAACTGAACGATTTTTATCGGTTTCGACACACTCAATGAATCGGATTGGATTAGGTTTTAAAAAACCCGATGTGACTGGATCTGTTGACGGATTTTTAAGTTTAAAACCTACCTAAACCGAACTGACATATGTAATGCAAATAATATTTTATTAAATATACCATATTTCCATGTAAACCTTTGGTACCAACAATCTTTACTTTACAATACTGTAAGATGATTTAAAATCAGTTAAAAATACTAGTTAGGCTTAAGGATTTGACAATAATAAAATTTTTAAAGTAGAAAGTAGGTCCTAATCGAAGGGGGGAAAAAAAAAGAAGCATAATATGAGTTAAAATCTAAACCGACTTTAATTCGATTGGATTATTTTTTATTCTTTATTTCGGAGCCATTCTTTAGCCGGATGCAGTTGGAGAATAAGCAAAAAAACCCGTGCGATGCACGGAGATCTGGATCTGTCAGGATTGGTGATATGGCTTACACCCTGTGGACAACTGTTGCCAAAATACAACATGGGTCTCGGATCTCACTTAATGTATGGAGATTGAGCCGATGTCTCGGATCGGATGTAGTTGGAGAATACCGCGGTGCAAATAGTAACTCCCTTCGTTAATTTAATTGGGCCGGGTTTTTAACTCAGCGGGTTGGCATGGGCTCTGTTGTACTAGGAGTATGGGCCCAAGGTTACGTAACGGGTCCTTAGGCGTATCTACCCTGAACAGAAGTCTGGTCGGGCCGACAAAGTGTTGGGCTGATCCAACATATAGCACTCATATATTTGTCGGCCTGAAAACATTCAAACTGAAGCCCGTACACTGCCCTATCAAGAAGTGAAATGCTTTTTGTTCGAGACCACGTTTGAAGACATCACCCCGACCTGCTTTGGGTGCGTCCATTTGCACCTATGGAATTAGTGATGGCATTTAAAAAGTTTCAAATTTTTTTAATCTTCTATTTACCCTCATCCCCAACCCTTCATTTCAGTAGGTTGCCATGGATGCTGCCCCATCGCCCTCCGCCTCGGCCGCCACCCCAGCCCCCTCCACCACCTTCTTTTTCGATGACATCCTCTCTCCTCCTCTCTCCTCCTTCCTTCCTACTCCCTTCTCCTTCATCTTCTTCGCACCAGAACCCTAAACCACTAGCCCTACTCCTTCCTCCCCATTCATTCTTTCTCCATCTTTCCCGCTCCTGAAAGAGGGAGGGGGGCTAACAGGTTAGGGTTCCGGCACGGAAAAGAAGGAAGAAGGAGGAGGATGAAGGGGGAGAAGGAAGGACAGCAACTGGATGGGGGCAGCGAGACGGGAGTGGCTGTAGAGTGGTGGGCGGTCGGAAATGAAAGACAACGACGAAAGATTTGGAGAGAAGGGGGGTATTTTGGGATTATTGTGGGTGCCAAGAACAATATATTAAAATGGGTTAGGGGTAGGGGTGGCAATGGGTCGAGTCAAGTTGGGTTCGGGTCGGGTTGAGACATAGGTACAAGGGCAAAACACATAACCCAAACACAACCCGTTTAATAAACGGATCAAAAACTTAAACCCAAATCCGACCTGACTCATTTAACCCGTTTAATAAATGGGTCCGATTGGGTCAGGCTGAGTCAACAAAATCCATATAAATCAGTCGGGTTTGATGGGGTTGGGTCCGATCAAATTGACACGATCCATTTGGTAACGGGTCAAGTCGAGTCAATCAGGATATAGGTATAAACCCAAACCTACCTATTAAACAAAGCGGATCAGTCGGGTCAACCCTTTAATAACCCAAACCCGTATAGGCCAAACCCAAACCCTCTAACTTCGGGTCGGGTCAAGGATTGCCACCCCTAGTTAGTAGGGGCCATCACTAATTCCATGGGTGCCAATATACGGACCCGCACCCCCTTACCTAAAGTTTAAAAGAGAACTGCTTTTGAACATATAACGGGACATACTCTGCCAAACTGCGGAGGAGGGGGCACCGGCCAATGGTCAGCGCTCGGTGCCTTGGGTTGCCGATGCGCCCTCCGCAGTTTGTTCGAGATTATGTCCAGTTGTATGTTCAAATAAATATTTTCAATTTAAAAAGCTTTACTAGCTCCAGACCTCTCCTCCCTCTGCTCCTCTCTCCTTGGAAAATGGAAACTGCAGTCATAACACCACCACCCCCGCCCCACCAGGCCATCACCACGCCACACAAACCCCGACACCTTTTCCCTTGAAGAACACCACAAAACCCGCCACCCAATACCACCACCCCCCTTTCTCCCCCAATACCACCACCCAATACCACCTCCCCACCACCCAATACCACCCCCCCTTACCCCCCCCCATTTTATCATCCTCAGACCCAATCCATTGAAACCCCATGAATCAAGAGATGGGTAACAGCAAAACCCACTTGCTGGTTCTCTCCATCCCTCACATTCTCCTGCTTCGGTCCCTCGCCGGCGCCTTCCTGCCTCCGGACAACTTCCTCATCAACTGCGGAGGCAACGCCACCGTAACGCTCGACGACGGTCGGAGCTTCCTTCCCGATGGTTCAGGTTCACCTTCCTCCTTTGCCCTGTCCCCCGTTTCCCACAATGTAGTTTGCACCAGCCCTTCCGATCTCCACGGGTGCGCCCGTGTTTTCACCGGACCTTCCGACTATGTATTCAGCATCCGGCAGGCGGGTAGACATTTCCTCCGGCTCCATTTCCGCCCAATCGGTAGCCCCCTCTATGACCTGCAGTCGGCTGTCTTTTCGGTCATGGCCGACGGGTTCACCCTGATTCACAATTTTTCCTATTCGAAATCGGACAAGGACCCATCAGTTGTCTTGAAGGAGTATATTGTTGAAGTGGGTTTGGATTCGAAGGCATTGGCGGTGAAGCTATCTCCTTCCCATGGCTCGGTTGCATTCATCAACGCAATAGAGGTGATATCAATGCCTAATGACCAGCTTCCCGTCGCCGCCTCCCCTGTTCCTGCCGGGCAGGCCGTCGAAATCTCTACTCGAGTGGCCTTCGAGACCGTGTATAGGATTAATGTGGGTGGTCCGCTTCTGAGTTCAAGAAATGACACTTTGTGGAGATCTTGGGAGCCTGATAAGCCATTCTTGATCAATCCTGCTTCTGCTCACTCTGTTTCCACCGGTCCTGATTCGATCATATACCCCCCTGGCATTCCCATCACTACAGCGCCGGAATGGGTGTATGCGACCGCACAGGAAATGGCCGATGCCAATGTTGGGATCCAGAGATTTAACATCTCATGGGGATTCGCCGTAGATTCGGGTTTCAGCTATCTAGTTCGATTGCATTTCTGTGATTTCATAAGCAAAGCACTGCAGAATCTTATATTCAATGTCTACATCAACAACCAATCTGCTCTGAGCTCGTTTGATATCTCACGCAAGGCGAGAGGCTTATCAACGGCTTACTTTGTGGATTTCATTGTGGATGTTCCGATGGAGTCGGGGAGGATTCTCGTTCAAGTAGGTCCGCCTGAGCTTTCGGGCATTCCACCGAACGCGATACTTAATGGACTCGAGATTATGAAACTGAGCAGTTCAGATGGCAGTCTTGATAGATCTTATAGTGCCATTCCTATCGGTGATAAGGCAACAAAGGAGGAGAAATCGACGGTGATTGTTATAACATCATGTTTGGGTGGAACAGCAGTTTTGGGGTTCGTAATTGCAACTTTAGTATTGTTTCTCCGCCATCACCAGAAGGCCAAGAAGCACACTTTAGCCTGGTTGCCTCCCTCTATGCCTCTTCCAACCCACATTGGCAACTCTGAAACGAAGGTGTCTGCTGGTAGTTATGCTTCATCAGGGCCTTCCCTAGGTTTAGGCCAGTTACTAGCATTCTCAGAGATACGAGAAGCAACTATGAACTTTGATGAGAGGTTGGTTTTGGGGGTTGGCGGATTTGGGAAGGTGTACAAAGGAGTGCTAGAGAATGGCCTTGTGGTGGCAGTGAAGCGAGGAAATCCTCGATCGCAGCAAGGATTGGTAGAATTCAGGACGGAGATAGAGATGCTGTCCAAGCTCCGGCACCGGCACTTAGTTTCACTCGTGGGCTACTGTCACGAGCCCAATGAAATGGTGCTCGTCTATGAGTTCATGGCTGGGGGTTCCCTTCAGAAACATTTGTACGGCTCAGACCTCCCGGTTCTCTCATGGAAGCAGAGGCTTGAGATATGCATTGGAGCTGCGAAAGGTTTGCACTACCTCCACACGGGGGCAGCTGAGACTATCATCCACCGAGATGTGAAAACGACCAACATTCTACTCGACGAAAACCTAACTGCCAAGGTTGCTGATTTCGGGTTGTCTAAGTTGGGTCCAACTCTGGACCAAACACATGTTAGTACAGTGGTTAAGGGTAGCTTCGGCTATCTCGATCCTGAGTACTTCAGAAGGCAGCAACTGACGGAGAAATCAGATGTGTATTCCTTTGGAGTCGTTCTGATGGAGGTGTTATGTGCTAGGCCGGCGGTCAACCCGGCACTCCCTAGAGATCAGGTTAACATTGTGGAGTGGGCAATGAACTGGCAAAAACGAGGTCATTTAGAGCGGATAATCGATCCCCATCTTGCGGGTACTGTGGGTCTTGATTCTTTACGGAAGTTCGGTGAGACGGCGGAGAAGTGTTTAGCGGAGTATGGTGTTGAGAGGCCAACAATGGGAGATGTGTTGTGGAACTTGGAATATGCTCTTCAGCTGCAGGAGTCTTTCACTGGGCTAGTTGAGGATGGTGTCAGCACGAACGACATCCAGGATCTCCCAGAATGGATTCCACAACTAGGAGCTGTAGAGCGTGATAGCTTCAGTGTTGTCAGCAACGAAACAGATGCAGCGACAACTAGGGTTTTCTCGCAGTTGATAGATCCAAAGGGAAGATAGGTAGTCTATATGGGTATGCTTGATTTTCTACTTTTGGTACTACTCATTAGTTTTATACAGGTAGTTGATGTTTTTGTTTGCTTTCACACGACCAAGAAATAGCTGTTCAATGACTCACTATATCAGCATTTGCAAAGCCTTTCATTCTCTTTCTAATATCATGCATTGTTTTTCTACATTTTATATGACATATTAGCTTGATTAATAACCACAGCATGATATGAGATTGCAATGTTTGATGATGATCTTAAAGTTCTTTGAAAACCTCAAAGCTATATCATATGCTTAACACCATATAAATGCCACAATGGCTAGGCAAATATACAGAATAGGATATTATGTGCCAAAAATGTCAACAAAAACAACATAAAAGTTAACTTTGAAGACCATAACCATAACCATCAAGCCATGGCCCATCTACTTGGGGTTGGCTTTATGAATCCTTCTTTGCCATTCATTTCTATTTAGGGCTATATTTGTTGTCAATGAAAGAACATTCATTGATGTTATTCTAGGTCTTCCCCTACTCCTTAGACCTTCCACACTAGTCTAGGTGGGTTGCCTCCTTATCGAGGCTGCCTCTGGTCTATGTTGTGAAAGTAACTTCAAATAAGTCATACAAAGGCATATTCAATGTGGGAAAAAAATTTGGAACTTGGATTTTGTAAAGGAAAAAAAACAGTAGTGATAAGTGATTTTGTATGAGTTTGTCTTTAGGTCTAATATAGGATCGCATGCTGCGATAGATGTTGGTGGGTGTTCAAGTATTCTTTGAGTAAGTATGCTGGTTCATGCTACACGTCTGGAGTTAGCAATCTATATGTTTTAATTATGAATATGATGAGACGGATAATCTGCATTCAGAATTAGCTACAGGCTTGGTATGGTTTCAAGTCTTTCTGTAGTGTCAAAAACTTCAAAATTTAATGACTTGTGAATTCATGCCTTTACCTCTAATATAGGATGTCATTCTGTGGAAGTTGTTTGTGAAATGTGTAAGTATATTTCGAAGAGATATGCAGGTTACATGCTACACCGTTGGAATTAGTAATCTATAGTTTTTTCTTATTATGAATGCAATGAGAAGGATAATCTATGATTAGGGTTACCTGGAGACTCAGAATAGTGCCAACAAAGAAAAATCTAACATGGGGACAGTTCCATAATGTATACACTTATGTAGCCGAAAGGCAAATGAATTTTGAAAATGGGTTATTTAGACCTTGCCCCCAACTTATACCCTTAATTAGACTTTGACCCCCAAACTTTTCATAATTAGAATGTGCCCCCCAATTTCACGGATTTCGTGCGTGCCCCGTGGTTGACCAACGTTTTGCCCACGCTGACCTTCTGTGACTTTGTGCATTCTCATATTCAGGGGCGGAACCAAGGGGGGGCTGAGGGGGGCCGTGGCCCCCCCAATGTTGGTAAAATTTGAATAAGACCCCTTTGAGGTTTTACAAATTTTAAAAAATTCTTTACACATGGCCCCTCCAAAATTTTAAATTTTGGAGTTTCTGGGTCCGTCACTACCCATATTGACAATATTACCCCTTATGATTTTGACCCCCATTTATAGCTGTTGTATAGCTACAAGCAGTTATCAACTGAAGGGGCAAAGTCTAAATGTCGAGGGGTAGTATTGTCAATGTGGGAATGCACAGAGGGTCAACATGAGCAAACGTTGGTCAAGCACGGTGTGCGCACGGAATCCGTGAAATTGGAGGGCACATTCTAATTTTGAAAAGTTTGGGAGTCAAAGTCTAATTAAAGGTATAAGTTAGGGGGAAAGATATAAATAATCCTTTGAAAATAGTTAAAAAATCGAAGCAAGAAACACTTCGTCGATGAATTTTTCAAACATCAATTTGGAAATGGGAAACAAAGTGACAAGCAAGATGGAACCACAATCTTTTCTTTATTTTTTTAAGGGTACATGGCTGCACACACGTAGTTGAGTGTTGGTAAGTGGCTTTCTATGGCAGAGTGCCTACTCTTAAATCCAACTGACCACTTATTATTGCCTTTCGAAGAGGTATGCTAGTCAAGCGGTTGAGGACCTTTTAGCGCCTAGGCCGAGGCAGTGCGTAGGCGACGTCTAGGCGTTTTGGCTTTTTAAAAATATTTTAATTATCATTTTGATATTATTTATAATATATATGTTATTATGTTTTAAAATACTATAAATCCAATATTATCCCAACAATTATTTTAAAGAGCAGGCATCATTTACATAACCATAAACTCAAGATTAACAAGAACAAAAGCAAGCATGATATTATGAGATAATATCATAATTAGGGGTGTTCATCGGTTCGGGTTGACCCGCCAAACCGAACCGAACCGGTCTATTTGGTTCAGTTTGGATCGGGTATTTTTAACCGTTCAGTTCGGTTCGGTTCCAAACAAAAAAAACCCGATATGGTCGGTTCGGTTCTGGGTTATGAGTTTTTTAACCCGAACCAATCCAACCCGAACCAATGGCACCATACCCTCAGTAGTTACTACTGTACAGTGTCAGTGTACAGTCTCACTAATATTGTACATTACATGGTGGTGACCCCAATTACCACCATTCGGTGCATTCAACACTTTCAAGTGTTCAAAGGTGTGATGAAACTGAAAAATGAAAGGTGTTGCTATTTGCACCCACAAATCCCAACTTATGAAATATCGCAAAGTGAAAAATTAAGATTGTTGCTAGTAATTCTATAAGGGCAAATAGCAACACCCAAAGTTAAAGGCTTAAAATGAAATCTGGACCATCTCAGCGGCTCAACCATTCACGCCTCACGGTGTGGTTACGAGTGATTTGAAAGACCCGCAGAACCGAACCAAACCAAACCGAACTTTTCCGGTTTGGTTTGGTTCGGTTTTTACCAAGGAATGGTTTGGTTCGGTTTCATTTTCTAGAGAACCGATCAACTTCGGTTCGGCAAATTTATCAAAAAACCGAACCAACCCGAACCATGAACACCCCTAATCATAATATTCATGATTTTAGTACAATCCAAACCATAAATTCAAGATTACCAACAATAGAATATGATCTATACACGCTCTAGAGCATAGGCCCGCTTAGGCAGCCGCTTGGACTCGCCTAAGTGGTCACCTAGCCCCGCTTTTTTGCACCGCCTAGGGACTAGGTTGGGCGGTGGGGGGTCTTTTAGCGCCTAGACGTTCGCCTAGATTGCTTTTTAGAACACTGAGTAATACAATTTGAATGCATCCATCAATCAATGTAGGAGAAGGAAGGAAAGAGGAACAACACATGTTACTATTCTATAGGACAACTGACCCTGCAGGCATCTGCTGCTGATCCGGCAAAATAGCAAGCCTTGCGAGTTATCGTTTGGTAGGTCACCCCCTAACTGTTGGTCCGGATGGAGACTATTACTAAAATAATTGGCAATCGACACTCTTGCTAGGAATCTAGGATTTAGGTCGACAACCCTCTTGTTTTAAGGGAATGATAATTGCAATCGACAAGGAAAACTCCTAGTTATTAACAACGAGTTTCAATCTTTATCGGGGAGGACACCTAGCACGACCAACCCTTTGATGTTTTCTACTTAGCCGTTCACCTATTTGAGAGGACTACCAATTGCATTCGGAGAGGAACACTAGAGCTAATTAAAGGTTGAATACTAATCATAAACTTAGAGAATTTTTGTGCTATAAATAGGGTTTATAGCCTCCATAATTCAAAATATCATATTCTTTATGTTTCGTGTCTTAATTTTGTGACTATTGTTGCAACTACCTTGGTGAGATGTCCCAGTCCAATGATGCTATGCTATTGAAGCATTATGGCGTGATGAATTAATTCTACTAGAAATAAGACTCTTCTAGTATTTATCTTAGTGTTCTTTATCCTTTCCTTTTTATGCATCAATAGTTTACTTTCTACATCCATGTGCTATCTAGTTTATTAGACCATCTTGTCCTTAGCCACAATGTATCTGCAAACCCTTTATTAGCTCTCAAAAATCATCAAATCTTATAACAATATTTTCAGTCCCGCAAGCAACTTTTTACTGCATTCCTTCATGAATCTTTTACCCAATTACATAACCCTCGTACATCCACATACTCAACAATATTAGACATCTTCCTATCATCTTTACTTCCAACGTCACCATCCATTGTACTAAATTAGATCAAATTTAGATATGATTTTAGATTCCCCAAATTTTAAACAGCCCAATTCATAGCCAAGCTCTAAATCCTTCAAAACGCCATCATCCATTGCATGAGTTGGTATCAGGGCTCAAGGTTTGGCATCACCATGGTCTCCCAAAGCAGCAAAATCTACCAAAATCACATGGATGAACAAGGAGATGATTTAGATGAAATTCTTCAAGATCCTTTAGAAGTTGACAGACCTTGATGAGTGGGGCTGTACTTAAGAGTTTCGTTTTGACCATGGAACTCCATAGTAGATCAATCACCTTGAGAATATGTTTAGGAGGAAGGCGAGCTTCTCTTGGGCCTTGGAACTCCATAGTAGATCAATCACCATGGAACTCCATAGTAGATCAATCTAATGACATAGCTTCTCTTGGGCCTTGGATATGTTTGAGACAGCAACAATTGGTGACTCGATATACTCATACTTATGGTCCACCTCAACGAGGATCCATTAATGATAACGTCTAGCAAATCATCAATCTAGATGAATGTGATCACTTCAAAGATATAAGGAAGATGTATAATCAAAGTCCCTGGTTTCATAGGGAATCTTGATCCTGATGCTTTTATTGACTAGTTAAAAACAATGGAGGGCTACTTCTAGTGGTATGGTATGGCCGATGAGATGCAAGCCCGATTCACAAAGAAGAAGTTAACTGATTACTAAGATCACCGATTCATTGTTACATATCATTTTTCCAATTTCTCGATTGGACAATATGCTTGACATGATACCATCGTCTTTTCGAAGGTTGACATGGCAAATATTTGCAGATCTATATGATACTGAGTGATAAGTAATATACGACTTTCAAAACAAAGGATGGAATCAATGTGTGTTGGGTGATACTTTTTGATTATCCATTGCATCGAGCACCTTCAGACTACTAATGACAAAGCTATTTCATCCTTTTGTTGGAGTATTTATGGTGGTGTTCTTCGATAATATTCTTGTTTATCGCAGAAATAAGAGCTCACGTTGAGCATTCCTGACATATGATGACACCACATCGAGATAAGTTTCTCATCCACTTAAGGAAGCAGAGGTGTTGAAGCTGATCCAAAGAAGTTTGATACAATCCATGATCGACCCATGCATACCAATATACATGAGATATGAAATTTCTACGGACTAGCTACTCTTATCGACACTTTATCAGAATGAAGCGAAAGCAATTGAGGAGGCTGGAGCACAACTCTAATTAAGAAGGCTTCATAAATTTTTTTCTTAAGCGCCATAATCATCTTAATTAATAGAAGTTTTAGCCCATTAAGATGGGTTGACTATGGAGCTCTACTCTAATTAAGAAGGCTCCATGAAAAAATGGAGAAGAATTTTCCAACATGCTAGTTAGCATGATGTCAAGCCTTTAAGGTTTTTACTGAAACTTGACCTAGGCAATGTGCATGCTGATCTGATTCCCATCACTTTTACATATGGAAGCGCGCACACACACACGCACATATCCAACTAGAGAATTTCGTTTTTATGATTCAGTACAGAATTGGTTACATATCTATTAATAAGTTTTCCAAAACCATCTACTCTATCAAGTGTTGAGAATGCTAGTGGTGGCAGAAGTTTAGTAGGAACTGATGGTCCTTAAGAATACCAGCTGCGGTAAGCTCACTAGAAGAAAGAAGTCATTTCCAAAATACGGAAGGAACCGAAAGAGTCACGAGAGCAGGACACAAAGAGAGAAGAAGTCACCCGTGGCCGTGGCTCACAGCTCGCCCAGGGCCGACTCTGGCCGCATGCGACCAGCTCGCACGTGGAAGAGGTCGCCCATTGGACGGTGCTCGTAGCCCACCCGGCACTTGCAGTAGCGGATCGTTGCGTCTCTTGGACAGAGACCGTCTGCAGCCGTGGCTTACATCCCTCCCAGGGTCGACCCTGACCGCATACGACCAGCTCACACGTGGTAGAGGTCGTCCAGCGGCTGGTGCTCACAGCCCGCCCGACGACCAGCTCGCACGCTAAGAGATCGCCCCATTTTACTAATAGAAAACTTAGAGTAATATCTACGAACATCCACAGCTCGCTCAAGAGCTCATCAAACCCAACACCCACAGCTCGCTCAGGAGCTCGTCAAACCTGACACCCACAGCTCGCTCAGGAGCTCGTCAAACCTGACACCCACAGCTCGCTCAGGAGCTCGCCTGATTAGGCAAACGGCCGTGGAGCTCGCCTGACCACACAACCAGCCAAGGAGATCGCCCTTTTTGCCTACGGAGGTCGCCTACAGTAAGGCGACGCCAAATCGACAGGTGTCACTACCCACATGGAGCTACGTGGACGATTGTAGTCCACGGAAGCCGGCCAAAGTCAGTCTAGGACCTCCCAGACTAGAGCTTTCCAGAATCTCCATCTGGCAAAGACAAGACCGGTGCGTCCCCCTTTTCCACCGCCTGGCAGGCTATACGACAAAAGCCATCAGAGCCCATGTGGGCCGGTACATGGGCGCATAGAAGGTGCGGGAAGGCGCTGCCACATGTCAGGCTCTGACGGGCTGCAAAAGGCTATAAAGGTACCCCTCTAGCTACAAAGTACAGGTTTGAAACCCAAAACCCTAACACTTTCCAACTACTACAGCTCTCCCCTGTTCGTACATGTTCTGACTTGAGCGTTGGAGGGTCTGCGCTTCTAAGAGAGCCAGCTGTTCTCACGCTTTTTCTGTCTTGCAGGGCAATCGCTCGTACCAGCGAAAAATATCCCCCAACAGAAACAATACATTATCCGTGGAAAAAGCAAATTGGAGTTCCACTGCATATCATACAGGAAACATATTGGGTGGGTATTGTGGGATGTAGTAACAATGGTGCAGTGCACTCGTGTAAATAATGACTTTAGCAGACTAATAAGATTATCAATTTAATACTATTACTTTAAAGTTAAGGGATTGTTCTCAGCGTAATAAGAAAACAAGAAGGTTACCTTTATGATGGAAAAGATGAGCATAGGTAGTGTGGCTGGGCCATCCAGAAAGCTGGAAAGGCTCAACCGTTTGGGAGTTGAGGAACTCCCGACTCCCGAGGACCAGGGCAATACAACCAAGATTGGGTTTAATACCCTTAAAAGGGTTTCAACCACTTTAATAGGATCAAATCAAGATAATAAATAGTCGTAGATTCATGTATTGTTATAGGTTCTAAACCAACCAGGCAGTGATCAAAAAAATTATCAGGAAAATTTAGATTTATGGCAAGGTTTTCAAAAGTGGCTAAGGTTGTGAATACTGAGATCAGAGAGATCAAATTCGATGGGTGGATAAAGTCAGAGGATTCCGGAGAAGATATGAGACTCCACATAGCTTTCAGAAGATCACAAATACACCAAAGTTGTCAAAGATCCACGGAGAGAACCACGAAAGCCAGGGAAGGGCTGCCGGTAACCGAACGGCGGCTGAGAACAGGCCGAGCAGGGCGTGGACATGTCAATAGGACTGAAACCTGGTCGAGTAGGGTGTGGGCAGGTCGTCGGTGTGACAACCGGGCTGCAAGGGTGCGAGGAGGCCGTTAGTCACACACAATGAGAGAGAGATCATTGTTCGTTGTTGCTTTGTCGTCGCCAAAGATATCACAAACAACACACATATAACAAAAATTTTGGACGAAGCCCAAGGTTTCTCCCCTCAAAGATGACGACTTTCACTCACAAGCTTTCCTGCATTCATTCATTCGATAATTAAAACGGCAACTATACAATAGGGTTTATAAAAAGCCTCTAGTAAACACTAATGACCAAAGGCTCATAAAAAAACAAAATTGTTGAGATAGTCCATTGGTTTAGTCCCACATCGGTAAGGGGGGCATCTATTGGCTGCTTAATATACCCACTGTGGATCTCCCCTTACAACCCGGATTTTGGGGTGTGAGGGTATCTAAATATGGTATCAGAGTAGGAGATTCATAGTGGGTATATTAAGCAGCCAATGGGTGCCCCCTTACCGATGTGGGACTAAACCGGTGGACTATCTCAACACCCCCCCACGTTGAGCATGCGTGGTAAGGCACAATCATTAAGGGTGCACCCTGAGCGAGAGCAGGAGCAAGAGACGGTCAGCTATGATACCATGTTAGGTACATTCACACCCCAAAACCCAGGTCGTATGAGGTCCACAGGGGTAAATTAAGCGGGTGATGGGTGCCTCCCTCACCGATGTGGGATTATCCGTCAACAAAAATCATCCTTATAAACTGGGTTTATACATAACCAAAAATTAAGGCATTAAATAATCCGAAAATGCAAAATAAAGCCTAATAAAATAAATGCATAGCCAAACTAGGGGGCTCGTAAAGCTAGCCCAACATGTCCCATGTCTCCAAGCCATTGTCCTCCTCCTACGCTAGTATACCCGTGTAACATCGGGTCGAGTCGAGTTGGGTCGAAGTGGGCCAGTGGTGTACCCACCAAACAACCAACTTCTTTAGAGGATAATAGTCTCTTCAACAATGGCAAATGAGTTGGTGTTTAATGTTCGATTGGCATTGTATCTTTGGGTCTTTCTTTGACCATTTACTAATGAGATTCATGCACCAAAGTGTGTCACAGACTTGCACATACACACATCAGAGCGCACACACATACTCCTGTTTTGTGGTTGGGACTTCAAAATCCGCTGATAAACTAACTGTATTTACTTTGTTTATCGTCTATCCGTAAGATATTTCTCATTTTGTGTTTGTAGAGCTTCAAGTCTCTTCTGATGTTGATGCCTCAGTTTTCTGATGCATAAGCCTTTAGGCCCTGTTTGCATTTCCCAGCAGTAAAAGTAAAGTACATTTGAATGAAAACTTCGGATGTTAATGCTGGAGTTAAACATATCGGTTTGGGTGAAAACTGCAAATTTATTGCAAGAGGATTAGAGCTATTCACATTTGATGAAATATTTAACCCACTTAAATGTACTTTTACTTTATTGCTGGGAAAAACAAGCAGGATCTTGTAGAACAAGACCAAGAGTCATTCAAACCACTTTTAGAACTCGGTAAAACTTAAACGAGTTGGATCGAGTCGACTCACCTGAGCTAGATTTCAAGTCGAGTTATTTGGCCAAGTTGGACCGAGTTGAGACAATTTGGTCTGACCAAGTTTACTCGACTCATCAGACTTTCGAGTTTTCGAACACTGATTCAAACATATACAAATAGACACTCAAATCTATCGCGATCTCACCTAGAACCATCATTGCTTGTCATGCATTTTGTGAAATACTACAATATGGTCATTCAAACAACCTGAGAGTATCCGGAAACAACTGTATGTCAGAGCTAGCTTGTGATGTCAATTTTCCCCTAGTACTTTACATTGTAGATAGCTTTTTCCCACTGCTCTTCATAAGGTAACTTCAAAATATGTATAAATGGTTACCTTAGTGCTACCTGGCTTTGTTATTTAGGCTGTGTTTGGTTGCTTTTAGTTGGAAAATACAATTTTGTTCCAACTGCACATAGTTTCAACTACTGCAGTTCAAATCATTGTTGTTTGGTTTTGCTTGTAGTTGAAAAGTTGTATTTCCAAATTCGTTGTTTGGTTCAGTATCGGTATTCAATGAGGTGACGAACATCACCCGGTCGCCTTTTTATGAAGGTAAGCAGCCCAGCCCCGCTGTTGCTTATAGTCGTCAGGGTCAGCGGTAGTTTGGAATACATGGTACTAATCAAAGATTAGCTAAAAACAAATTATACATACAAAAAATATGCATTGATGATTTACGAGCATTTCTATAACTTGTTTGGATGATTCAAGACAAGACCCACATGAAACTCTTACTACAATTGCTCATACTCAATCAAGACTTCAGCATTGTTAACTCAAATGCAAGCTCCTTCAATTTACATCATTAACATGTCAATATTTACATAGATACCAAAAGAGAGATTCGCGGCACGATCGCGCGATCACTAAGAGATCTGCCGCCTTCTATTCAAGCCCTGGCAGCTGCCATGGAGAGGTGATGAGTTAGCTCCTGCCATGCACAAGCCGGTCGATGAGGTGGGCGTACAAGAACCTCCTTGAGATTTCTCATGGCGGAATCCATTCAGAGCCCTCTGGACCAGAACATTCGGGTTCAGACCAACAGCTGGAGTCGGTGCTTGCCCCCCGAAGCCACCAACCATGACGGCAGGAATAGGAAACAGCTGCAGCGGTGGTGGATTCCTCCACTGAGGGAGAGGCCTAGTTGTCAGTAGAGTCTCCAGCAGTGGGGTCGCTTGCGTCACGGCCTGAACAGCCTCCAGGAGTTTCCCTTTCTCCGGGAGACCTCTCGTCATCGCAAGGTAGTCGATGATCATAGAACCCTGATCAGCATTAGCAATGCCAGGAGAGCCCCTGGATTGTAGGAAGAGGGACTGATTTGGGACTCCTGTGTTGCAGGGACCAGTCATGTTCATGTTTGAGAGCTCTGGAGAGGCAACGGGATCGAACAAGGACTCGACCGGAGAGGAGACATATGATTTGTAGTTGGTGCGAGTCTCCGATAGGCTATCGGATTCCGTGATGCTGGAAGAACCTCGTGTCGGCCTGATCCGAGGGCTGTCGACTGCGTTAGTAGGCTGCGAGATCGTGTTCAGTAGCATCAGCAGCTGATCCCTCGCTTCGTCTCTCTCCTCGGTGGTTACCTTGAGGTGCTGAGTTACCTCGGTGATCTTCTCCTCCTTTCTCCGCAGCTCCTCGTCCTTTTGCTTCAGCTCCTCCTTGGCGCTTGTTCGCAGCGATTCGAGCTCGAAGGTGGTGTATAGGAGCTTATACTTCAAGTCCTCTATGCTCTGTTCAAGTTGAGTAAGCATCTAATAAGCAAGTAAATTGGAAGATAATCTCGGGGACATATTAACCCAAATCAAGAATCAAGAAGATATCGTCGATCACAAGAACCAATTTCTTTGATTGCAACTTATAAAGCGTGAATCATCACAAAAAATAAAACCCTAAATAAATTAACATAATGCTCCAACATAGTCCTTCACTTGATATCCTTTGATTCAATATGCTTCAATAATGGAGATATCTATCATTTGATTCACTTATGACTTGGCAAGGAAACCAAGCAACCTAAGCCAACTCATTCAAACCGTAGAAATCTATACATTTTCATCCATTTTTTTGTTCTTTTGAGTGGAAATCAATCGACTTAAGTGAGTAAAAATGAAATAATTTTTCTTTAAACCGTGAAAATGATGTCCGACCTTTTTAGAGAAAAAATGATAAAAGAATAGGAAAGTTAGAAGTGAATGAAAATGTGATGATTGTGATCTCAATGAAAATGAAAGTGAATGGAAACCAATTTCATTTCACTCACCAATGGAAATGAAAAGAACAGGCCCTAAGGAAGTAAGTCTTGATTAACTAAATAATAAGAAGATGGGGAAATGGGTGTTAGGTAGACAACCGATCGGTGTGATGAACATGACACTCATTAGATCCCTTTAAGGGAAGGTTCCAAAATCATTTTGGAAACCCAAAAATGCCCCCCGTTCTCCCCCTTCCATTATTCTCTCTCGGGTAGCTCTGGCAAGCAAAAGCAACGGTGGCGACCTTGCCTCCTCCTTCCTTCTCAACGGCACGAGCGACGGCAAGCAAGAGACAAGCGGCAAACAGATTCGGTTCAGATTAGGTTTAGGATTAGATCTAGGGTTCATCCCATAGCATATAGATCTTAGGTTTTAGGATTCGGTTTAGTTTAGAAAAAAATGAAATAAAATAAAAAATTTGAAGCACATTTTGGTTAGAGATTTATTGGTTTGGACCTTTCACTAAATCTTCCTAAAAAAGATGGGTAATGTTGGTGATGGATGATATTTTAATTATATTTAAGGTTCTTTTGTGTTTTTTATTTTTTAAAGAAGCAGTTATATATAGGGTTCCATGCTTCAAGATCAGATGCATTCATCAATTAAGGAAATATATATTTTTTTTCTGACATTAATTAAACGAAAAATAAAAAATAAGTAAACGAAACTCAGAACACCAATGTCGAAAAGGTTCCTTTTCCGGGCTCCGATTGGAGCTCGCGGCTCACAAGGCACATTTACGTGACCGGTTCCGATTGGACAACCCTTCGCTGTTCTCCGTTATGGGCATCACACCGAAACTAGCCCGGCCGCCGAGCACGCCTTTCGATGCTCACACACGCGGTCGCCCGCGCAGCGTCCAGTACTCCCGAGAGATGACAAAGGCGGGGCCAACGACATTGACATTTCCGCGGGCGGAGCGGAAACCCAAAACATAACAAACCGCGGGGCGGCGCCACCCACCGCCGCCATGCGCGCGAGCACGTGGCCGACGGACGGCCAAGAGCGTCCGACGTCCGTTACCGGTCCGGCGACGATGACACCGAGCTCCATGGGCGACCCATAACAAGCAGCAGCGACAGAGATGAACCCGGAATTAAACCCGTAAACGGCTTTCATTGGTTAGCACGTGACAACATGAACAGCAGTAGAAAGAAATGAAACAGAGAAAATCCAGCCGAGTGATAGTACCATGCTGTCTAGAGAGAGAGAGAGAGAGAGAGAGAGAGAGAGAGAGAGAGAGAGGATGGGGGTTGGTCACCTCATGGTAGTGGTAAAGAGAATCGAAGCTTAAGCCATCGATTGGGGCCTCGTCGGCCCCGAGTGACCAGGGATCGTTGACACCGTCGTCTGCACCCATTCTCCCCACCACTCTCAACATATCATCAAACCCACTGGCCTCTTCTCTCTCTAGGGGTGGGGGTGGGGGGTGGGGGTGGGATGGCCTTGATTATATATAAGGGTCCACCCCTCCCCCAATGTGGAAATTTATGAAAAAAGCCAACACCCGAGTCGGCCGCCTGCGACCCTACCCTCCAAATTAAAATTTTGAAAACAGAAAATAAAAGGAAGGTGCAATTCCCTTATATGGTAACTTACCCTTTACACGGCAAAAGAGAGGAGAGAGAGAGAGAGAGAGAGAGAGAGAGAGAGAGAGAGAGAGAGAGAGAGAGGGTGCAATTCCCTTATATGGTAACTTACCCTTTACACGGCAAAAGAGAGGAGAGAGAGAGAGAGAGAGAGAGAGAGAGAGAGAGAGAGAGACCAGGCTGACTTACCTTATTTGGTAAATTTTCCTTTTTATCGTAGTCAACATGTCCTCCAAGAAGGGTCCGAATGAGCTGCCCCTAAAAATGGCTCTCTTTTTTTAAGTTTTTTTTTAAACAAATATTTTAGGTATCACATAATTGCCTCATATTGATAATTTTGTGTAAAATATCAAATGCTATTTTTTTTATCTTTCTTCCCAAAGTTATACTCGTATACTGTGAAGTATCTTACTACTTTACTTATCACTTCTTTTTTTTTTTTCCGAGCAAGTATACTCTACTTATCACACATTCCAGGTGGTCGCAGGATCAAACCCCGGGCTTATCTTACGCCGTGTGATGTCTAAATAAATTGGTGCACCTGTGTTAGCAAAAACAAGGCTCGGCCTTTGGTAGAGGTGGAACATGGGCTGGTTAAAGGGTCAGCCCATGCCCAACCCGACCTACACATACCTCAATCCGTTTTATCTGTGAAACCCGGAGAACCCGTGCTTGCCTATGTTGGGTTACCCAATTTGCCACAAAATGGATAGATTGGTCGGGGTTTAAATTGATCACAATAAATAGAAATACTTGATCTCTTAAAACTAAAATAAGAAAAAAAAAGGAAGCAAATTATTCTATTAACCAACAATAACCACTACTACAAAAAATAAAATAAGCTAACACCACTCTCTCTCTCTCTCTCTCTCTCTCTCTCACTAAAAACTCCAAGTTTTGGAATGACTGTGGTGATGGCTGTAACAACAGCCCTACAAGCATATACGCCACTATACTTGCCTACTCGGGTTCCTCGGGTTGGAAAAGACGGTGTCCAAACCTGTCCAAATTGAAATTGGGTTGATCTTTTTTTTTCCAAACCTGTCTAAGTTTTTAATCAGCTATGCCCATGCTTGTCCATTGCTCGGGTTGGGCAGGTCAGGTTTGGGTCAGACCCACCCAAGTCCCACCCCTAGTCTTTGGTGAGGAAAAAAAATATTTTTCTCTCATGTAGTTAGTAGGTTGCAAACCATGGTCTTTCTTGTGCAATGTCACTTAAAGGTAGGGTTGCAAATGTGCCGAGCTTTGGTTTGTTTGGGCTTGACTTGTTTATTAAATGAGCCTAAACTTCAGGCTTGGGCTTGGTTGTTTAATAGTCGAGAGCTTTGGTCGGTTTGAGCTTGACTCATTTATTAAACAAGTCTAAATTTCAGGCTAGGGTTGACTCAATTAGTGATAGAACAAACACGTACGATCCCTTGTGAAGCTTGTTCGTGAACTCTAGACTCGGTTAAACTCTTAGACTATATATGTTAGGTATATTCAAGCCTTTTATGAGCCTGATCTATTCACGACTCACGAGCCCTAAACAAGCATGTTCGCGAGTCCAACCGAGCCGAGCTTTGGCCCCCTTGAGTTTGGCTCGTTTATGAAAAAAGCCTAATCTCTAGCCTTGGGCTAGACTCGATGAGTAATAGAACGAACTCGAACGAGCTTTTTATCGATCTTGTTTGTGAATTGCTCACGAATTCTAACCCGGACTTATATGCCCTCTTCAAAAGAAAAAGAAAAAAAACACTACTTACCGGCCAAGGATTTAGAGTTACGCTATAAGTATGTAGCTTGGGATATTATCTTATTTTCCATGAATAAGAATTCAGTCTTCTTTCTTTACTAGATGGAAAGGGTGAGTTGAGGAGAATAGTGTAGAGGGGCTTGGCACTTGGGTTTTAGTTTACATTTTTTTTTGGTTTTTGGGTAAGAATCATTGTTAATCAGTGCATCATCTGTTTGCGTGCTAGCCACCTGATAAGTCCGGGTTCGAAACTCACCTTTGACTCGTAGATAGAAGTGGCCAGGTGTCTTGCCTTTGTGATGCAGCTGTGGTGTTGGAGGGAATCGGCTCGCACGAATGCCAAATTGTTTGTACTACGAAAACCTTCATCCCTCAGGATGGTGCTCAAGGTTCAAGGATCAGAGTCCTGGAGAGATAACACAACCATACAGAGAATATAATGCATAAATACAATGACAACGAGTGTCACTGATTCACGGGTAATCAAAGATATAGATTATCACTAGCAAGAAAGTACATCGAGCAGCCCTCACCGTTTGTCAGAACCCGCAAACCCTAATCTTTCTCCTCTCACAGATCGCATCCACGAAGTAGAGAACAACACGTCCAAGAGATACATAAAGATTATCGGATCGATCACCAAGAGACGAAATCGCTCACCAAAGTAGAAGCCGTGGTAGACTCATCGAGGAACCTGAAGAAGATTCACACACTATATCCTCTTCTTTCCTCCACTTCCTTGGTTCTTCTTGTTTTTATTATTATTTATTATTTTCTCTCTACTTTCTTTCCCCTCTCTTCTCTCTATGCGAGAAACCCAAGAGCAGGTTTTCATTATCTCCTCGACCATGACTAGCTTTTGATTCTCTACCGATAAAAATCACTCCACTATGGTCACAACCTCCATGCTCTCACAAGCATCCAAAGAACCTAGGGGGAGCGTCACGCCGGTGCCTCCTCAGGCAGATCCTTCAATCCTCCCCAGGCAGATCCTTCAGTCCTCCCCATGACTCGCCCTTCTTTCGTAGACGATCTCGAACAACTTCGTAGTCGTCGACTCCGAGCCCCTTTAGATCACCTTAGGACTTAAACCCTAGAGCCACCATTGCCCACTTAAATAGGAGTAAGGATGGCACGGTGCGGTTTAAAACCGAAAACCATGATAAACCGCATAGCATGATGCGGTTTTGGTTTTCCAGAATCTAAACCCGTCGCGGTGCGGTGCACTTTCGGTTTTGACCAAAACCGCATCGATTAATTTATTCCATTATAATAATAAACCGCGGTGCACTGCACCACGTGGTGCGGTTTCGGTTTTATCCAAAATCGCACCGTTGTCATCCCTAAACAAGAGAGCAAACATGAACCTAAAGGAGTCCAAAACTAATCAGAAAACTCCGGCCAGATTGCAACTCGTGCGTGCGGCCCAGCCCATCCGTTGTGCTCACAATCGTCTTTGGAGTCTACTCACCCGACTTTCCTGACAATTGATCGTGCGCACGATCCGCCTGACAGATCCGTCCTCCTTCCAATCAGGGGTGTGCGGTTTTCATTGGGCCAAACCCAACAGCACGAACGATCACGATACGTAGTACAAGTCATTGCATTCATCATGGCCGTTGGCTAGTGTGCATGGTAAGTTCTAATAAGCCAAATCCAAAGAGTTGACCCTAGTCCTTACACTTGAATTCTTTTCAAAGGTCTACATGTATAGGTGTGTTAATATCTAGTGTTAAACCCTTTAGGAGGGAAGAAGGAAATCTGACAAAAGGCATGGGAAAGCGCGCCATGTGGATGTGGTCCCACATGGGAAATTTAAAACCCCCGCCGGCGGCCGGAGGGAACCGCCCCGGCGCCCGGAATATTTTCCCGCACTGTTTTGTTTATTCGGGACAAGGTGCGGCTTGAGAAATCATAAGAAACATAAATATTGGCTCTTTTGCTTGCTTTGAGAATCATAAAGCATAGACAAATGGTGGGAAACGGACAAACGTCATGAGACATGAAATCCCGGGGGGGTCATGTACATTGGATCTTGCCCACTTCGAGCTCCGTGCGCAACCTCTATGAAGTGATCATCCTCGACTCATTTCTAAATTATTGGGTCCCCCCCCCCCCCCCTATGGACATTATACACGCCGCTCCACCGGAGGTGCGGTGCTTTTCCGTCGTTTGTGGTGTTGTCTGTGTCCAACGGATGACGGTGTGTGTTGCTTCCACCGGAGCTGGTGATTTTGGAGCGTTGCCTCCGGAGGACTCTGGTGGCTCCTAGGGGGTCTGGTGGTGACCCAAAATATCTTACAGATTCTTTATAGACCCGATCATAGTCATTCGTTGTCTGTCGGTTGCGATTCGCTGATCGGGTATGGATGCAACGGACGACTACGATCGGATAGTTTTTTGTCTGGTTGAACTTTATTTTCATGTTGTCTCTGTGATTGGGTCTGTAAATCTTTTTTGTCTGGTTGAATAGCGCGCATTGCTCTAGGGCTAACAAATCAAGTCAGCAGCCAAGAGCTTCAGATGAAGACTAGTGATTCCGTACCGTAAGGTGCTTGGATCATGCATCAAGCACCATCAACCCGAGCTGAGTGACATTCATCTGTTGAGATGCTGGCCATCAAATGAATATGATGTATAAAGCAATTTTTAAAAACTAGAAATTTATTTTGTTTTTGAATAGTTATTTTTTAGAATAAATTATATAAACGTCCCCAAAATTATACATTGCAGTTCATAATGGTTCCTCAACTATTTTTTTGAACAATTTGATCCCTGAACTATGCTACTGCATTTAGCCTCCTTCATTAACTCTTTACTCGAAAATACCGTTATCAATTTCTAATACAAAATTAATTGTTATAGAATATTTAACTTATGCTTACTAGGACAAAAATATTTATGAAATAAAATTTGACAAAGGAAGCTAAATATAGACGGAGCATAGTTCAGAGACCAAATTGTTAAAAAAAACTGAGTGATCAATATGAAATAACGTGTATAGTTCAGGGGAGGGTCTTGTAATTTGTCCTATTTTTTTCGAATGACTTAAAATAGTTATCCCGAGCCACGGAATCATCGTGGTTCGGGATCCAACCGTCGACACTTGTCCCCACCCACTTGATCACGCAACCCTTGTGATTGGAGTCCCCTGGAGTTCTCTCGGTGACATGTAGATCTCAACAATCCGAAACAGTCGAAAGGAACGAAAATAACAAGTGTCGACAGTCGGCCGCCCAAACCATTGTTGACTAAGTTAAGGGATTTACAGGGGTGATTTTGAGAGAGAGAGAGAGAGAGAGAGAGAGAGAGAGAGAGAGAGAGAGAGAGAGAGAGAGAGAGAGAGAGAGAGAGAGAGAGAGAGAGAGAGAGAGAGAGAGAGAGAGGAGAGAGAGAGAGAGAGAGGAGAGAGGGGGGGGGGGGGGGGGGGGAGGGAGGGGAAGATGAAGTCAAGGGCTAGGCTAAGATGTACTAGGCCCATCCGGGTATAGGGGTTAGCTTTACGTCAAATTGAAGGCCTGGCCCACCAGACACCACTTGTAGTGACAAGGGTGGGGGATCCCAACCGCGGAGAGGCTAAGGCTCGGTCCACCGAGGAGGTGACAACCGTTGCCTTCTCTCCTTTCGAGGGCTTTGTAACCATCCTCACACATCAACGGCTTTACCGGTCGACCTAATCATGTCATGTGCCTCCCACCCATATCCGACAACAACTTAGAAACAAATAATTGCATACAATCATACTATAACCTACTATACTTATTATGCTGAGGACTTTGGAATCCAAATCTTCTACCCTCGAAATCACGGTCGTCCGTTGCTAATCACTATTATCCCTTTGCCTGGCGATTGGTGCTGAGTGTGATGCTCCGATCGGGTCTGGATGCAACGGATGACTATGATTTTTAAAAAATAGACGATAGGACATAGAAATGGGACAAAAAATTTGGATTAGGTTTGATGCCACGTGGCAGATTCTCTTATCTCTCTTCTTTTTAGAGTTTTTATAAGAGAACCTAGTGAAAACCTTTTTTTTTTTTTTTTTAAGATGCATTTAAGCTCCAGTCCCGATAACGTTTTCCTTTGATGTCAAATCCCTGAAAAGACAATTTTATTTAAAATATTTTTAGACATTTTTGATCCCTATCAAATGATAAAAATGTTTCTTCTATTTTATCCCTCATGTAGTAGAGAGTCAATAGTGTTTGTACGGTGATCGCTACAGTGATTTTACTGTAGCAAAATATCAATTGGTTGCTATAATAAATCAATGTAGCAGTCGAATTGATACTTTGTTGCCCGAATTGATACACCAAGCGCTATAGTAATTCGAGCAATAGAGTATCAATTCGAATAGTAGAGTATCATTTCGGTTGCTACAATGCAATCACTATAGTAATCAAATTGATACTCCAAGCGCTGCAATAATTCAAGCAACAGAGTATCAATTCGAGTAGTAGAGTATCAAATCACTGTAGTTGGTATAATGAAATCACCGTAGCTACTATAGTGAAATCAGTGTTGCAATTGAATTGATACTCTGCTTCCCGAATTGATACTCCAAGCCGAATCGTTACTGCTACAGTAATTCCAATGTAGCAACTACATTGTTCTGGATCTATTATTTCAGCTACAAGGTTTTGAATCTATTATTGAAAATTTCATTGTACAACACATGTTAAAAGAAGAAATTGTACAACGGCTTCTCATTATACAGTGCATGCTGCTATAGAGGTAAAATGTTCATTTAAAAAAAAGAAGTAAGGGAGGAGCTTAATACTGAACGAAACAGACACCAAGGTTTAGTGTAATACATGGTTAGTTAGAAGGGTCCTAAACTGACAACCTCTCTCTCTCTCTCTCTCTCTCTCTCTCTCTCTCTCTCTCTCTCTCTCTCTCTCTCTCTCAAAATACGATTTGGATGTGGAGTAGGAATTGGTGCCGGATGTGCAATCCGATCAAGTAGCATGGCAACCATTCATGCATCGCACGGGATTACTACTAGTATACTAATATAGCGTACATGGGTTCGACCATATATGGTGAGCACTGAGAGGGGTTTACTATAGACCAATGCTATTTGGCCCAACTCATTTTCTAAATTTTTTTGGCCAACTTTTCGATCACAGTTGTCTCTTTTTCTACCGATTGGGGCCAAGTGCGATTCACTGATCAGATCTAAGTCCAACAGTTGACTATGATCAAAATTGGTCCAAAAAGTTGGAAATTAAAGCGAGTCGGCCCAAGTAACATTTTCGCTCTCCTTATAGTTCTCCTCCTTTCTCCTCTCTTCCTCCTCCTTTCACTCCTCTCTTTATTTTTTTTTCTAAAGCAGTTGGTTGCCGGTGGTTAGCCGTCAGCCACCCTGGCCACCCACCATCATCACTTGGGGTGCAACTTGGGTCGGGTAAAGCCGAGAACCGAATCAACCCGAACTAAATGGTTTGGGTTGGTTTGGATATTTTCAAATTTCAGATTGGTTCGGTTCCAAAATATCTTGACCCAATTAAATTCGGGTCGATTCGGGGTTAGGGCTCGGGTAAACCCGAACCAACCTGACCCAGATCCTTATACTATACAACTATACATAAAATATGGGATGATGGGTCTGTGAAAGTCTGTCGGGTTTGACTAAAATGGGATCCGACTAAAAGGGGGTCCGACTAAATTAAAGCTAAAGGGATGAGTTCTTTGAGTTCTATCCCCATCACAAAGCCCTTCTCAGTTCTCGCCGTTCTCGCCGATCTCAATTTAGGGTTCTCCATTCTCGCCGTTCTCTCCCATCGCAAAGCCGTACTCGCCAATCTCGATCTAGGGTTCTCCGCTCTCGTTTTTCTCTCCCAATGCAAAGCCCTTCTTGCCCATTGCAGAACCTTTCTTGGTTCTTCTCCATCTCAACGGCGTTCTCATGTGGTAGAACCTCCACTCCCCGTCCTCCTCTCTCCTTCCCCTCCTTCTCATCGCTCCTCCCTAACCTGGTGGGGAAATCGGAGGGCCTGAAGCTCTCTACCCCGTAGTTGGTGGCTACGCCGCTGAGAGCGTTCACCCCGCCCAGATGCCAGCATCCTCGCCACCATCACCCCCTCTCACATCCTGGGACTAAAGGTTAATCAAATGATCCCTTTCCTTTTGTTCTTTGATAAGGGTTTCGGGTGCATAATTGCCGAACTGGGTCTATGTTTCATTTTGTAGGGGGATCCTGTGCCTTTTCAATTTTCAATTGTTAGAGACTCAGAGGTGCGCTGGTAAATTGATAATGGTGACATTTTTCAATTCCTTTCCATTTACTTATCTTGAATTCTTGTTCTTAATAATGCATTGAAGTGACACTACTTAGCCAGGTGACTTGACTTATCGCATACCAAGCAGTCTCCCTTTGGCTTCTTCTTGAACTCAGGCTTAAAAAACTTGTTCTTCTCACATGGCTTAAAAGCTTGAGCATTCTTCTTGGAAGACTTTTACATCATAAGGTTGGTCTTTCCTTTCATCTTATTGGCTCCTCCCACTTCTCAGACACTCGGTTGTCCTCCTTGATATGGATTTGGACTGCCAGGTATTCTAGGGCCATCTCCTTCCCCTTGTGCTTCAACTTGTTCTTGTATTCCTTCCAGGAGGGAGCCAACTTCTCGATGATGGTCTCCATTTAAAATCCTTCGCAGATAGAGTAACCCTCTGTGATGACCTCATAGATAATTATCAATATCTCCTCTAGCTGGGAGATTACAGACTTCTCGTTCTCCATCTTAAACTCTAATAGCTTCCCGACCACAAAGTTCTTTGACTCGGCATCCTCTGTGGCATACTTCTTCTCTAAGGAGTTCCATAGGTCTTTGACAGACTTGCAGGTGAAGTACATATCATACAGGTCGGGGACTAGGAAGTGAAGGATATAGTTCCTACACAGATAGTCCTACCTCTCCAAGGAGTTTAAATTGGTTTAGTTAGAGGAGACATCATTCTTAGTGGTTAGGGTAGGCTTCTCTAAATATATAAGGTCCACAACCTTAATGACAATCAGATAAAACTTAAAATTCATCTACCATCTCTTAAAGTTCTTCCCATCGAATGGTTTAGACTTCTCACTTGACTTGCTAGGTTTTCTCTCCATCTTAGTAGCCATCTATGAAGAATTCTTTTTGAATTTTCAAAAATTTGACTGTCAGGTCAGCTTCAGAAAGGAGGTGGAGTACTTGGCTCTCTTAAACACCAAACTTCCTAGGCAATTTAACACCGGTTTGTCAAGTTTTTCTTGACACCGTCAAACTTAAGAAAATTCAGAGAAAGTCCAACAGTTAACAAAAGACTAGATCTAAACACTCTTGTAAAGGGAATAGATATAATCGGAATAGAATATAATGAAATAAAAATAGCTTTCAGAATGTTGGGATTTTACTCTTTTATGGCATGCAAACGATTATTAGCAAGATAATAAAGAGGTTACAAATCTAGGTTAGAAAGTAGTAGAACTACTGCTGAGGGGTTTAGCATGCAAATGTTGGCACAAGAAAAAGCAAGGTTTGGGTGCTATCCTAAGGCCTTCTACAGATATAGCAAAAGGGAAGAGAGGTAAGAAGGAACAGTGGACTTAGCAGTAGTCGAGACTTGTGCAAGCACAATGCCCTGAAAGTTATTTTGCTACCTCAGTAAGTTCTTGAAGGCCTCCGGCGAACGCTCCCTATGGTACAATGACTAGACTCCTCTTCAGCATCGAAGGAAACTCCTTTGGGACTTTCAATGTACTCTAGACAATAACTGAATCACGAACGAGAGAAAGAAACAGAGAGAGTGCTCTTGGATTTTGGATGTGTGTTTCTGGCTTCATTGGACTTTCTCTTATATAGAAATTCTTAGCCATAACATTTCCCCACTCACAGCCCATCGCATATAGCAATAGTTCCCGCACTAATTATGTCAGGTGTAATGGGTGCATGCGTCAGGCCAGAGGTCTAGGTTCAACAAACCTAACTTAGCCTCATGAAGCGTGTAACGGTAGGAATAACTCTCCATTAAAATTTAAAATCAATGTAAAATATGGCCCAAAGCCCGAAGCTCATTCGTGTCTACACGGCTCGTGAGTTGGCCTCTGCCCGAGCTCGTGCCCGTGCCCAGGCCGGCTCATCTCGGCGCGCGCGTGTATGGTGAGCTAAGGCATGGCTCTTGGAAAGCTACAAAGCCCAATGAAAGGAGTTATATTAAATATGCATTAATAGTTCTCCCCCCGGTCAATATGGGACTAAACTCAAAACCTGTTTTTTATTCTCACAAGTCAAAACAAAGATTTGCTAACACCATGCACCATCTATCGTAGTTCCAAGCACCACTGACCTCTCTGACCCCGAGTCTAGCTTGCACATGTAGAAGTAAAGAATAATGACGTAGCACAACTATCATGGATGATTGCGATTTTCATGAATAGGAACACACACGACATGATTGATCAAGAGCCACTTTAATATGTAAATTGCATTGGATTATACATGATTGCTCTTTATGTCATTGTGTGCTGTTATCTCTAGCACACAGAGGCATGATCTCATAAGGGCGTATCGTAAGGTGTGTTGAAAATTTGGGGTCAATAAACAATGATGGATAAATCAAAAGCTTCAAGGCATGTAATTCACTATCTTTTAGACAAATTTCTCTCACTCCAATAAAAACTATGAGTATAAATGGGGTATTTAAGAAGCTATCTTCAGGATATAATGAAGCCCCTAATCCGTGGTTTGTTAGATGCAAAGTATGTACTCTCCGATCCGACCAGAATATACTCTGTAAAATAGTTGAATTAATGATGCCCAATAAAACTCTCGTTCCATTCCAAATTGGTATATTCGATTATGTGACACTTCATCGTTTCGCTTCTGTGAATCTTCAATTCACTACAATACATTAATTATCATAAAGAAAATGATCCTCTATTTATAGAGTGTGAGACACCCTTTGATTTACCAAAGGTTGCAATGGTTCACGATCTAATAGATGCCACAATGCACCCCTTGTCAAAAGGTTGTAATAGTTTATGGGCCAAAGGATGCCATAATGTATCCTTTAGAAGGGTTGCATATCTTCATATGCCAATGGATGTCACAATGCACCATTTGGTCGGGTTGCATCTCTTCTAACACCAATGGATGCTAGAAAGCATCTCATGCTAGGGGTTGTATCTATTCGTACACCAATGGATGCCAAAAACATCCTTTGGTTCGTACTAGTTCACCAACCAATACAATGGTTTGTCGGTCAGTAGGTAATATGCTTGAAGCATCCTTAGAATCCGTCTGTTTGAATCATCGTGTTCTTCTGTTCGAACTGACTGTTGCCACCTTTTGACGTTTTGAACCCGTTCTTCATCCATGTAAGTCACATTGCTTACTAAGAAATTATAACTTCATATTGTGAACATCTCCATTATAACAGATATATATATCAAACACATTTTAAAATTATCCAACATTCCTCCGCTACTTTCAAAATTTAAAATCATACTATGAGAGTCTTACAAGCATTATTATAGAGATTAGTACATTAATGATAGGTAGCTTTTGACTTTGAACATTCACTTAGTGCGGACGTTATAAAGTTGTATCAAAGTACTATGATGAATGTATCTTGAACTAAGGACTCTTATAGATACATCAGTATCATCGCACATACTCACCTCTATAGGGTAGAGTGTTCCTTTTAGCTCTCATATTAATGACCTTGTGCAGCATCTCGATTTTCATAAGTATTTTAGAAGTCGTTTAGATCTTATAGGAAACAACCCTTATTTTCTTCACTCATATAGGCAAGTTCTCTTTATAGTGATCATGCGAGTCATTTTATGAAACTTGTTAAGGAATAAATCCAACCTCTCATCATCCAAAACCCAACACTAGATATTAGGAATAATATTTTATTTTTTAGTGTATCCACTTAGTTATTCAATTGATTTGTTAGTATCATCTGACCTTTAACTATATTTTTAAGATATAAAAATGATTTCCACCAAAGATAACTGATTAATCGTTAGACCTTCTCATTCCTTTTGAAGCCTTAGAAATCATATCTCTAGATAATCATTTTGTTGACTCCACATAGTTAAAAATTACTCTGAGATTATATTTTTAGATAATCCTTTTATTAAAATAATATTTTAAATTCTTCTTTGACTCTATATTGTCAAATATTACTTTAGAGATCATGTCTCTAGTTCTGCTAAGTTCTTCTTTAACTCTACATAGTCAAGGGTTACTTTAGATATCATATATCTAGTTTTGTCAAGTTCTTCTTTGACTTCATATAGTCAAAGGTTACTTTAGAGATCATATCTCTAACTTTGCCAAGATATGGAAGTCCAAATGTCATCTCGTTTGTACTTGTTTTTTCAAAATCCGTATAAGTCCAAGCGTTACATTTTCTTGTACTTGATTTTTTAAAGATTTTATAAGTTCAAGCATCACCTCGCTTGTACTTTATTTTTTGAGATCTAGATATAGACTAAACTAAATTTGTTTGTAGCATCTATATCATCATTAAGGGTGTAACTATGGATTATTAATATCCAAGTCACTACAACCCCCACCTTGGTCTATTTCCTTATAAAGGAAATTTAAACTAGCTTTGGTGTTACCGGTACACTAAAGCCTTTCGATTAAAGAACTGACACCATTTATTCCATCGCATTTATCTCAAATAATTCGTTTAAATCTTTCATCAAGTTCATTTTCAATATTTACTTTAAGATATCTAGTTAAGGTAATATCCAAACATTAACCTTACTAGTTCATGTTGATCAACCTCGACACTGAAAATCCTATGTCATGTCGATCAATCTTGATATTGGGAATCATTTTATTATGCTTGTTCGGGGTCATGCCTTTATAATGAGTTTGAGACTCCATATCTATTATATACAACGAATGTAACTCGTCATATCGTAATGATTGTGACATATCGTTAGAAGTGATTCAATGATTATGTAATTTATCAAATTATTTTAAAAAATTTATCTAAAAAATTATTGGAAATTTGAGGTCGATAAACAAGGATGGATTAATCAAAAGCTTCAAGGTATGTAATTCGCTGTCTTTTAGATAAATTTCTCATCCGCTAGTAAAAATTACAAGCATAAATGGGGTATTTGAGAAACCATCCTAAGGATACAATGAAGCCCCTACTCCGTTGCTCATCGGATGCGAAGTATATACTCTCCAATTCGAACAGGATACACTTTGTAAAATAGTTGAACTGATGATGCCCGATAAAACTCTCGCTCCATTCCGAATTGGGTTATTCGGTTATGTAATGCTTCATAGCTTCGCTTCTGTGAATATTCGATTCACTAAAATTCATTAATTATCATGAAGAAATGGTCCTCTATTTATAGAGTGTGAGACACCCTTTGATTTATCAAAGGTTACAATGGTTCACGATCTAACAGGTGTTACAATGCGCCCCTTGCCAAAGATTGTAATGGTTCATGGGCCAATGGATACCATAATGCATCCTTTTGAAGGGTTCTATCTCTTTACACGCCAATGGATGCCTTGAATCTCTTCACACAGCAGTGGATGCTAGGAAGTATCTCTTGCCAGGGA